>OX419344.1:4211319-4313819 GCA_948470475.1 Galaxea fascicularis | reverse complement strand
AAAGTTCTTTGAATGAATGTAATCCCAAAGTTCTTAAAATTATTCTTTAGCATTACAGTACAAAACATAAGACTACGTCTTCTTGTATAATTAGGCATATGGAGGTGCATATGACGTCATGAGCTCCAAACACCTCCGAGGTGATTTCAACTATGCCTGGCCAACAGCGGAAGTGGCTGTTATGGGAGCCAAGGTATGAAACCATATTAAAAAGTAAATTTATTTATTTTTACCATCTCTGTTTTGGAGATAAGGGCAGCCTGAGAGCAGAGTTGGTGGGGGTGTAAATTGGCCAAGTGGAAAGAAGGATTCTTTTTTTTGGGGCAGAGGGGGGGGGGTGGGTGGGGGTGGTGAGTAGAGGAGATACAAGAGGGTAAACATATTTGGTCAGACAGAACTGCAGAGATAGGGACTACCCAGGTAGTTATGAGGACTAAGAGTGGCTGATAGGGGATTTGGGGTGTTCAAACACCTCCGCAACCCATCACCCATCATGGTGGTTATAAGTGAAAGGTGAACTATGGTTTGAGTTCAAATAAAGGGTTCATTGTTGCGGTGGAGTATTGGTACTTAACACAGTTTCATAAGAGGTGACTCGGGGATATCAAGGCCAAAGGAAGTGTGTGTGTCTTGTTGGATCACAGTGACAAATTTGTAAATTCAACAGGGTGCTGTTTCAATCATATTCAGGGGAAAAGAAGACATTGGTGAGTTAGACAGTAAAACAAATTATTGTTTAGCACATTAAGCACATAGTTCATGGTTCAGTTTTTTTAAATTTATGACCGAGTGGCTGAACAAATTTTACAGATTGATTTCTTGGGGAATTATCAAATAGAAATAGCACTAAATGACTGGGTTAATTGGTCTGTTAGAACAAAACACAGTCAATTCTCTTGATGTCAGACTTGTCTGGGACTGGTTCTTTATGTTGAAAAGAGACAAATAAGAGTTATTGTTTGATTGGACGTGTTGATTTTGCCACAGGGGTGTTGTCCCCACTGGGAAAATCGGACTTCTTTTCTTTCTCACATAGGTGTCGCCCCTTCTGGGAGCATCGCTGATAAAAACCGACAAATCTTTATTCAAACCAGTCATTTTTTGTTTCTCGCTGTTTCGTGAGTTAGTTTTCGTCAGTATTATATCGAGTTTTTTTAAGTTTAAGTTCGTTTCGTTTCGTTTCGTTTGTAAAAATAGCTTTATTATAGTTTAGGATTAGGTAAAAGCGAATAATAAGTAAGAAATCGTCAGAACACTTTATGTCTACATAAAAGCGATTTCTCTTCATTGTTACACTGTCTCTTAATTCCAGAGGAATTATTGAATGTTTTTCATTTAGGGTAATTTATTTATTCAAATTGCTATGTTTCAAACGACAGCTTGGATCCTCAACATGCAGTGATATGGCTCTGTATCCTCAGAAATGAACCCTATTATAATTTACAAACCTAACATCAGACAACTTGATTCTGTCTGCCATGGCTGAGAAAGCACATTATAGCTTTTGTATTGTCGTCCTGTGATATTGCTTTCTCAACTTCTCTTTCGACTTCTCTCAGAAATATTAGTTATCTCACTCCACCATCCGTACTTGAGCCATTATGTAAAATAAATTTCATGTGTCTCTTGGCGAAAGGTTATCGTAACTGTGTCAAATTTTCTGTTTATAGAAAAATATGAAGCTGAGTATGTCGACAGGTTTGCCAATCCATTCCCAGCAGCAACCAGAGGTACAGAAATTGATCTTGTTTGTGTTGTTTGATAACACCCATGTTGAATGCACTTTTCCAGGAATTCGTATTCCTCTCAAACCAGGGGAAAGGTTTATTTTGGACTTGATCCTCCACCAAGCCCTCTGAAAATTCCCATGCGAAAAAAGTCATCTGCATTGCATACGTCCTTTTGGTTTTACCAACTGCTGCTTTCAAGAACAGAAGAGAGATTTGCTGGCACAAATCTATCATAAGACAATAATTATTATAAGGTGCTTAGATCCTTTGTAATTATTTTACGGACATAATTGTTTGTACCTGTGTTACAGGATTTGTGGACGACATCATCAAACCTCACATGACCAGGAAGCGAATTTGCAGAGATTTGGAAGTGCTAGCGACCAAGAAACTTGAGAATCCGTGGAAAAAACATGGCAACATTCCTTTGTAAGATGTGTTGCCATGATCACTCTCCACCTTGTACTCGTACATTGTGGTAGAGTTAGCTACATGTAGAAGTGACGTTGGCATGTTGTTTTCATAGAGCTTCAATGCAGGCCATTAGTCTCGGACAGTTCCCTCTATTCCCCTTCTCTTCCCCAGGGGGGGGGGGTCCTTCCCCAGGGTGGTACTCCGAATTTACGGGGAGGATCGAAGGATGTTTTGGGGGGTAGGAAAATTTGTGTGTTTGTGTGTGTGTGGCTTGTTTTAACTAGGGATTGTTTTTAGGAATCCAACACGATCTGAAGATTCGTGGTAGTGCCCCGCGGATGGTGGCCGCGTATCCCGACCGCGTAGCTCTGTGAACAAAGTACAATTCTTTCTGGAAATTTCTCAGCCTCGGAATTTTTTTGCTTTTTATTTTTGGTCCGGGGTTGTTTTTGGGTTTTTTTTTCTGCCATTCCATCATCCCCGTCATTTGAAATCCAGACCCCCCCTCCCACCCCCTCTATATGAGCGCTACTGTATATGAGTGTCAGAAACTTTTCCATTTATAGAGGCAGTTGAAAGGTCCCTCTGCCACGAAATTAGTCCCCTGTAATCATAAAATATATAAAATGTAAGTTTGTAATTTATCTTTTGTAGTGCACTTGACAGAAATTGTGCCCAAGACATCTCAGATTAAGAGAATTATTAATTATTTCTTTCACAAGATAAAATACAATACCAGCTGTATGTTTGTCAGATTAGGTCGAGTGCAAAGGTGTGACCCTTTCTAGTGAGCTGTACCAGAAAATACCCCAACGTGTGTCAGCGTGTGTGTCATTAAGGGCGGGGGATTTTCGCTTGATATTTTAAAGTTACATCCGCTGCTTCTTTGATAAAAACATACTGCAACCCCTGGCAGCCGTTTCACGCCCAGCGTTCAGTGAGCACCGACCAATGACCAGCTCTGGCAGTCGGCAACTTGACCTGAACTTCTATTAACCCAAATTCACAAGTGTCCTGTGCTTTGTTGTTGTGGGAAGACAATACCTTGGCCATTAGCATTTGTTTCAGTTTCGCCTCTATATGTACTTCAAAAGTTATTGAAGAGGCTACTGTTTGCTTGTGTCTTTCTACTTGAATAGTTAGTTGGAAAATAAAGTTATACATATCAAGGCTGTAGTATATTTTAAACCCTTAGCAATTACAGCCAATGCTGGCCATTTTAGAGTTGCACGGGGAACTGGGGCGACTTTCAAATTGACAGCATCACTTAAAGATAACTTTGCGGTTGGTCATTTGACCAAGTTATGGACTTCAAAACATCGTTCAAAATTTATACAAACGGTCTATAAAGCCTGGTTTCCATATGATCGCTATGATCGTTGCGATCGCCGAAAAACGTGTTCAGCGATCGCAGCGATCATATGGAAACGCCTTGGTCTGCTACTGAAGCGATCGTAGCCGTAGATACGTGGTGTAACTATCATATAGTGGTTTAACGTGCCTTAATAAGCTAAACTATGTATAGTCTTATATATGACCATGCATGGCCATACACTAGTGTACACGGGCCTACACGGCGATACACTGGTGTACAGAAGGGTACACGATAATACATGGGCATACAGGGGCATGCATGGACATACACTGGTGTACAAAGGCGTACACTAGTGTACACGGGCATACATGGGCATACACTGGTGTACATAGGCGTACACGGTAATACATGGGCATACACGGGCATGCATGGGCGTACACGGCACATACACTGGTGTACATAGGCGTACACGGTAATACATGGGCATAAACGGGCATACATAGGCGTACACGGCAATACATAGGCATACACGGGCATCCATGGGCGTACACGGCAATACATGGGCATACACGGGCATGCATGGGCATACACTGGTGTACATAGGCGTACACGGTAATACATGGCCATACACGGGCATACATAGGCGTACACGGCAATACACGGGCGTACACGGCAATACATGGGCATACACGGGCATGCATGGGCGTACACGGCAATACATGGGCATACACGGGCATACACTGGTGTACATAGGCGTACACGGTAATACATGGGCATAAACGGGCATACATAGGCGTACACGGCAATACATGGGCATACACGGGCATGCATGGGCATACACTGGTGTACATAGGCGTACACGGTAATACATGGGCATACATAGGCGTACACGGCAATACATGGGCATACACAGGCATGCATGGGCGTACACGGCAATACATGGGCATACACTGGTGTACATAGGCGTACACTAGTGTACACGGGCATACATGGGCATACACTGGTGTACATAGGCGTACACGGTAATACATGGGCATACACGGGCATACATAGGCGTGCACGGCAATACACGGGCGTACACGGCAATACATGGGATACACGGGCATGCATGGGCATACACTGGTGTACATAGGCGTACACGGTAATACATGGGCATAAACGGGCATACATAGGCGTACACGGCAATACATGGGCATACACGGGCATGCTGGGCATACATTGGTGTACATAGGCGTACACGGTAATACATGGGCATAAACGGGCATGCATGGGCATACACTGGTGTACATAGGCGTACACGGCAATACATGGGCATACACGGCAATACAAGGGCATACACGGGCATACATGTCCATACACTAGTGTACACCGGCATACACTGGTGTACATAAGGGTACACGATAATACATGGGCATACACAAGCATACATGGGCACAAATGGGCATACATGTCCATACACTGGGGTACGTCGATCTAATGCAAATGAGAAAAATCTATTTTTTCCCTCACTCGCATTAGATTCGGCACATGTGAACTGTTTGAACCGGGCCTTCTTGATTAATTATCCAAGGATAGAATGTTTTTGCGACAGAATTGCGTGAACCCAGTTTACGTTAAATTCCAGACTTAAACATTTCCGATGTCGCTACCAGTGACTTTGGAAGAAATTCTGACAGCGACATGCGAAACTTCTGAAATTGCGGCGTGAAAGGGTTTAAAACTCAGGCGGCGGACAAAAAGACACTCCATAAATGAGGGCCTCACCAACTCATTTAAAGTCTTTCACGTTCTCATTGGGTTTTCATGATTCTCATTTAACTTGCTTGGATAGTAATTCGATTTAACAAGCTTTATAGCATATTTGTTCAGCACTCCGGTTCTCGCATTTTCTGCATTTCAGTGTTGCTTAACTTCAGAATTCAACCAAGGCGCGGGTTTGTTACGTCCTCTTATGACCCGTTTGGATCAACAAGCTTAAATGCTCAGAGTTAAATACTCTATCTGTAGCAGGACTTTTATGAATTTCATCAAAGTTTATCAAAGCAAAGACGGAAGAACAAGAAGAATAAGAAGACGTTCCGCATCGATCCGGGGCTTGAGCTTCACTATAAAATGCTTGATACCATCGGTTCCCTGACTGTGACGGAAGGCAGGAAGAAAGGAAGGAAGGAAGGGCGACTATTCATAAGATCTCATAAAACTCGCACGCGCGTTATTCAAATTTAGGAGACCTTTATTTGACTTCAGTTACAAAAAAATGAACCAATCTGCCAAAACAGGCGTAAGACGTTTGTTTTTTAACGGTTTTTAATGGTACAAAATGTGAAAAGACCCAATTGGGGATCTGAAGATCGGGAGCTCTTTTCAGAGCTCATTGAACCCACGATCCTTCATCTCTAGTTCATATGGATTCCCCGTGCAAACACGGCCACGATCCATAATTCTCTCTAAAACTAAACAACGTGAACGAAACCTGATAAGAAAGCAAAAGAAACAGAGAGAGATATCACAACCGCGAGCACTGAACAGCAGACAATGTTACTCCAATATTTGCGCTAACATTACAAACAAGACGAATCTATATTAGGCGGAACGATAACTTTAACATATATTCTAAGTTTGTAAAACCAAAATGACGGTTGCAAAAGGTTTTTCCATATGACGCAGCGATTGAAAAAACAACCCCATCATAGCGATCGTTGCGAATCGTTGGCGGAAAATCCTAACACAAGAATCTTGCGGTAGAAGCTGGAAAAGTCCGTGCCCGTGAATGCCTATGTACACCGGTGTATGGCGATGAGCGGCGTGTCTGCCCTCGTGCACGAGTTAATGTATGTATGTATGTGTATGGCCATGTATGTCCGTGTATGCCTATGTACACCGGTGTATGGCCATGTATGTCCGTGTATGCCCACGTACACAAGTGTATGGCAATGTATACCCGTGTATCCCCATGTACACAGTGTATGGCCATGTATGTCCGTGTATGCCTATATACACAAGTGTATGGCCGTGTATGTCCCTGTATGCCTATGTACACCGGTGTATGGCCATGTATGTTCGTGTATGCCTATGTACCCAAGTGTATGGCCATGTATGTCCGTGTATGCCCATGTACACAAGTGTATGGCCATGTATACCCGTGTATGCCTATGTACACCGGTGTATGGCCATGTATACCTGTGTATGCCTATGTCCACCGGTGTATGGCCATGTATGTCCGTGTATGCCCACGTACACAAGTGTATGGCAAAGTATACTCGTGTATCCCCATGTACACCAGTGTATGGCCATGTATGTGTGTGTATGCCCATGTACACTAGTGTATGGCCATGTATACCGTGCATGCCTATGTACATCGGTGTATGGCAATGTATGTCCGTGTATGCCTATGTACACCGGTGTATGGCCATGTATGTCCGTGTATGCCCATGTACACTAGTGTATAGCCATGTATGTCCGTGTATACCTATGTACACCGGTGTATGGCCATGTATGTCCGTGTATGCCCATGTACACTAGTGTATGGCAATGTATACCCGTGTATCCCCATGTACACCAGTGTATGGCCATGTATGTCCGTGTATGCCTATATACACAAGTGTATGGCCGTGTATGTCCCTGTATGCCTATGTACACCGGTGTATGGCCATGTATGTTCGTGTATGGCCATGTATGCCCGTGTATGCCCACATACACCGGTGCATGGCCATGTATGCCCGTGCATGCCCATGTACACCGGTGTATGGCCATGTATGTCCGTGTATGCCCATGTACACTAGTGTATGGCCATGTATGTCCGTGTATGCCTATGTACACCGGTGTATGACCATGTATGTCTGTGTATGCCCATGTACACCGGTGTATGGCCATGTATGTCCGTGTATGCCTATGTACACCGGTGTATGGCCATGTATGTCCGCGTATGCCCATGTACACCGGTGTATGGCCATGTATGTCCGTGTATGCCCACGTACACAAGTGTATGGCAATGTATACCCATGTATCCCCATGTACACCAGTGTATGGCATGTATGTCCGTGTATGCCCATATACACAAGTGTATGGCCGTGTATGCCCCTGTATGCCTATGTACACCGGTGTATGGCCATGTATGTCCGTGTATGCCTATGTCCACCGGTGTATGGCAATGTATACCCGTGTATCCCCATGTACACCAGTGTATGGCCATGTATGTCCGTGTATTCCCATATACACAAGTGTATGGCCATGTATGTCCGTGCATGCCTATATACCCAAGTGTATGGCCATTTACGACCGTGTATGCCCACGTACACAAGTGTATGGCCATGCATGGTTATTTATAAGATTATAAATGGTTTTGCTTATTAAGGCACGTTAAACCACTATATGACAGTTACACCACGTACCTACCATCGTAGCGACTGCGATCGCTGCAATCGCTGAGATAGAAAAATTTCTATCTCGGCGATCGTGGCGATCGCAGCGATCAAACTTTCCCAAATGGCCTTTATTTCAGCGGACATGCAAATTATATCGATCGCTGAATTTTGGTTTTTGCAGCGATCCTTGGTCTTTCATTTTTCCGCGATCGCAGCGACTGCAACGACCGTAGCGATCGTTGCAGTCGCTGCGATCGCAGAATAACGAGAGACCAGTGATCGCTGCAGTGATCACGTTTTTTTTTTTGCATCTCAAAGTGAACAATCGACGATCCTAACGACATTTGGTTAGTTCGTGACAATTGCCACCTTTCCACCACGTTTTGGCCTCTTTTGAATGTTGATCCTCCGGTCTCAAAAAAAATTTCGATTTTCCAAACTTTATCGGAGAACAATTTTGGTATTATCAACAGAGTTGATAAATGTAAATTGACCACCGTACAGGGATTCTAAAAGCTGACGTTTCGAGCGCTAGCCCTTCGTCAGAGCGAATCGAGGAATTATGGGTTGTGTGTAGTTTTTATAGTGGAGTAGGAGCTACGCTATTGGTGGTAACATGGCAACGTGAAAATAGGAACACATTAGTTAAATGAAAAGCGTTCGTTAATACCATGGGGATTAAGGGTGCCGATTTGGAAGATGAATTTTTGTTCCAGATTCTTGCGGCTTTGCGTCGTACCTTGATGTAGGGAAAGGCCGCAGATAGCCATGTGTTGTTTGGAGTGGTTAGGGAGATTAAAATGACGAGCGACTGGCTTAGATGCATCCTTGTCATTCTTCTCAACATCGCGAAGGTGTTCCCGAAATCGGTCGCCTAGTCGTCTTAAGACACCTTCGCGTAGCTCCTACTCCACTATAAAAACTACACACAACCCATAATTCCTCGATTCGCTCTGACGAAGGGCTAGCGCTCGAAACGTCAGCTTTTAGAATCCCTGTACAGTGGTCAATTTACATTTATCAACTCTGTTGATAATACCAAAATTGTTGTATATCACTTCCCCACCGACGCAGCACCGACGCAGCACCACAGTTTCTTTAGAAACTACCCCCTTTATTCATTTATCGGAGAACGTTTAAAATCGGCGATCATACCTGCGTTGTGTTAGCACATCACTATTGCAACGTTTTCCAGTAATTTTTTGCCAGTTTTGAATTTTGCCACTCTGGTCTTGAAAAAATTTCGATTTTCTTAAATTTGGTGGAGAAAGTTGAAAATGGTCGATCGTACCGACATTTGGTTAGTACATCACGATTACGACGTTTCCAGCACTTTTGGGCCAGTTTTGAATTTTGCCCCTCTAGCCTTGAAAAAGTTTTGTTTTTCCAAACTTTGCTGGTGAAAGTTAAAAACCGGCTATCGTGGCTACATTTGGTTAGTACATAAGGATTGCGACGTTTTTCAGCAATTTTTGGCCTCTTTTAAATTTTTCCCCTCAGGCCTTGAAAAAATTTCGTTTTTTAAAAGTTGCTGGTGAAAGTTAAGAATCGGCGATTGTGCCCAGATTTGGTTAGTACATCATGATTGCAACGCTTCCCAGCAATTTTTGGCCGCTATTGAATTTTGCCCCTCTGGCCTTAAAAATTTCGATTTTCTAAAATTTCAGGGACAACGTTAAAAATCATCGATCGTACCTGCATTCGGTTAGTAGATCAGGATCGCGACGTTTCCAGCACGTTTTGGGCACTTATAAATTTTGTCCCAGTGGCCTTGAAAAAAACTTGGTGGAGATCGTTTAAAATCAGCCATCGTCCTACATTAGGTTAGTACATCACGACTGTGATGTTTTCCAGCATTTTTTGGGCACTTTTGAAAGTTGCTCACAAAGCCTTGAGAAAGTTTCGATTTTCCAAACTTTGCCGCAGAAAGTTAAAAATCGACCATCCTACCTACATTTGGTTAGTACATCACGATTGCATTGTTTCCAGCACGTTTTGGCCACTTTTGAATGTTGCCAAAATTTGCCGGAGAAAGTTAAAAATCGGCGATAGTACGTAGATTTGGTAAGCACATCGCAATTGCGACGTTTCCAGCAGGTTTTGGCCAGTTTTGAATTTTGCTTCGGTGGGCTTGAAAAAATTTTGATTTTATGAAAATTTGTGGGAGAAACCTAAAAATAGGCTATCGTACCAAGATTTGGTTAGTACATCACCATGACGACGTTTCCAGTAAGTTTTGGCCACTTTCTAATGTTGGCCCTGTGGCCTTGTGAAAAGAGGCAGCAATATGTCGTCCAGATTTAAGGATTTTAAGGTGCCATTTGTTAAGCGAGCATAGTGGATCAATGCCACGCCCCCGTTCAAAACTCAGTTTAGCGGTACTTAATTCGCGATACGGGGATCTGGTTTATGTTTATACACTAGTCATTTGAAACCCCCGAACCACCCCCTCCCCCCTTCCCCGATTTAGACTTGAATGGAGCATTTACTATTTATGCAAGTGAAAGCGAGTGAAGTCCCTGGTTCCCGCGGACAAAGGTGAATGGTACACTCCTCCGTCTCCAGTGTGTTCCACACACATATATTTCCCCTTTACAAAACAACTTATTATCGACAAAAAACATCGTTGGCAGCCATGAAATAAACATATTGATTTGGGGCGACCACTGCATTACTATACGATATCCTCTTTTATAGAGGGTATAGACATGTTTAACCCAATAAGAGTTGGCCCTCTAGGTCAGCACTAGGGGTGGTCACAGCCAGGGTTCATTACGTCCCTAGTGGTTCGTTTACGTCCCACAGGGTCAATTTCTGAAGAGTTGTGAGAGGGGACAACAAATATGTCAAAATATCTTTATTGTACAACGAGGTTCTTTTATAAAGTTGAAAAGACGTTCTCTGGTTAAAACGTTTAAAAACACGAGCTTTCGATTGTCAGTCTGCAGTCTTTAAAAGTGAGATGTAAAAAGCAAAGGTAAAGATATATATGTACAAAAAGGTGAGAAAATGAAGAACAAATATGAATAAATACAATTATAATACAAAGGAAATACTTGTGTGATAATAAAATGCTAATATCATAGAAAAGATTACAATTACATTGAGTATTGTCTTGGCAGCTGCTTAGAGTTATTGTCTGTCTGGCTAGTAGTTAGGTTCTTTTAATCTATACTGTTGGATTCACTGACAATGAAAAACATCAGACAACTATTACAGTAGTGTATTGCAGAAATAATCGCAGCAAATAATTTCAGAAAATAAAACTGTTTTGACTGATGATTTATTTTGTTGATTGCATAAAATGTGATCTCACTAAGGGATTGATTCGATTGATCAAAGCGCACGTACAGAACCCTATAATACACAATATACCAATAAAATTCACACGTGCTAAGTCATCCTGAAATCAAAGGTCAAGAAAGTGACAACCATGTATGCAAGATATTTATGAGGCAAGAGAATAAAAACAGTTGACCATAGAGTGACTGCACCACTTATTCCTTTCGTAGAGTCTGGCAGAGAATACAATGACCGTGACTTCCACTGAATTCCCCACCCACTGGGAAACCATCATTAAGTGCCCCCGCTAAGGTCCACAACTTCCTCGTTAATTCTTCTGTCTCTTATTAACTGGTTAATGCTGTGCTCTAATTTACATCTAACCGTGGTTTTGGTTCCATAGTTTTGGGTCAAATTTCGAATTTGGCTAAAACTTTGCCTATTTCAAAGAGGATTCTAGAAATGATGTTTAAATCCTTCTAAAAACTGCCAAAACATTATTTCTATTCTTATTGGAGCTGTGTGCAAGATTTCAGCAAAGTTGAAATTTGGACCAAACCCCAAAGGGTTTGGCAGAAATTTGCAATTTTGCTGAAACTTTGCCCATTTCTTAAAGGAAGTCTAGAAATGATGTTTAAATGCTTCTAAAAACTGCCAAAACATGATTTCTATTCTTATTGGAGCTCAGTGTGCAAGATTTCAGCAAAATTGAAATTTTGACCAAAACCCAAAGGGGTTAACCCATGGTTTTGGGTCAAATTTGGAATTTGGCTGGAACTTTGCCTATTTCAAAGAGGAGTCTGGAAATGATGTTAAAAACTGCTAAAACATGATTTCTATTTTTATAGGAGCTGTTTGCAAGATTTCAGCAAAGTTGAAATTTCGACCAAACCCCAAAGGGGTTAACCCATGGTTTTGGCTCAAATTTGCATTATTATATTTGGTTTCATTCACGATTTATTTTAACAATTAGTAAACATGAAGTTCAGAAAGAATTTTACACATGAATTTTGCATGACTCGGGGCCGCTTGTTTTAATGCATGTACATTTTAATGAAGAGACCATGTTTATCATTATCTGGCCTTTAAATCAAAGCCACAAACGTTCGAAATAATTCTTTAGCCATTCAGCCTTTCACAGCTAGCCGATCGAAATAATTATTTTGCAGTTTAGGGTCACTCGTATGTACTTTTAGACACCATTAAATTTAATGAATCGACGACAGCTTATATTTGTGTTTACACTGGCTTGGAAATGCTTTTTTCCTTCTTTTAGTTGGCAATTGTCGCTCTTTTGGCTCTGTTCGCTTGAAATCTCGTCAGAATCCAGAAAAAATTTTAACGGCTTTTTTGTATTGACGTCCACTAAAACTCGAATGGGTGAAATAAACGCGCGTTTATTTCGCGATCGCCCGTTGTCCAGAAATTTACAGCCGGAAACAAACTACTTTAATGGATGTAGGAAAACTGAAAAGATACACGAAATTTTTGGGGTAGGTTCTTAGTTCATAAAAAATGTTACGAGTACAAAAAGTTATAAGTTTCAGTACAACACGCTTTTCGGAAATTAAATACCATCAAATTCAATCCCATGCGGAAGTTGGTTATATATTAACCCTGCGACCTGCGACCTGCAAATTATACCCGCCGTACATTTTTCTGTACGAATCGGGGGCCAGTTTTTAAACGTCTGGCACTATACGTCACTCTACGGGTTTGCCATTTTGTCTTAAATTTCTGGTAATGAAATTTGTCATGAACATGGATTGCAAAGTGTAGTCCATAGTGGGCATCGCGTTAAGAATATTTGCATATGGGCTTCATCATATTTTGCACGTTTCATCCTCCACATTTTAGTTTAGTTTGTTGTTTGGGATGTAATTTGTTGAGTTCATGGAAGAATCTTTATTATTTAATTAATATTGATTGACGTTGAGCATGATCGCGAATCATGAACGAGGTTTGCGTTATCTGCAGAAGTTGAAAGCTGGGGCTGATAAAACAAATCAGGCACTCAGGAAAATACTAGAAATGCATGGAATACTCTCATCCTCTCAATAGTAATGTGAATCTTTAATTATCATGTGCCGCCTAAAACTGTTTGTACATGTATTCTTCTAGTATCATATAGAGACTGCCCTGCAGTCCGATACACTGATTCAATAACCAATATTTAATTTATATACCCCACAGAAAATACATTAGGACCATATATCAATATGACATAAATCCAGTCCAAGATTGGTAGGTTGTATTTCCTAGAGTTTGAATGGCACTCAACAATTGAGTGAGTGTCTAAGTAATTTAAACACTGTAAGACACTAAAAATAAAGATTATTACAGCCACACAAACCTCACAAAATGGGACACCTTTTAAATGAGCATAGGTGCCTGTTTACAGGAGTTTATAAAATGTACAGTTTTAGTGGAGAAATTGCCTTGGTTTGTTGGTGCATGCCTATAATAGGTACACACAAGTGAAAGTTAGGCTAAAAAAATATTGATAAGCCTCGCTACAATTTTTATGAGGACAATAAGAAGGTAAGATTGAGGCCTGTTTTTGGGAAGAACATTTGGGCCATTAAAATTAAATTTGATTGAAAAAATGTCTGTAGTTACTATAATAAGATCTTACGTAATTTGAGCAACTTTGTAAGAAAAATGAGTGTTAATAATTTTATTTTAACTGACTACAGAAATGGGTGTAAAGGTTCCCATTTCTTTGGGAAGTACAATACCACCAATTTGAGACTTATATAAAGTTGTTATTTATTATTTATTATTTATAAAAAATAAAAGCCCCCCAAAACCTACTGAACCTAAAATACTTCCTTTCTAAAATGTAAGCACACAAACCACTGATGTTTTAAATTTTTAACTGAAAAATATTCTGGTTGTTTTTTACAGCCAGCAGCACAATGTATTATAGACTTAAATATTGCAGACGTTATTTACAAAATTCAAAAACATCAAATAATTCTATTAATTTTATTCTTGCCCCACTTATCATTCTTTTCTAACCAGTCCATTTATCAAGCCATCTAGCAATATTAAAAGAATTGTTGTTTTGGTGAGCAAACTTATGCTGCTAGAAAAAAAGCAGCAGTATGAATTAAATCAATAGACATGTGAGGCTTCAAATGAAACCTTTTCTCGCTGCCTCAGTCCAGTCATAAATAGAAATTTCACGCAACATGAGGGATGTACCATTTGTGACCAACCTTGTGATATTCAAGCTAACAGCAGAAATTATGTTGCCATTGAACATATCTGGGAAAGCGTGTATCCTCTTGAATCCTATGCTGCTTCCTTTTTCAGGCGACTCAATCCATCCTTGCAGTGTCTTGAACCATAACTGGTACTCTGCGACAAGCTGTCCAAACTGAGCTATGTCTTCCATTATTACCACGGAACCATTGCCAGGGATTAAAGGTCTTTGAAAGCTCAATACCACATCATCTCCTACTTTCACTTCTGGATTCTTGACTGTCATTACCAGATCTCTATAAAGCAGGTTAATGGCTTCACCAAAACCTTTGTAGGCTTCCATATCTTCGTCTTCAATCAAACCATTGGGATCAGGGTTCAAATTGAGGGTCATATGGCACCCTCTGCCCACACTCGTCAAGTACTCTCCAATAAGCGTACTGACACTTTTTACTCTACTTGTTGTGTTTGGTTTCCAGAACCAGTAATGCTCTCGTATAACAGTGTCACAGAATTGTGGACAAAACTGTTTGCCAAGGGGGTCGCCTGTGGAAGAAAATAGATGTCATTCTTGGTCAGTGAACCAATAAAAAAGTATAGATACCTGATCCACAACTGACAAACTAACATTTTGGTTTCTCACAACATTATAACTGTATTGCAAGGTAATTGTAATTGGTATTTCCATGTTCACTTTCATGTATATGTTTTTGTTTAATTTCTTATCATTGTTTAGTCCTATTCCATTAGCTTGTATTGTGCTGTAAACACGTACATATCTATATATTTTTAACTACCTTAGTTTTATTACTGTAACTCTGTTTGTAGTGAGGGCCATAAGTTAGATACCACTTTGGGTTAATAAATAGAGTCTATTGTATTGTATTGTATTGTATATTGCATTGTTTTCTTTTGTAGTTAAGGCTTAATTTCAGTTGTTCATTAAAAAAGCAAATAAAAAAAATTAATAGGAGTTTGCATCGGATATTCTCAGAGTGGCTCTTTTCATCCACTGTATCCAGATTGAATAAGAATCTGTGTGTGTTGTTGAAGTGGTTGATTTCAAGCAATACAAGTGGTTATAAACATGTAACATTTCTCCTAATTTCTTAAAAATAAACTTGATGACACATCCTGATAGTTAACTCAAAGAACAAACAGATGAATCTCAGTTGGTGTAAACCTCCTGTAAGCACACACATCCCACGAGCAGACACCAAAACCATGACTCTAGCTTTTTTTCAAATTGAAACTCTCTGCTAATAGCCACCTGTAAGAGGTTGCCTCTCCCATGTGGAAGAACTCAGTTCAAGAAGACTGCAGCTCTTGAAAATTGCCAGTAAAACAGAATTTATATAATAAAATTTACTTACACCTCTTTTGAATTGTTGTAGTTTTATTTAGTGACACTGCACATGTAGTTTCTCAAATGTTTCAGGCATTCAGTTTCTAAACGATTTTTTTGTCCAAAACCTATTGAGGGTATGTTTAAGTTACTCGATCCCTACAGGGTCTCCCACAAAGTTTTTCAGCCTCATTTAAGTAGACACCTTGCTTGGTCCCGAGGGGGTCGACCCTTGTGGGAGGGTTGACTGTAATTAAATTCTACAGCTAAGTGAAACATTGAAGATCAGATTCTATAACACTTTGACAAACAAAGCATGACATACCAGAATAAGCCTCGTTCCAGAAGCATTTTCCAGCAGGCACTGCATACCATAGTGGCAACGGTGCTACTGCCATCTCATTACCAACCCATCTTACTCCTTGATTCCCAGCAAATGTTGGGCACTGCATGCAGATGGTATTATTGCCCAGGGTGCGTAGTATTGGTCCAACATTGGGGCTGATACCAGGGATAATTCCAGCATCAAACCACATTATGAAAGGGTTGGCATATTTTGACTTGGGGTCAAACAGTTCCTTCATGTGTTCTTCAGCTAGGTGATTGTAAACTGCTTGTGCTGCTGCGTCAGTTGCCTTGAAGTTATCAATATCCATGTACCAGTTTTCATGTACACTGTAGTAAAAGCCATGCTTTATGCCAAACTTCTTACAAGACTGCACAAACTCCAGTGCAACATCTGCAGTTTTATTCCTCCACTCAGTGTTCTTGACTGAGTAGTAGTAGTCTGTTTGTGTTGGCCAGAGGAGAAATCCACTGAAGTGATCCAGTGTAAGTATGGCATATTTTGCTCCAAAACTACCGGCTGCACTTAACCACTGATCTGTTGAAAGCTTTGTGGGATTGAAGACATCTGGAGAAGCTACACGGCCTGTACAAACCCAAGTCAAATAAATCAAAACTTAGAATGCGAGCACTCATTTGTAATTATAATAATTATGTCTTTCTGTTGGAATTGTTAACTCTTTCATTTCCAATATCAGCATGTGTTCTCTCCTTCGTTCTCACTTATTCATTTTATTACTGCGAGTATCAGTCTTCGTTTGATTTTGGTCTTTTTGTCCATTTAAGATCATTGATATATTTATTCCACATACTTACAGCAACTATGTGTTTATAAATAAAATTGCTGACTTGATGCATACACCCCCTACATATCAATAACATCCAAGCATAGTCACATTCTTAAAATTCTCTTAGGGGTATTCTCTACATTTAGTATCACTCAACTAGTGGACTAACACAAATCCTGCATTTTGATTGGCTACCCTACTAGAGGACTATTAGCCATAGTCCTTGAGAAGCAATCGAGCGTGATGCCTCCTTTGGTTTTATTCCCAAATAATATTTCTTCAACTTGCATTTGCTAATTTTATTATTGCCTTTTCTGTCCAACTAGTTGGGTGATACTAAAACAACAATTATTATTAGACCCTTTGCTCCCAAGGGCCATGGGTCAATAGCCCATGAGGCGAAATTGCGGGCTATGGGTCTAATAATAATTGTTAAATACACTTGTGATCACTTTATTCCATAAGTTATGTGTAGGGAGAATTTATTCTCTATACACTTAAGTTCTGTATTCTCATGCGCTGTATGCTTGATAAACTAGAGGTATGGTAAGGAGAAGTTGTATGCTGATCAGTGTTGGGATGTAAAGGGTGAAAGACCAATTTGTGATTTAATAGCCCAACGACAGAGTAACATGACATATCCCTTCAGTGTGTTTGGTTTATTTGGAAGCCTGCTTTCCTGGGTTTTTGGCCAGAGACCAGCTCTCTTCTGGTGCACTGTGAACTTTGATCTAATTTTTACAAATTATTCAAACAATATGTCCATGGAAGGGATAAAAAGTTTTCTAGAAAAAATGAAAAGTATGGAGCTAAATCAGAATTTCCAGAGGAGGAAGGGAGGGGGAGGAGATTCTTCCTGGAACCACACACTAGCTTGGAGAAATGAGAAACTCCAACTGACAGGGATGCAAGAAATGATTTGTGTGGCAGAATGTAGTGGCTGGAGTAATGTTGGTGTCTATCTGGGGGTGAACAAAAATTCAAAAATTTCTTGAGGGGGATCAGATGTTATTAACCTCGTTTCCAGGGCTTCACTATCCCCTACAGGAAGAAGAGAGACCTGGGAACGAGCAGGTGTTACATCAACATAATCCAAACACACCGTACCCCTGCTTCCACCCTCTGTATACTAGGGAATGCAAATGATCATGTGGACACGTAATCGTCTCAGCAAGTGACAGCTGAAACTAGGGTAGTTTTGTAAACATTCGATTAATTGGGATGAACAATGCACGATCTATCTGTTAGTTTACTGTTACTTAGAACAAAACTTGGTTTTTAAGGAAAAAGAAAGATAATCCAGCCCGTGCGTTTGTACATGCAGACGCATGTACGCAACAAAGGAAATACAGCAGTGACATGATGCAAATAATACTTCTGTGTTTCACTTGGACATTTTGCTGGAAAGAAATAGAACTATCGAGAGTAATTTCGCATTATTGCCGTTTTGTATTACAGTGTAAAATAAATCTTGAAATTTCCCGACTGTCGGAACTATCGATAAAGTAATCAGTCGTCCTGTGAAGAAAGCTGAGTGCAGTGGGTATATACCGGTGGTCCGCTCTGGCAAATCACAAAATGCATTCAACGATAAAAATATATATGTATATATACATCGGGTAGGATTTTAAGATTTCTGCTGCACCCCACATACTTAGTCTTTTTCGCTCCCAAACGCTGTTTGTTTGTGAGAAAGAATGAGTGAATGACTCAGGGCATGACCTCGGTATGAGAGTTATGCATATACATGTACGCACGAAAAAGCCGGTATGAGCTTTAACTCGATATAAGCTGATTGTACACTATGCTTCGCGGAAAAGAGTGTCTTGTAGGCTTTTGTCCGCATCGATTGCGACTGTTTCATCTTACCTGGTTTCATACTTTCATCAAAAGTCTGCATATTGAAGTGAATGCTGGCTCCTATCTCAAAGTCCAGGTACTTGGCTTGAGCATCGCTGGGTTTAGCCACTTCAACACAACACACGTAAGTTACATAACACAAAACCACCAACAAGGTTTTCATCAAAAGAGTAAAGCAAATCATTCTGCGATCGGATGATAAAACTTTTAAACTCAAACTAAAGAGAACGGATGCAACGCTTCTGTTTTCGTTTTACAAAACAAAGTTTGACATAACGAGCCGCTGCCTCTGGAAATGAGCCTGCGCTCACCTCTACAGGTCACGAGAAAGTCACGAGAACATCATAAGTGGCTCATGCACCTATCAATGTTAAGCCCCGGGGTGGGGGGTGTGGGGGCAGATCCAGGGGAGTATTGACATATTTATGGTAGCCAAAGTCACCCCAAGCACCTACTGAATGTCAATTTCCCGTCCCTAGGGAGTGTCAAAATCCTTATCAAGGGAAGGCCCTCTCAGTCAATTGCCCATGGGTTGCATGCCCCCCACCCACCACACTGGGATTAAATTCTATACACTTGTACGAATGCCACAGATGTACCAGAATATAACAAATTAGTTATAAAAGGGTATACATAGCTATGCAGGACTATACAAGACAATACAGGACTATACATGACTATACATGGCTATACAGGACCATACAAGGCTATGCAGGACAATACACAGGGCTATACACAGCTATACAGGGCTATACCGCGCCATACACAGCCATACACGGCCATAAAGGACCATACACGCTATACAAAGCTGTACAGCCTGTACACAGCTATATAGGACTATACAAGGCTATACAGCACCTCACAAGGTTATACAGGGCTAGATAAGACTATACATAGCTATACAAGGCTATAAGAGGCTACACGTCGATTAGATGGAAAGATAATTCTGTTACAGAAAGAACTGGAAAATCATGCATGCAAATCACTCAATTAAAAAAATTGCTTCTGTGTGAAAGGTTTTGAAAACAAATCATGCCCATACCAAATCACCCAACCCTTTTTAATGGTCCGCCCCCAAGGTCGATTTAACCTTTGGTCGATCTATGGGCCCGTACGCACTTTGCAAATTTCTGCAAGTGCGAACGAAGTTTTTCGTCCTACCAAAATTTTGTCAAGCCTTACCAAACTTCAAAAGCGCCGTCGTCCTGCCTCAGAGCAGGACAAAATTGACGAATTCCTTGCATTTTTGTTTGGAAGTAGACATCTTCCGTGTGAAGAGTGACACCCAAGTGAGTGTAAATATCAAAGAACAAGATCAGTAAGTCATTTTCCCTCTTGGGCATCACATTTTGAATGACAGCAACAGCGATAACGATAAAACCAACCCCACGATAAAGGAACACAGAACGCGCCTTGATAGACACCACCTGAAGATGGTGATAGCGCATTCCGCAGCATAGTAAGGATGCTAAGGAGCACGTTTTCAAGTGATCATAAAGAGGTTTGGCAGCATCTTTAAGCACTTGGTCTTCTAAAACTGAAGGGGAAGACATTAAAACACTGCACAATCTCTTTGCAGAGGAAATTTTGAAAGAAAACTGTGAATTCATTGCATTTGTTCCTGATCAAGATCAAGACTTGCTTGCCATTACAGCTGGAGAATTCGGGCAAAATGGCATATTTGACAGATCACTCGGCGATTTGGTGATGAAAGTTTGTGCGTATATCCTTCAGGTGCCCATTACGGTGAGACGTCAAACGAGAACTATCATTATGTGCCATTTTTACCTGATGACACAAAAACGACCAGATGCATTTATGTAGCATTTCAATATTATGGTGCTGGACTGATTATGTAACAACAACAGCTTTAACAGGTCAGTATATATGATCCACACTCAATTTTGAATAGACATCGATTACACCTCATTGACCCCCATTTATTGCCCTGTTGGGCTTATGTTGACTAAAAATGTTTGTGGACGTCAAATCAAAAATAAACATCCATGTTTTTCTTTTTATTCAGGCTCCCTCAATAAATCTTTTCCGACCGTCCCAATTCTATGCGAGAGAAGAAGGTGGGAAACGAACTATTTCATGGGGATAGTCTAAGCTTGTCCGCGTCTGGTCACTTTGGCTATCCAGGTTTTTCATCTCTGTCACCAGTAGGATCTGTATTCTGTGGCCTATTATAAGTATTTTGAAAGTATTTCATTATAATTTTAAATAAATAATTTTGATCGTCGTTTTACTAGATGCCAAGGATACATTCGGGAGAAAAAGATTGCAGTTGCAGGAGCAAAGCAAAGTCAAGGGACCAGTTCTCTTGCAAAGAAGAGGGAGGAAAAACCTCCAGACCTCCCTGTATAAGAAAGGGAGAGCCATGCAAGGAAACGTGCAAATGCTGGCTCAGCAACAGCAACAAAATTGGAATGAATAGACAAGAAAAACATGGCTGCAGATTTGGAGAAGAGCGCAAAAAGAAGGACCCATCATTCGAGCCTAGCGTTGATGTAGAGGGCAAAAAAAAAAAAAAAAAAAAATGACCAGGTGCCCTTGTTACGTGAACAAAGCGAATTGTGGTGGGACTTGCAAGTGCTACAATTGTGGAAACACCTTTAGGGCAAGAAACAGAGAAAATACGAACGAAATGCCAAAACTAAAACTGAAGAAAGAAGATTTTGTCAAGTCCGCCTTCACTGAAGCGTAGCAGAGAAACGCATTACGTCAAACAAAGTAATGTACCCGGTGTAAATGGAGGACGGACTCAACTTGAGGACGTGCATACTCCACAGGACAGAATCCTTCCTGTAACGGCAACCAATGTGCTACCTACACAGGAAAATGTTCACCAGTTATATAACTTTGTCGTTCAAAGCCACGCAGCAAAATTATAATAATTACCAGTTACAGCATCTGTTAAGTCATGTGGACAAATTACCGGAATATTATTATATATAAAGAAAAGATAAGAAGAAATCAGTTAATTTCGGAATACACGACGTCTCATAAGACTGAACTGTAAAGAACTAGGTCAAGCAAGGTATATTTAGGCCTAAAAAGTGATCTGCACACAAGTGATTGTCAATTATAAGAACGGCGGTATAGGTTTAAATTTGGGATATACTTAGGTATATCAATAGGGGACTTCAGATTTGCGTACGAGCACGAGATTGAGTATGAGTAAAACCATATATATGTTGTGCCGCGTAGCACTATAAACACATACAAGTGGTGGAACAGAGAATTAACTCTGGAGTGTAAATTAAAGTGCTTATAGTCGGACAAAGAAAGTCGGGGACGATGTATGTATGTGTTTTTAAACACTTGTATGTGTTTATAGTGATACCCTTTACTAGGGCTAACGCCCAGTGGGTTTTTCATGGGTTTCTATTAGCACTTTAGTTTACACTCCAGAGTTAATTCTCTGTTCCACCACTTGTATGAGTAAAACCAGTCAACTACACAGAACCCTCACTCTTCCTCATTGCTTAACATAACAGAAAATGAGATGTTATAGAAATAAGATTGATATAAAAAGTGATTGTGTAAAGCACGAGAAACAGATTTAAAAAGCCGTTATCGTCCTAAATCTCGTACTCGTAGTCAAATCTAAAGGTCCCTGGAATAATAGGGAGGCGGAGGGCAGCCACCTTAGTTTAATCTTCTAAAACGTTTACATTGTTTGGACATATAACTCTGAATAATAGAAAATTAAGTCATAATTACAAAACAGAAGACTAATAAATTTAGTTTTCAAGTTGAACAAACCTTATCTAGCTGTTGTATTGCAGAAACCAAAAATTAATTTTCTCACGAAACATGACGAAGTCATCTGACAAGAAGCTTCAAACGAGTTTGAAGCAATTGATTATGCTATTCCTTGCACTCATAGTGACTTCTCGTTAATCTTTTATTTTACAGTTAGCTTTGAATTCTGTCTAATTTTACCCGTTGTTGTCGTTTCAGCCTTCAAAGTTAATTCTTTTTAATCACTTATTTAGCCCAAATCAATTGCAAAATTGAGCGTTCCGGAACTGAGTCACGAATTATTTTGCCGTAATGTTAACGACGACAACGACTACGAACACAATGACGAGGATAATAATCAAAATTTGTATGACAGCACAGATTCATGCAATGGCATAGGGTAACACTGATTTGCTTAAGCTTGCTAAAAAATAACAACAATTAATTTTTTTATGATTTACACTTACAGACAAGTAATTAGATTTTATCTCTTTTGCTAGTACATCATTTTGCAACTATTTTTACGTCAAGTTACGCCTTTTGCATGCAATGTACACACATGATTCAACAATAAAAAGTAATTTGTACATAGTTGGTCCGCATTTTCTGGCATGCTACAATGCTCAAATCTGATAGAACATGGAGCACGCATGCTCGACAGGATAACATGGAATGACCGTGACACAGGCCACACAGCCGGACTCGGCAAGCTTTTGTACTATGTGAACTCAACCTTGATATTCTATTTCGTAATGCATTTAAATGTTGTCTCTGTTCAGAGGTTTTCTTTCCGAATGACAGTGGAGAACTAGAAAATATGACAATACTTCTAAAAGGTCAGAGAAGGTTAAGTCGCATGGAAATGTGCGGGATAGGATAAGAGTGTTTTTAGTGTGTACCCAGTGCAGCGGACACGGGGTGTTGTGCACTGGAGATCGGAAGTGTCAACCACAGTATAGAATTCAACAGCACAAGTTGACTCAACAGCGTTTAATATGATCGCCACCTCGTCTGAATTATTGTACACATGCGGTAAAAACTAAAAGGGGAAATGAGAATGTACAAGATCAAAAAGGGGACTAAGGCTATTTACAAAAGAAGCAAAATTAGACGGAAAACGAAAACTATATACAACGAGCTGAAACTTACGTCTGATCCTGTCTTAAGGGCTAGAGAAACTCCAACGTTACGTAACTCCGAAAAAGATAAAACTGATCTGAAAACTCCAACGTTACTCCGTAGATCTCCTAACTCCAACTCCACAAAAGCTTGAGGGGGGTTCTCTGATAAGGTACATGTACAATTCACGTGTACAGTTGTAAAACCGGTTAGAAAACAGGAATGGCTAACTACGTAATTATTGATTCAAACTGTGAACAATAGTACATGAAAATAGGGGCGTAAAAACTCGATAAATGAAACAGAACAGAAACGTATCTCATCTAAATCAAAAACAAACTAAGCTTAATTACGTAATCAAGTCCTCTTTGATTGAACGTTCATTGTTCATCACATAGTGCGTTACGATCGTCTATCCAAAAAGGAGCGGATTTTGGAGGGAGGGGATGGGATTTGGTGGCGGAGCTAAAGGGAAGCGTGCGAGTGAAAAGTGACGAAACTAGGGGGGGCTGGGGGCATTCTGAAGTCATCTGTTATCTATTACGGAACAGATGCACAGAAACATGGAATCTATTTGTTAAATGTTATTTACAAATTCAACAAGGTCAAATAATTTGATCATTTTTCCCTCACTTATCATTCTTTTCTAACCAGTCCTTTTATCACGCTATTTAGAAATTAAAAGAGTTGTTTTATGGTGGGCAAAATTATGCTGCTAGAAAAAGAAGCAACATTATGCAAAATCAATAGACATGTGAGGCTTCAAATGTATCCCTTTCTCGCTGCCTCAGTCCAGTCATAAACAGAAATTTCACGCAACATGAGGGATGTACCATTTGTCACCAACCTCGTGATATTCAAGCTAACAGCAGAAATTATATTGCCTTTGAGAATATCTGGGAAACCGTGTATCCTCTTAAATCCTATGCTGCTTCCTTTTTCAGGCGACTCAATCCATCCTTGCAGTGTCTTGAACCATAACTGGTACTCTGCGACAAGCTGTCCAAACTGAGCTATGTCTTCCATTATTACAACTGAGCCATTGCCAAGGATTAAAGGTTTTTGAAACCTCAATACCACATCAACTCCTACTTTTACATCTGGACTCTTGACTGTCATTACCAGATCTCTATAAAGCAGGTTAATGGCTTCACCAAAACCTTTGTAGGCTTCCATATCTTCATCTTCAATCAAACCATTGCGATCCGGGTTCAAATTGAGGGTCATATGACACCCTCTGCCCACACTGGTCAAGTACTCTCCAATAAGCGTGCTGACACTTTTAACTCTACTTGTTGTGTTTGGTTTCCAGAACCAGTAATGCTCTCGTATAACAGTATCACAGAATTGCGGACAAAACTGTTCCCCAAGGGGGTCGCCTGTGGAAGAAAGTAGATATGTCGTTCTTGGTCAGTGAACCAATAAAAATATGACAAGCTAAATTTGGTTTCTCATTACATTGTAAATGTATCGCAAGGTAATCATAATAATTATGATTATCTTGCAATACATTTACAACGTAAGTACACTTATTGGTATTTTCACGTTCACTTTCATGTATATGTTTTTTTTTCATTTCTTATCATTGTTTAGTCCTATTCCATTGTATTCTATTCTTTTATTGAGCTGTTAACTACTACATATCTATATAAGTTTTTAGCTGCCTTAGTTTTATTACTCATAACTCTTTTTGTAGCGAGGGCCATAAAGTAGATGCCTCTTTGAGTTAATTCCAAGTAAAGTTTCATGTATTGTATTGTGGCTAATACATGTATCTAACGTTTCTCCGAGTGACACATCCTGACAGTCAACTAAAAGAATCTCTGTTTGTGTTGACCCCCTGCAAGCAGATACATCCGTGATCAGACAACAAACCTATGACTCTGACTATTTCCAAGTTGAAACTACGGTTATAACCACCTGTAAGAGGACACCTAGCTCTCACATGTGGAAGTGAACACTTCTTCAAAGCACCATGGGCTAAAATAACCTAAAACAGACAGAACTCTTGAAAAATTGGCCTCATTTATTGATGAAGTTACACTGAATTTATATAATTTACACCTGGTTTGAATTGTTGTTTTATTTAGTTACAGTGTACAGGTTCTCAAATATTTCATGCATCCAGTTTCTAAAAGATTTGCCATTTGTTCAAACCCAATTAAGGGTATGACTGAGTCACTCTCTACAGGTGTCCTATGGTGCTTCAAGTTTTTCAACCTCATTTAAGTAGACACCTTGCTTGGTCCCGAGGGTGTCTACCCTTGTGAGCGGTTTCACTGTAATGAAATTCTACAGCTAAGTGAAACATTGAAGATCAGATTCTATAACAAATTTCCACTCTGACAAACAAAGCATGACATACCAGAATGAGCCTCGTTCCAGAAGCATTTTCCAGCAGGCACTGCATACCATAGCGGCAATGGTGCTACTGCCCTTTCATTACCAACCCATCTTGCTCCTTGATTCCCAGCAAATGTTGGGCACTGCATACAGATGGTGTTGTTGCCCAGGGTGCGCAGTATTGGTCCAATCTTGGGGCTGATACCAGGGATAATTCCAGCATCAAACCACATTATGAAAGGGTTGGCATATTTTGACTTGGGGTCAAACAGTTCCTTCATGTGTTCTTCAGCTAGCTGATTGTAAACTGCTTGTGCTGCTGGGTTGGGTGCCGTGAAGTTATCAATATCCATGTACCAGTTTTCATGTACACTGTAGAAAAAGCCATGCCTTATGCCAAACTTTTTACAAGACTGCACAAACTCCAGTGCCACATCTGCAGTTTTATTTCTCCATTCAGTGTTCTTGACTGAGTAGTAGTAGTCTGTTTGTGTTGGCCAGAGGAGAAATCCACTTACGTGATCCACTGTAAGTATGGCATGTTTTGCTCCAAAACTACTGGCTGCACTTAACCACTGATCTGTTGAAAGCTTTGTTGGATTGAAGACATCAGGAGACGCAACATGGCCTGTACAAAGGAAGTCAAATAAATCAAAACTTAGAATGCGAGCACTCAATAATTATTGTAATATGTTTTTGTTCTGGAATTCTTAACTCTTTCAGTTCCAATATCAAGAATGCATATTCTTGTCACAGTTCTTAATTATTCCAAAAGTTTATTTTCAGTTTAAAATCATTGATTTATTTGTAGAGATACCTTTTTTATGCCACACATTTACAGCAACTATATGTTTATACAAAATTGATGACTTGATGCATGTTCATGTACAGGTGTGCTCGAAAAAGCTAGTAATATATATATATTTAGGCAAACCCAAAAGCGGAGCTCCACAGGTTTTTCCTATTGTATGGCACTCACAGATAAACTAATAAAAAGTAGTAAAATATTTTAAAAATAAACACTTAGCTTTAAGTTTATATCCCTCCAATGCTTGACTTGAATTATTGCATAGCCACCAAAGTGGTCCTGACCACAGCTATAAATGCCAAACCCCTTTTTGGATTAAAACTGCTGAAAAATGCAGGAAAAAAAGGTTTTTTCCAAACCGTTTTCCACCCAAACACGACTAGTGTTGACTGTAAAGTTGTTTACTTGACGAAGTGGACGCCGTGTGGAGCTGGAGCTGACACTGGTCAGCATATACATCTACTGTACCTTGTTTTGACAGGTGTCCATTGACCATAACATGGATGTCCAATATCAAAGATGTCTACTGCGAAACTGGGTTGTCAGCTGGAGTATGGCCTCCAAGTTGGATTATTATTATGATTAGGATATTATTAATTATTGGGCGACGTCGTGCGGTCGCGTCTACGAGCAATACCGCTAGCCATGATTACCATGAGATAAGCAGTTCACGGGTTTCTCTAAGTATGTTGCTCCGCTTAGCGGCCCGAAGGGCCACCGGAGCTCCGCTATGAGCTTTAATTCGGTATAAGCTTATTATACACAATGCTTTGCGGAAAAAGTATCTTGCAGGCTTTTGTCCGCATTGATCTCGACTGTTTCATCTTACCTGGTTTCATACTTTCATCAAAAGTCAGCATATTGAAGTGAATACTGGCTCCTATCTCGTAGTCGAGGTACATGACTTGAGCATCGCTAGGTTTAGCCACTTCAACACAACACACGGAAGTTATATAACACGAAACCATCAGGAAGGTTTTCATAAGAAAAGTTAAGCAAATCATTTTGCGATCCGATGACAAAACTGTAGAACGATTGCGTTTCCCTCTGTATCCTCTGTATGCTCTGTATTTCCCTCAGTTTGACATTCCCAACCGCTGTCTCGGGAAATGAGCCTGCGCTCACCCACTTGGTCCCGAGAACCGTAAGGGGGCACCAACTTAACTACAGACTTAAGGCCCTGGCAAACGGCTTCAACATTTGCTTCAACATCCATTCGATTTTGTTGAACGCTGTTGGAAGGTTGTTGAATGATGTTGAACGGTGGGATGAGAAAACGGTTTCAACATTTCATTCAACAAAACTTAGCGAGTGGCCTGGTAATTAGTTTCAGGCCCCAGAGCTTGCTCAACAATGTTGAAAGAGCGGGGCAAACGACTTCAACTCCGTTTCTTCAACATTCCGAACATTCCAGATAACAAAAGAAATGTTGAACGCATGTTGAAGCAAAGTTTAAAGGCTTTTAAACTCTTTCAAAATCGATTCAACATCGTTTCAACACGTTTCAACAAGTTGGAAAGGGGGTGGCAAACGAACATTGCCATTCAACAAAATCGAAAGGATGTTGAAGCAAATGTTGAAGCTGTTTGCCAGGGCCTTTAGCGTTGTTGCCAAGGGATTTTTACGGATTGTATCTGTAAAACACCATTTTATCGGCGTTTTTGCCACTAGTATTGGTAAAACGTGCGAAGGTGAACATGTGAGCTTTATAAATAATTGTTATTGCGTTTTCGCAACGTGCCCCAGGCCCCAACCGCGCTTTAGAGAGAAAAATCCCTAAATTAAAGGTGGATTTCCACTGTCGCGTAATTTTTACGTGCGTATGGACGTAAACTTTAAATGGCTTTACGCACGTAAATAAAATAGAGACGATATCTGAAAGCTCGCGCGTAAAGGTAAAAGTTGAACCTCTCTCAACTTTTACGTTTACGCGCGTCCTTCCATACATCGTCTCTATTTAAGAAAAAGTAAAGCCAGTTCAAGTTTACGTCCGTACGCACGTAAAAATTACACGACAGTGGAAATCCACCTTAAAACTTGGAGAAAATTATGTTTATTTTTTTGCCAATCGGAGATATTCCAGCCTCCTTTACAAGCCTACGTAGGCATTTGTTGTTAACGTACATAACTGCAATGATAATGACGATACGGTATGAAAGTTGCATGCTATGACGTCAGAAATCTCACAGTAACGCGAATTTCAAAAAAAGAATTTTGCACCTTGCCGATCCTTAAAAGCTGGTTTTCACTAGCGCGTTAGGCTCGATTACCAGCCGCTGTCCGGGAAAGGAGCCCGCGCTCCTCCCCGAGACCAGACACGAGAGAGCAGCGGAAATCGAGCCTACTAGCGGATAAGCATAAGCAAACGTGCAAATGAAACCAGCAGCCACATAAGCAGAAACATAAGAAGAACGAACACTCACTTGTTTGTCTTATGCTCACCGGCAACGCGCTCGACGTAAGTATAAGCATAAGCACAAGAAAAACGAACAGTTCCGTTTTTCTTGTGCTTATGTTTAAGTATGGTGAAGACAGCATAAGAAAAATAAGTGGGTTCCTTCTTACGTTTTTATGCTTGTGCTTATGAGCCAGTGAAAACTAGCCTTAACCATTTAGCATCTTTGGGAAGAGATAATTTTTCTCAAAGGATTAGTTAAATTTAGGGAAATAGAAAATATTGAAGATTTAATGTAGATTTAAAATTGGAATTTGAAGTGGAAAATTAGTTGATGGGCACCAAAACAGTTCCCGAAAAACCTGCAGTGTCCTTGTGGGGTTTCACTCTGTCTGGTGGTATTTCAAAACATTTTTCTACAATGTAATCCCCTCTTTAAACCCCTCAAAATTCCACTCCAATTCACGTTTACTTACACCTTAAGAATACCTACCTGATATACATGCATAATTAACAAATGGAGTAGTTCACCTGAGTATGTTAGCGGGCTTCTAATGTTTTAGCCAGTATAATAGGCGTTTAATTCAGTCGAGCGCGAAGCGCTAGGCAAGAGTGCGAAACGCGACGAGAGAGGAAGAGAAAAATAAATAATATAAAGAAATAATAATAAATTATTTTTGTCTCCCTCTCACATTGTGCTCCTCGTTGAAACGCGCTTAGCAGGCTATGAATTTCAAAAGTAACGGAAGGGTGATAAGGGGGTAGTAGAAATGGAGACACGTCTGGGCAGAGCAAGACTTAAAAAAAGTCAAACGAACCAAACCACGGACTTCAGATAGATTTTAGAAATCCTTAACGAGTCTAAAGTTGGGAGGGGGTGGTGGAGTTAAAGGGAAGCGTGCGAGTGAGGAGTGACGAGACTAGGGGAGTCTGGGGGCATGCTTCCCTGGGGAAATTTAGGAAATAGCTAGAAATGCATCAAGAACTCTCATCCTGTCAACAGTAATGTGACACCCAAAACGTGTTTGTACACGTACATGTATTCTTCTGGTATTGTATCAAGACTGTCCTGCAGTCCATTACACAGATTTGACCAATATTTTATTTACACCATTGCCCCACAGAAGATACATAGGACCACACAATCAATGCAACATAACTCCAGTTCAGGATTGATAGGTTGCATTTCCTTGAATGCCTTTGAGTGGCATGGTAGAAAAATGTACTCAACAACTGAGTAAGTGTTTTATGTATTTTTGATTGAGTTGCCTTGGCTTGTTGGTATATCTCTATAATAGTGGCCACAAGTGGAGGTTAGGCTAAAAAATATCAATAAACCTCGCTACAATTTTTGTAAAGACAATAAGAAAGTAAGATTGAGACCTGCTTTTGGAAAGAGCATTTGAACCAATTTTGATTTAAAAAATGGCTGTACTTACTATAATAATATCTGAAGTAACTTCTAATATTTTAAACCTTTAACCTTTTCAACCCTACAAGCAGGGTTCGTACACTTTTTCAAGCCAAAAATTCAAGGACCTTTCAAGGACTTTCCAGTACCCTGCTCTCAAATTTCAAGGACAATTATTGATACAAATTTACTTACAGCCAAGCAAAATGTTTGTTGTGAAAGCTATGTTTTGGGCATCAAGAGAGAACTGGCAACAAAAAGCGAGCGTTTTCACACATTTTGTAACTATTTCGAGAATTTTATACTCTTTATCTGAAAATTTGTTTTCACTTCCTTTTCACTTGATCTTTTTCAATAAAAAATCAAGGACTTTCAAGGACCAAAAACCAATTTCAAGGACTTTCAAGGCCTTGAAATTGGACTCCAAAAATTCAAGGGTTTTCAAGACGCGTACGAACCCTGTACAAGTGATCAGCATCAAATTTCTCCTTGTAGTATCAATGCTTTATAAAGCAGAGAAGTCAGGAGAATTAAAGACAGGATCACACAAGATGAATTTGCTTAATATTTTGACAGTTTTCCCCTACTACTTTGATAGGAAATGTACTGAAAATTTAAATTTTGATATCAGGGTTTTGGGTTAAGCCCCAACAGTGACCAGACTCTACTTTTCCCTAAACATGTTATGAGAATAAAAGAAATGATCATAAAAAAGAGCAACATTATGCAAAATCAATAGACATGTGAGCCTTCAAATGTATCCCTTTCTCGCTGCCTCAGTCCAGTCATAAACAGAAATTTCACGCAACATGAGGGAGGTACCATTTGTCACCAACCTCGTGATATTCAAGCTAACAGCAGAAATTATGTTGCCATTGAACATATCTGGGAAAGCGTGTATCCTCTTGAATCCTATGCTGCTTCCTTTTTCAGGTGACTCAATCCATCCTTGCAGTGTCTTGAACCATAACTGGTACTCTGCGACAAGCTGTCCAAACTGAGCTATGTCTTCCATTATTACAACTGAGCCATTGCCAAGGATTAAAGGTTTTTGAAACCTCAATACCACATCAACTCCTACTTTTACTTCTGGATTCTTGACTGTCATTACCAGATCTCTATAAAGCAGGTTAATGGCTTCACCAAAACCTTTGTAGGCTTCCAGATCTTCATCTTCAATCAAACCATTGGGATCAGGGCTCAAATTGAGGATCATATGACACCCTCTGCCCACACTGGTCAAGTACTCTCCAATAAGCGTGCTGACATTTTTCACTCTACTTGTTGTGTTTGGTTCCCAGAACCAGTAATGCTCTCGTATAACAGTGTCACAGAATTGTGGACAAAACTGTTCCCCAAGGGGGTCCCCTGTGGAAAGAAATAGGTATGGCTGAACCACAACTAACAAGCTAACATTAATTTCTTTAGTTTAAAACATTTGGTTTTGCTTCTATTTTATCCTTTTGGTGTTGTATTTAGCAGGCATCAGTTCAGTTGTTCATTAACTTTTCAAGCCCTACAAGTGACCAGTAGTATCTCATTAAGTTCTACAAATTTCATGAAACTTTAAACTAAGTGACATATCCTGACAAATCTCTGCTTGTGTATGCCTCCTGCAGACATCAAACCACAGTGTCTGTGATTTCCTAATAGAAACTCTTCAATTACAAATTATGGCCTGTAAGTAGACATCTCTTGTGCCGGTACGCGGATGAGCACACTTCTACAAGGCACCATGGATAAAAATAAACTCAATAGGACAGAACTCTTGAAAATCAGGTTCAAATGGCATTCACATTGATCTTTACACCTCTTTTGTTTCATTACTCTATTTAGCATCAGTATACAGTTTCTCTAATGTTTCTTGCCTCCAATTTCTCAAGTATTTGCTGTCTTTTTTGTTTGAGCAATGAAGACTTGTGATTTTCAAAAAAAAGGGTATGACTGACATTCTTTAAGATTGTCCTACAACACCTATAAAGTCTGACAAATCTCACTGTAGACAACTTTCGCAAGGGTGTCGACCCTTATCAGAGGTTTGACTGTAATCAAATTCTACAGTGAGGTTAATTGAAGATTGGACTCTATAATACTGTGCACTTTGACAAACAAAGCAGACATACCAGAGTGAGTACCAGGGCATTTTCCAGCAGGCACTGCATACCATAGCGGCAGTGGTGCTACTGCCATCTCGTTACCAACCCATCTTATTCCCTGATTTCCAGCAAATGTTGGGCACTGCATACAGATGGTATTATTGCCCAGGGTGCGCAGTATTGGTCCAATATTGGGGCTGATACCAGGGAGAATTCCAGCGTCAAACCACATTATGAAAGGGTTGGCATATTTTGACTTGGGGTCAAACAGTTCCTTCATGTGTTCTTCAGCTAGGTGATTGTAAACTGCTTGTGCTGCTGGGTTGGGTGCCCTGTAGTTATCAACATTCATGTACCAGTTTTCATGTACACTGTAATAAAAGCCATGCTTTATGCCAAACTTCTTACAAGACTGCACAAACTCCAGTGCCACATCTGCAGTTTTATTCCTCCATTCAGTGTTCTTGACTGAGTAGTAGTAGTCTGTTTGTGTTGGCCAGAGGAGAAATCCACTGAAGTGATCCAGTGTAAGTATGACATGTTTTGCCCCAAAACTACTGGCTGCACTTAACCACTGATCTGTTGAAAGCTTTGTGGGATTGAAGACGTTAGGAGAAGCTACATGGCCTGTTCAAAGGGAAGTCAGATAAATCAAAAGATAGAATGCAAGCACTCACTTACAAGTAATAATAATATTATTGTCTTACTGTTGGAATTCTTCACTCTTTAATTTCTAATATCGACACGTCTATTCTCCTCACAATTCGTACTTATTCCAGGAGTTATATGTAGGGAGAGATGCAGTAAGAAGTTAGATGCTGATCACTGTTAAGATGCCTGGGTCGTTTAGGGCGCTGGATTTTAATGCGGTGGCCCAGGTTCAAATCCCCCTCTGGCCACTAGCTGGTGTTGTTCTGGGTAAGTGCCCGGATCAACTCCTGGGTCATCCTTGTAAATAGCCAACTGGTCTGCCTCCCGCCAGTTGGGATTCTTAACTCTGTTGTGTTCATTTGTATTATTTGTTTAGTTGTCCCTGAAAAGCCCCTCCAGGGGAGTGGTCAATTAAGTATTTATATTTATTTTATTTATATTTTAAGGGTGAAAGACCAATTTGTGAATTAAAGCCTAACGACAGAACAATACCAATCACAAAGCCCATTTACTGTTGACTTGATCACTCAGTGTGTCTGTCTGGTTTGAAAGCCAGGCTATTGAGATTGAGACAGTTTCCTGTCTGGTACATAGGAAACTCTGATATACTTTTTATAATCCAAACAAACGTGTGCGAGAGGGATAAAAACCTTTTTCCAACTTTAAAGAAGGTAGCAGGAATAAGAATCTGTGAGGGAGAATGAAGTGGTTTGAGTAATGTTGGTGTCCATCTGGGGGTGAATGAAAATTGGAAAATTTCTTAAGGGGGATCAGATATTATCAACCTCATTCCCAGGGCCACTCTTCTACCTGTATGCGAGAAAGAGAGATCCTGGATATGAGGCTGAGATATTATTATTAGCTGGTATTACCGGGGGGGGGGGGGGGGGGGCTAATGCGAACACGTGAGCGTGAGCCAACTAGGGGGGTCTGGGGGCATGCTCCCCAGGAAAATTTAAGTCTTTTGAAATGGCTTGAAATGGATCATTTTTCATTTGTTCAGGAACAAACTTAATTACAAACTGTCTCATCCTGCTGTGTTTGGAAGAGAAAACCATCAAAAAACTAAATTGGATTGAAATGGATAAATCAGAAAAAGGCAGCAGAGGTCTGTATATTTGACATAAAATAATGTAATGTACTTCTTTTGTAAAAGAGAGACCTGGTTTACTTTAGTAAAAAGAAATAGTGATTTAATCTGCTAAAAAAAGGGGGGGCAAAGCCCCCCCAGCCCCACCCCCTGCATGGTCCTTGGTTTTACCAACATCCTCCAAACACAGCCCCGCCTCCACCATCTCAAGGAATGCAAAGAATTGATCATGTGCACAAACAATACTCTTGGCAAATGGCAGCTGAAAGAAGGACCTGATTTGTGAACATTGGATTATGGAATGAACAACATACGATCTAGCTACAACTTCATTGTTACTTCACGTTGGATTGGATTATAATGAACTAAAAATACTTATTTTATCTTGCTGCACGTGTGCTCTCATATGTACATACTGTACATGTATGTAAGAATAGAAATACAACAGTGAGATGATGCAAATAATACTTAATCTGTGTTTCACTTGACATTTTTCTGGAAAGCAAACATCGAGAGAGATTTCAAGATTTCAAAGGACAAAATTTATGTTCTGCTGTTATGGAAGAAAAATTACTTCCAGCACTGTGGACCTCGAAAGAAATTCCCCGTTTTGGATACTGAAGAAGCAAATGTCATCCAAGACGGCCCCGCATACCGGGGTTGCCCGCCCGGCCGCCCCCCATCCTGAGGCAAACCAAACCATTGATAGGTGGATCATTATGCATGCTAGTTTCTAGTTTCAAGGTTATTAAGAAGAAAACTGAAACATACAAAATATAATGTACCACTGCTCGCAGTTAGCTACAGCTATTCGAGGCGAGCAGTGGCTTGACGCATAGAATTACGATACTAAGTAGAATTACAATACTAACAAAAATACAGCAATACTAATACTAAGTAGAATTTTACAATACTAAGTAGACTTACAATACATTAAAATAAACTTACAGAACTAAGTGTAAAGTAGGAATCAGATAATGAAACTAAGAAAACCAAGCACAGGTAATAAGCGTAATTGGTATTACTGTACACAATGCTTTGCGGAAAAAGTATCTCGTAGGCTTTTGTCCGCATTGATCTCGACTGTTTCATCTTACCTGGTTTCATACCACCATCAAAAGTCTGCATATTGAAGTGAATGCTGGCTCCTATCTCAAAGTCGAGGTACTTGGCTTGAGCATCGCTAGGCTTAGCCACTTCAACACAACACACGTAAGTTACATAACACGAAACCACCAACAAGGTTTTAAGAAGAAAAGTCAAGCAAAGCATTCTGCGAGCAAAATAACGGTCGGATGTCAAAATTCTTAAACTAAAACTAAAGAGAACGGATACAACAGTTCTGTGTTCGTTCGACCCCCATCTGCAGCCGCGGGTAGTACTTGGTGTACAAGTACTGCCCGCAGCCGCTGTCTTGCGAAATGAGCCTGCGCTCACTGTTTACACGGACGCGGTTTCATTTGTAACCGCATCGGTTTCGATGCGGTTACACCTTTCGTTTACACGGAGCCGGCCGAGTTCGTTATCAAAACCGTATCGTTTTGAAAACGCTTTCAAAAGTGGAGCGTTTTCAAAACGATACGGTTTCGAGGTCGTGTAAACGGCGAAACCGCATCGATTTGAAAACGGTCTGGCTCGAAATTGGCTGGCTCGCGAAGTAAATATGGTAAATCTCGCACGGAGTGCAGCGCTTTGCTGCACAATCACAACTTTGATCTGTGGTTTAACTTCGCTTTTGCTGCTTTCGTGTATTTTACTATAAACCGAGAACCATACCGCAATAACAGGCAGAGATGTCTTGAAATGTTGACTTTTTCGTCGATACGGTCCTGCAGAGTAACGAAGAGAAAAGCCAAACGACGATTCTGGATTCGGCCTCATGTCTGGTCAAATCTAGATCCAATTGACGAAGCACAAAGGCCTGAGGAAGAGATCGCCTTGACATAAACGGTTGGATTTAACGGTTGGATAGGTTCCGTGTAAACTCGTTGAAACCGTGTCGTTTTCGATGCGGTTTCCAGATCATGAAACCGTTTCGATTGGAAACCGCGTCCGTGTAAACGTAGCCTTTTAAGTCACGAGAAAGTCACAACAACCATAGAAATCTACACTTCTTGGAACTAATTGTAGAATAGTCTTGTTTGTTTCAGCTATGTAACCGCTCCTCCAATAGTTTTAGAGGACCATGTGCTTTGGTAATTCGAGCATGGATTAAACAAGTCACAGTTTATTTGGTGTAGTTCACTGGTGTGGGAATATTACATTTTGGCGACGAGGACAATATGGCTTTAATCGGTAAAGTGGAGGAATTCCAGGGAAACGACAATTGGATAGAGTACACAGAACGTCTGGAGCATTATTTTACGGCAAACGAAATTACCGATGCTGGGAAGAAACGAGCAGTGTTACTCAGCTCGTGTGGAGCGAAAACGTACAAGCTAATCAGGAATTTAGTATCGCCAGGGAAACCAACCGACAAAACCTTTGCTGAGCTTGTAAACATTGTGAAGAACCATTTAAATCCGCGACCGTCGACTATTGTTTACCGCTTCAAGTTCAACAGCCGCTTTCGACAACCAAAGGAAACCATCCAGCAATATGTCGCTGAATTGCGAAGTCTTTCGGAGCATTGCGACTTTCGTGATCAACTAGAAGATATGATCCGAGATCGTTTGGTTTGTGGGGTGAATGATGAAAGGATACAACGTCGACTGTTGGCCGAAAGCCGATTGGATTTCAAGAAAGCACTGGAATTAGCTACAGCTATGGAAATAGCCGACAAAAACACGCGCGATATACAGCAAGGCAACCCGGTGGAGAAGCCCAAGGAATCACCAGTCAACCGTTTAAACAAGGAACAGGGCAAGCAAACAGTCAAAGAATGTTATCGCTGCGGAGGGAAGTTTCATGAAGCCGAAAAATGCAGGTACAAGGATGAAAAGTGTTATCGATGCCAGAAGAAAGGTCACAAGGCGTCGAAGTGTCGCGTGAAATTGAAACTCAACCAGCGGAACGGAAAAAAACAAGGCAACACACATCACATGGAAGCGACAGCCTTGGAAGAAAATCGAGAAGAAGAAGATACTGAGGAATACACGTTGTTTCATGTGGCCGCAAAAGATCAAGAGCCATATCGAGTGGAGATCAACTTGAACGGATTTTCAACGGACATGGAGGTCGATACTGGAGCAGCCGCTACGATTATTAGCTGTCAACATTGGTCGTGGAGGGGTCTGGACCGAATTTGTTAGGAAGGGATTGGTTGAAAGTTGTGAAGCTCAACTGGAAGAAATTGTTCAAAGTGGAGGCTGATGGAAATCAAGTTGAATCTAAACTCAAGACATTGATCACTCAGTACTCAGAAGTGTTTGAAGAAGGCTTAGGAACTTTCACAGGACCAAAGGCCAAGATTCATGTGGAAGCAGGTGCAGTGCCAAAATTCTGCAAAGCACGACCAGTGCCATATGCCATGAAGGGGAAGATTGAAGAAGAACTCAAGAGATTACAGGAAGAAGGAACAATTGAATCCGTACAATTCTCGGAATGGGCAGCCCCTATTGTGCCAATCCTGAAACCAGACAACTCCATTCGGATCTGTGGTGATTATAAGACAACTGTCAATCAAGTTTCAAAGGTGGATAATTACCCCATCCCAAAGGTGGAGGATTTGCTAGCTACCCTAGGTGGTGGAGAGAAATTTACAAAGCTGGACATGAGTCAAGCCTATCAACAGCTGCAGCTGGAAGCTGAGTCTAAACAGTACACCACCATCAACACACACAAAGGGCTGTTTCAATACAACCGCCTTCCTTATGGAGTCTCGTCTGCCCCTGGTATCTTCCAACGCAACATGGAAAATCTCCTGCAGAACATTCCGTATGTGATTGTCCGAGTAGACGACATATTGGTGTCAGGTGCCAATGACGATGATCATTTGAGAAACCTGGAGGAAGTCTTGAAACGTCTTGCAGAAGCTGGATTGAGATTGAAGAAAGGGAAGTGCGTATTCATGGAATCTCAAGTAACTTACCTGGGTCACCAAGTGAGCAAGGAGGGTATCCAACCCATGGAGGATAAAGTGGATGCTATCACTAATGCACCACCTCCAAAGAATGTGTCAGAGCTCAAGTCCTACCTGGGCATGATCAATTATTACCAGAAATTCCTGCCAAATTTGTCAAGCGTGTTGGCCCCACTACACAAATTACTTAACAGTAAAAGCATTTGGCATTGGGGAAAAGAACAGCAGCAAGCCTTTGAACAGTCTAAGTCATTTCTCAAGTCTTCAAAGCTATTGGTCCACTATGATGACAAAAAGGAACTGACTTTGGCATGCGATGCTTCCCAATATGGTTTGGGAGCGGTTCTTTCACACAAGATGGAAGATGGTTCAGAGCATCCAATTTCATTTGCTTCTAGAAGCTTAACAAACGCAGAGAGGAATTACTCTAATCTGGAGAGAGAGGCGCTTGCAGTTATCTTTGGCGTTAAGAAGTTTCATCAATACTTGTATGGTAGACAGTTTGCATTAGAGACTGACCACAAGCCTCTCGAGTCTTTGTTTAATGAGAAGAAGGCTATACCCGCCATGGCAGCTGCTCGAATCCAACGTTGGGCATTGACACTAGCTGCATACAATTACACCATTAAGTACAAACCGGGTAAGGAGCACTGCAATGCCGACGCCCTCAGTAGACTGCCATTACCAGTGACGCCCCGGATGACGCCAGTACCAGCAGAAACTGTGTGGACAATGGAGCTTCTTAATTCTACACCAGTGGATGTCAAAGAGATCCAAGCGGGAACCAGATCTGATTCCACACTTTCTCAAGTAATGAAGTTTGTACAGTATGGATGGCCTTCCAGTAACACAGATGAAGCACTCAAACCATACTTCAGCAGGAAAGAAGAATTAAGTCTTCAAGATGGGTGTCTTCTATGGGGAAATCGTGTGGTAGTACCCCCAAAAGCAAGAGAAAGAGTGATAGAAGAGTTGCATGAGACACACCCTGGTATATGCCGTATGAAGTCGTTGGCTAGAAGTTACATATGGTGGCCAAGGATGGACTCCGAATTGGAAATGAAAGTGCGAAACTGTGAGATCTGTCAAGTAAACAGGAAGTTGCCACCTGAAGCCCCCTTGCATCCCTGGGAGTGGCCGCATAAGCCTTGGGTTCGCTTACACCTAGACTATGCCGGTCCATTTCTTGGAAAAATGTTCCTCATAGTAGTAGATGCACACTCAAAGTGGATAGAAGCATTTCCAATGAACACTTCCACATCCAGCGCTACCATTGAGAAGTTAAGAATTGCCTTTTCAACCCATGGACTTCCAGAAATGGTGGTTACAGACAATGGCAGCAACTTTGTGAGCGAAGAGTTTGAAGATTTCCTGAAACAAAACGGCATCCGTCACATCAGAACTGCACCCTATCATCGCTCATCAAATGGGCTTGCAGAAAGAGCTGTCCAAACCTTCAAGGAGGGAATGAAGAAGTTGAAGGATGGAAGTTTGGAAACCAGAGTATCACGCCTTTTAAGCCGGTACCGAATCACTCCTCAGACTACAACTGGAGTCTCACCCGCTGAACTACTGCTAGGCAGAAAACCAAAATCAAGATTGGATCTTATTTACCCAGAGATTGGTCGCAAAGTACGTGGTAGTCAAATGAAGCAGAAGCAGAGGCATGATTTACATGTTAAAGAGCGTACTGTGATGGAAGGAGACCAAGTCTATGCCAGGAACTTTGGTCAAGGTTCAAAGTGGGTACCTGGAGTCGTAAGACAGTCAAATGGTCCTACAACGCATGAAGTTGAAATTAAAGATGGGAGAACATGGAGACGCCATCAGGATCACTTGATTCAGAGATCTTGTGATCATCCGTCAGTTATCCCTTCGGAAGTCCCTGAAATAATTGTATCAGAATTAGAAGAGCCAAAGTCTTCTGTCCAGCCTGTGGAGGACCACACTGTGAGTCCAGAGGTGCCTGTTACTACTGAACCTGCCGATGTCCAAGGGAACAGTGAGAGACGTTATCCAATGAGGAACCGCCATCCTCCTGGATATCTGAGAGACTATGTTTCTAAGTGACTTTTTTTGTTTAGTTGCTAAGATAAGGTCACAAGACTTTTAAGGGCTTGATTTTGTTTGTCATTCAAGTTTTCATCTAAGTGGGGGAGTGTAGAATAGTCTTGTTTGTTTCAGCTATGTAACCGCTCCTCCAATAGTTTTAGAGGACCATGTGCTTTGGTAATTCGAGCATGGATTAAACAAGTCACAGTTTATTTGGTGTAGTTCACTGGTGTGGGAATATTACACTAATGAAGCATGGTGTTTTCGATACCCAGGCAAAAGTTGATAAATATTGGATCTTGGAATCAGAGATTACTGAATTGTAAATTTTAAGCTTGACATTTGTTTTACATTCCACCCAATCTTGATTATTTATCTTCAAGACCTTTCAGACAAGCTGGTTTTATGTAGGTACTGCAATGTACGTTATAGGTTAGGGAATAATGTTTCATCGAATCTAGCACCATTTTTATTGTAAATTACTACTGTTTTTAAGAATTATAATTACTTTATATGCATAATTAAAGAATGGAATAGTTAACCAGAGTATGTTAAGCAAGTTCCTAATGTCTGGTATTTTGGTTGTTAAATAATGATGCCTATGGCTGTTAAGGTTTTGTATGTCTTATTACCAGCATGGAGCGCTTTAGCTCTTTTTGGATGCTCCCCTCTCCACTTTTTAGAACTTTGTATTGTGTGAAGTAAACTTCACTGAACCCAGATTTGTTTGATTGGCTCTGTTAACTCTTTAACTCCTGAGGGGTCTCCCTTTGACGAGTAAAATCGTCTGGCGTTAGACAGAGTAAAATCGTCTGGCGTTAGACAGAGTAAAATCTATAAAGTCACTCTTAGGAGGGAAAGGGGAATGGGAGATAGTTTTTTTTTAACCCTTTAACCCCTAAGGGGTCTCCCTTTGACGAGTAAAATCGTCTGGCGTTAGACAGAGTAAAATCGTCTGGCGTTAGACAGAGTAAAATCTATAAAGTCACTCTTAGGAGGGAAAGGGGAATGGGAGATAGTTTTTTTTTAACCCTTTAACCCCTAAGGGGTCTCCCTTTGACGAGTAAAATCGTCTGGCGTTAGACAGAGTAAAATCTATAAAGTCACTCTTAGGAGGGAAAGGGGAATGGGAGATAGTTTTTTTTTAACCCTTTAACCCCTAAGGGGTCTCCCTTTGACGAGTAAAATCGTCTGGCGTTAGACAGAGTAAAATCTATAAAGTCACTCTTAGGAGGGAAAGGGGAATGGGAGATGGTTTTTTTTAACCCTTTAACCCCTAAGGGGTCTCCCTTTGACGAGTAAAATCGTCTGGCGTTAGACAGAGTAAAATCTATAAAGTCACTCTTAGGAGGGAAAGGGGAATGGGAGATAGTTTTTTTAACCCTTTAACCCCTAAGGGGTCTCCCTTTGACGAGTAAAATCGTCTGGCGTTACTGCAGAGTAAAATCTATAAAGTCACTCTTGGGGAGTAAAGGGTTAACTAAAGTCAACCTTTTACAAGAGAAGCACTTTACTTACGGCGGATCTTAGGGTCTCCTAAAGGCATCAGCTTGTTTGAGAAATTTTCATACCCCTCCCACAGGTTTCATGGACCCACAAGTTTGTTTGGAAATTTTGTGTCTGTGAATGATGCATATGCAAGCGCGGATCCAGGATTTTTTAATGGGGGGTGGCTGATACAGTCGGCCACCAAACTACACTATATTTTTTGGGACCCATGCATGTATTTCCTTTTTTTCACGATTAGATTTTTATGGTGGGCTTCTCCCAAGGGGGGTGGCTAGCCACCCAATCCACCCCCCTGGATCCGCCCCTGATATGAAAGAAATCATATGTGAACTGCGGATATATGAAATCAAACGAAGAATGATCGTCGCAGTTGTGATCGCAATTTTTACACTTGAGCCTGAAAAATTCAGGAGTTCAACGTCCTGAATTTTTCAAGATTTTTCAGTTGGTGCTGTAAATAGATCCACCATGTAGGAGTTTCACATATCTCCAAAATTGTTTATTGAAATGTTTGAAAAGGTACTGAATGGTGTGAGTGATGTATATGAAATAAATCATATAAACTGCGGAAATGGAATCAAATGAAGACTGATCCTCGCAGTTGTGAACGCAATTATATGCAATTGCGTAAAGAAGCCTGAAAAAAAATTGAGGACAACAACGGGGTTTGAACCCGTGACCTCGCGATACGGGCGACGCTCTAACCAACTGAGTTGTGAAGCCACTGACTTCTTAACGCAATTGCATATAATTGCGTTCACAACTGCGAGGATCAGTCTTCATTTGGTACTGAATGGGTCCACGGGGGTTAGCCTAACACCTTGCGCATGCGCGAGGACTGCCAACATTACCGCGTGATCCCTTGGCCTAATAACTAAATCGCGCGAAATAGATCCTTTGAGCGTTGGGAAATTGGCTAAAATCTCAGAAAATTCCTCAAGATTGAGCAGGATAATTGTTTCATTATTAAACAAATTGCTAACAAAGCACAATTTACGAAGTTCACCGCAGAAACACACGTAAAACGTTCCATCATAGGGCAGATAGGCCTAACTAGTCTTGAAAGAACTCCGAATCGTTTTTTCCGAGTATGACTTTAAGCGCGATGCTCAACGAGTTTGCAGGAAATTGGAAAAGTATCTGATGAGTCTCTTGGCCGAGACAAAACGCTGCGTCACACCAGCCACGAAATTTAAATTCTTCACAAGTACTTGACAATTTCATTCATGGCAGTGTATTGAAAAGTGACATCTTCAATAGAAAACTCCTGTTTAAGAAAACCAAGTTGCTACATTTGTTAGGAAGATCCAAATTATGACTAGGTGGTTACCAGCTAAGTAAACTTTGTTCAAGCTTGTTTGCGCTGCAATATGGAACCCTGAAACACGTGGTCCTGACGAAATATATCAAGAATAAAATTATGTGCAATGCACAAGCATGTCCATCAAACAAACGCCCTTTCACAGTGAACTTATTTTCAAGGAATAAAATGACACAAAAAAAATAATTCCTCTTTATAAAGTAATTGGCGCCATCCGTCTGAAACACCTAAGTAATTTACGTGTTTTCTTAGTTATTAGATCGATCACCACAGTTGGTTATCTGATGTTTTCGTTTCAAATGGATAATTACCTCCTCTTGTATATTTGTAAATAGGTGTTTTATATCAAACCACAGGAACAGCTTTGCGAACCATAAGTTTGTCCAAACAGTATTGATATTTCTAGCGGGGCCACTGTAGCAAACGATCGATATGTTTTACTTTTTGATCCAAGTTGTTAAAATGTAACAAGGCCTAAAGAGTGCCTTGGAAAGACTGAATCGTGGTGCGCCGGACAAACTCAAGGAACATAATGGGCGGCAGAAATGAAAAGGACTATGTAACAAGTAATGGTTTGGAACTGTTGTGATCAAATCAAATCTAAATTCATTTGAACATGTAAAAGTAACACTCAGGAGCTCATAAGATCTTGTCGTTAAAACGCGCGATTAGATGAGGATCTGGAAAAGAGAGAGGAGACAATAAGATAAGGAACAAACAAGAAAAAGACGAACAAGAAGCATTACAAGACTGATAAATATGACCACAACAACAATATTAAGAGTAGCAACGTAAGAAAACTTCAACTGGAACAACACCAGTGATGGATACAGATCTTGTCACAAGAAATCATACGCTCACAGAAAAATATGAAATAAAAAGTACAAGTTTTAGCACGACTAGCGGTGATGTCGATGAAAGTAGCAGCGACGAATACGACACAGATTTAGAGGACAGCTTTAAAGAAGACAAAGACTTCCATAAAACACAAGAGGAAATGTACTTAAAAACGTGCAGACAATTGGAAGTTCCACCAGTGTCCAGATTCTTAAGGGAGATCTGTTCTAATGCAGTTGATCTACAGCATTATGGCATTGGTGACAACGGTGTTTTGGCTGTTGCAGCAGCGTTGGAAAGAAACATAACAGTCACAAAATTAGATCTGCACGATAATAGCCTGACACATGTTGGAGCTGAGGTACTCGCTGAGATGCTGAAAGATAACTGTTTCATTTCGCAGCTTGACGTCTCTGAAAATCGAATTGGGACGAAAGGAGCTGAAAGTTTCGGTGAAATGTTAAATGAAAATCTTTCTCTTCGGAATTTAGGTTTAGAAAACTGCGGACTGCACGAAAGAGATCTTGGCAAGCTTTTACAAGGCGATAGAATTCAACTGAGTGTTTTGAAACTGAAGGGTAACGAACTTGGAGATGAAGGTGCGTTTGTACTGGGGACTTTTATAAGATGCAACAACTCTCTCGAAGTGTTGGATTTCAGCTGGAACGCGATCCATCTACGGGGTGCAGCCGCCTTAGCTAAGGGTCTGAAAGTTAATAGATCGCTACTTAGTCTCTGCGTCTCGCGTAATAGTATTTCAAATGAAGGAGCCTCTGAAATAGGAGAAGCTTTGGCGTTGAATAAATCTCTGGAAGTATTGGATGTGAATAACTGCGGTTTCAATGAGTTTGGCGCTCAAGCATTGTTGAAGGGCTTGCGTACTAATACTAGCTTAAAAACCCTAAAGATCGGTCGAAATCCATTCCCCGACTATGGCGTGTATCAACTTCTCAAAGAAATCAGGAAAAAAACGTCAAGTGCTTTAAAGGAATTGGATTTAGATGGCACGACTTTAGATCAGAGTTGCGTGGAAGAACTCAACCGTCTTACTCAAGAGCGACCAGGGTTCACTTGCCTGTGTGGTGTAGTCATCAAGGGAACAGGCGCTTTTGCAAAGCCACTTCCACCAGTGAGACGAAAACCTCCCAGGACACCTATAGTCGTGCAAAGATTTCTGTGTTTTGTCTCCAGTCGAGGGTGGAGGCTCATTGACCTGTTTAGGATTATTAGCAGAAATGAATTTGGTGCACTACGCATGACTATCGATCGTAATAAGTTTGTGCAAGGTCTCATCAAACTTGGTGTTCCACTGAGAAAAGTACAGCTAGAAGAACTGTTCGACATCCTTGATGTTGAGGAAGATGGTGTGGTAAGGTTTCAGGAGTTTTTGGCCATGATGAAACAGCCAAAAAAGGATTCACGAAAATGAAAAAGGCCCCGATATGCAACTCCGAAAGAGGATTTCCTTTAAAGTACTAGTTAGTAAAACTGTGGAAATCAAAGGAGACAGGTTTGCATAGGGCAAAAAAAAAAAAAAAAAAATAGAAACATAATGGCCGAAGTTTCTTCAAAACGATTACGTTAGCTCACCGAACGCAGCCAAGTTGTGGCCCGTAGCCAGTATGAGGCGAACCGAGGCGGATCGAGGAACTCGCCTCGGTTGAAATTTCCTGTTTTTAATTTTTTTTTGCCGCCTATGTATTTAGCAGATTTGGTAGCAAGCAGCCACAATATCAACAATAAAAGGTAAAATTCGATTCTAGCGTGTCTTTTAAAATAGTGCCTCGGTTGGGAAATTTTTCTGGCAAAGGGCCAGAAGTTGAGAACGGATGCCAACTCGAAAGCGACAGGCCAATATTTTTAAGTTCCTCCCTGGCGCCTTATATGAAATTGGTAATAACTTTTCGTTTTAGCTCACTTATTTTTTTTTTAAATATTCACTTGATTTCATTTTTCTGGTAATCCAGAAGCAATTCATAAATGGAAAAGACCCATGAGAACCATCAGCCAACTACGAAATATTTCTGTACGTGGCTTCATTTCGTGAAATGGTGGTTGAGTAATAACGCTGCCAATTATCCTAAGTCAGAAGTAACAATAAAAAAGGAAAGTACAATTTCTGTTTCGGTTAAAAAGCCAGCTCTTTCCATGCTGATTACCTTTACCTGGAATATCAATCTAAGGCCCGGTTCAGACGCCGTACTTCAGCTGAGCCGAATCGAATTCAACGATAGGCCGACCTAAATTAATTAATCCAGGCTGAATTTATTCAGACACCGAACTTTATTCGGCCGAAATAAATTCACTGAAGAAGATTAACTGAAGATTCGGTCATCGGTTTAGAATACAATGTAAACATGACGCACGCCGAGATCTGTAAACAAGAGCCTTTCTTCGGCTCAAAATGCTACTATCCATCTCAGATGTCCGTGGACGAGGGCTTTTTTTCAGCCCACTTCACGGACCTTTGGTATTCTGGTCACGTGAAAACATTTCCAAAATACTGACCACGTGATGCCTTTGTGCATGCTCTCATGTAAAAACAGCATGAAAAATACATAATTTATGCATTTGATTCGGCTCATGTGAAGCAAAGCCAGTCTACAGCCAGTTCTTCCCGGCTGAGCCAGGCGGGATTAATTGGCTCAGCCGATCTAAATTGAATCAGCTGTTCCCAATTAATTCAGACGCCGTAGTTCTCATGAACTTAATTCGTTTAATTCGATTCGGCTCGGCTGAAGTATGGCGTCTGAACCAGGCCTAACTTACACTACCCAAGGAACGAATCTGCTTTCAATACTTTGATAATGTTTATCATTAGTTACTAAACTAAATGAAATGTAAAAAGGAGTTAATTATTAATTGCTCATTGTGCGAAATATCTCTTCCAAAGTAAATAAAGTGTATATTCAATCAACTTACTAAATAAAACATATCGTTATTGTATTTTGAGAAGAAATCATTAATGTTTCATTGACCAATCTTATCAAGGCCGTTTTGATTTACAATAGTTAATTGTTTTTGCGTGATATGGAACCAATATGCTGGGTTTTATACCGTACATGAGTCCTAACAAGATGTCCTCGCCTTTCTCTCCACTTTTCTATTTCAAGTGACACCCTGAACTGTGTAAATGCGCCGAGAGAAACTAAGGACAAGCCTCTAATTCATCTGATTTGGAATTCTTAAAATCTTTTTCTTTTTTCTTTTCAGATTGTTCAGTGATTGTTTTGCCAAGTCTTCTGTATTCATACAACTGGCACATCAGTGGCGCTCAGATCATCAATTTAATTATGGTTATTTTTTTTTTAGATAAACCAAACCTCCAAATCTTAAACTTAATAGGTGGATTTCTATACAATACGATCTGCTTTCGATACATATTATATATGCCCCCCTTTGTTAATGACTTTATCCCTCGGCCAGGACCAGAGAGACAACAATGACCTTTCTCAATCTTGTAGTCAAAATGGCTCCTACAAGAAGTGGAAATTTTCGAAGATCTTCACGCTTAATCCACTTTGATGAGGTATCAGTGAAAGACGCTTTAGCATAACATACATTTTGTATCGAGGAGGCCGTAGAAGAGCAGTTTTTTTTAAAAGTAAGACTATATATCTGGTTTTCAGTAAATAACTGTTCGTCGCTGCTTCCATTCTAGTATTAAAGAGAAGCATACTTTGTTGAAAATCCTGTAGACAAGTTAGCCTGTGTCGGAGGCAGAAAGTTGTCGTTTGATGTCGGCTAAATCCCTTTGGATCCGAAAGTGTGAGAATCAAATCCGGTCTGCTTTTCGATTGATTTCAGTTTAGAGATTTGACTTTGATAAATCGGTCACATTTCAAATCTCTGGGACTCGCATTTCTTAACCAAAGGAACTGAGTCTATGCACTCCGAAGCCAAGTATGGAAGACGACGAATTTTTTGACACCGATTTGGAAGAAGACAGCCCTGACCAAGAATACGAAGAAAGAAAAATGCAAGTTGACACTCGGAGGAGATCAGTTCAGGACATTTATCTGGACGCGTGCAAAAGCAGTGACATTGTGCCTTCATCAAGATTTCTGAAGCAATGTTCCTCCGAATACGTTGATCTTAATCATTACGGTCTCGGAGATTCAGGCATACGGGCCATGTGCACCGCTCTTGAAGAATGCAGCAACGTTACCAACTTGCTACTGCACGACAACGGCATTAACGACAAGGGAATCATGTCCATAGCAAAGATGCTGAAGAGGAATCGGTTCGTCGTTAAAGTGGATGTGTCTGGAAATTATGTTGGTAAACAAGGTATCGATGAACTTGGGGATATGCTTATGCAGAACAACACCCTAAAGGAACTGAATCTCAGCAAGTGCAACGTGCAGGGAAAGAGCGTAACCGTGTTTTGCAAATCGTTGAGGTTGGACGCACCTTTGACTTCCCTGAATTTGTCTTACAATGATATCGGCGATAAAGGAGCCATCGTCCTGGGCGCGGCTGTGAAGTGGAACACCGTAATGGATTTCTTGGACGTTAGTTGGAACAGCATCCGTGTTAAAGGGGCTCGTGCATTGGCCGAAGGTTTAAAAATCAATACCCGTCTTAGGGAGTTGAACATCGCCTGGAATGGTCTCCTTGACAATGGCATCGCAGCCATTCAAGAGGCATTGTTGTGTAACAAAACACTTAAGGTTTTGGACATCGGAAGCAACTGCATCACCAACAAAGGCGTGTTCTCAATCGCCAAGTTTTTGAAGACCAACCGAAGCCTGGAAGTTTTAAAGACAGGCCGCAATCCATTCCAGAGCTATGGTGCCTGTGTCCTGCTGCGGGCAATTAAGAGGAATCCATCAAGTGCCTTGAGAGAATTACAAATGGACGATATTGTCTTCGACAAGGATTGTGCACGCGAGCTTGGACTTGTCCTCGAGAGCAGGCCATCATTCACTTGTTCATGGGATATCAGTATCATCGGAGAGCGCAAATCGGACGAGACGAAGAATCCGGATATTACCAACGTTTACTTGGCATTCGTTCGTACACGGGGCCTTCGTTTTCTTGAACTGTTCAAGATCCTTTCGAAAGACCGCGATGGACACAAGCTTAGTAAGGAGGACTTCGTTGGTGGGATGAAGAAGTTGAATGCACCAATCCGCGATTTCAAGTTAAGGGAACTATTTGACAAGATGGACACCAGTGGCAATGGTGTCATTGCATTCCAGGAATTTGTTTTGTGGACTCGCGAACGGTATCAAGCGACAGGAAGAGCATTTCAACAGTAACATCCTAAATTATTTGCTGCGGTTACCGTCAATGACCTGACTCCCACTAGTCTACCCTATTATCAGCATATATACTCTCCACACTCTTCTCCATATATTTTCTATGGTAATGATGAGGAGAATTTGTTAAACAATCAAGACCTTTGTTATCTATTTATCACTTCCTTTTTTCAAACCTTTATGTTTGTTTGAGCAGTGTTACTCTAAGGAGAAAGTAAGCAATAATCACTCTTAGGGGTAAAAAGGGCAATGGCAGAGCTCAACTAGTAACTGGGAAAGGTCATAAGGTAGAACCCAGTTAAGGGAACTCGGAATGTGGAAAAATTAACTTCTTTCATTAATTCTCCCCGCTCAAAACTATCTCACTTCACGCTTATTTCACATCATTTCTACACGAATTCAGATAATCCAGGAACGTCCATTCCGGTTTTAAACCCTGTAAAACATTCAGCAGGTTTACAAAATAATTTCAAAGGACCTCTACCTTCTGTTCCAAAAACATCCGTTACTTTTTTGCTTTGCCACGTGAGAGGCGCGCGCGCTTTCAATTCAAATATTGGAACAAGCGATGGAAAGTTAAAACAGCGGCCACACGAGTGATTTCTTGCTTGCGATGGTGATGCGATTTTTTCTGGAAATTGACGCGTCGTCAGTGGCTACACGAGTGAGAAAGTCTGTGATGTTGTCTCGAAAAGTTCAACTCATTGAATTTCTCGCGATTTTTTAGCTGTCGCCATCGCAGCACTTTGCCCGAGGGTGGCTACACGTGTGATTTTCACTGTGCGCTGGCGACGCGACAAATTTAGAAACAAATCGCATCGTCTTTGCAAGCAAAAAATCGATCATGTAGCCGCGGCGTAAGACTTGGGAGAGACGCTGACCTGCCTCAAGTACACGCGAGTCACCTCTCGCGCGAGGATCCACGCATGTAAGGGTTGAAAGACATGAATTGACCCACAAAATAAATACCATGTATACTTGTTTTATTTTACATGTTTAGACTCTCCTTTTCTTTTATACAGAATAGATGTAGCACATACTGCGCCTTGCTGCCTTCGTTGTAATGTTATGGAAGTTCACACACCAAAACCTGTCTAGTGGGAAGAAACAGTGAATGAACTAATGCAAACATAAACAGTTTTCCTATTCTTAATGTTACATCATATCCTGTAATGCGCAGCGCTCCCCGTGACGTCGGCTCCTCTATTTTAAGCGGATTAATTGGGTCACTACCTATTCTTTTTAACCTAAATCTTGAATTGAATTTTTTCCTACAGCTGTACATACTCTATTGCAAATGCTATACTAACAAGCAAATTAAAAGGCTCGCGCGATTATCCTTAAATATCGGTGGGTAGCGTTAATCAGCTCAGTAACATACTACTAATAATACGTAATTACAGTACTGTTCATATCAAGGAAAAACGGCCTCGTTTGCATACAGCTTGGCGAGTAGACTGTTGCCTAGACGTCTACACTCAAGACGCCCTCTAGTTGACAGTGCTTTATCCCAGTCTTCACTGAGTAAACGCAGCTTTGTTCACACATTAGTCTCACGTTGTATCTCGGATTCGTCAAAGGCCGAAATCTGCACTGGCAGAGAAGCTTCCTCCGCGGAAGTGACTTCAACATTGGAGTAAACTCTGTGCCACCACCGTGTCCGGCTGAGCCGCTGCGCACGCTCGACATCGTAATCCGCTGTCCGGTGGAAGTCGGGCGCGACTGATCCGTTCTTTGCGTTCATGGGATTAGAATCGTGTTTTTTGTCCTGCTGTGGACTGAATTTAACAGGAGGGACGGGAGGGAGGGACGTTATGGCTTCCAATACATCCGGAACTCGATCATCTGTTTCTTGAGCAGGCGAACGTCTTGATGGGGAACCATAAGGTGAAAGTGATATCATCACCGATTCTGGATTCGCTATCGGTGGCGATACTTGCGACTCTTTTCGATCCGAAGCAGCTTCAGATTTGATATCGTCTGTGACGAATACTTCCATCTCAAACCGCTCCCCGTGGCTCTCGACAATGCCAATCGATTTGCTTTCTCTCTTACTCTGCGAACTTGCGCCGACTGACGCTTTTCTTTCCGCAATCACAGTTGCCGCGGCAGCTCGGAATTTGTCTAAGCGCCTGGAAATCTTGCCTGGTCTCACAGCTGCACCCCGCTGGTGCCCAAAGGGCCCACCCCCTGGGGACTCCACCTGTAAGAGTGGCTTGTTGTTCTGGTCTTCTTGCTCTTCAACCGTTTCCTGTTTCCGCAAAAGCCGTTTTTTACGCTTTTCTTTTCCCACATCGTTCAGAGAAGAATTCACTGATCCCTGATCTTCATCGAAGCTTGGCGCCGGTGAGAAGGAGACAGATTTTTTTCCTTTGACGCTTGCCGATCTTACCAAGATCGGTGTGGACTTCTCTTCCTCTGCCACTAGCGCAGGTTCTTCCGGAGCGCTGGAGGATCGTTCTCGGCCAAGTGGAGGCGGCTGTAACACCAATGGTGTCTTCTCGTCCTTATCCTCCTCTTCGTCCCCTGTCTCTCCTTCTTCGCCCACGTCTTGTAATCCTGCTTTCGGTCGCTTTTGCTTGATGGCGGATAATTCGTCCAGAAAGCGAGTGATAAGTGCGTTGCGGCAGTTCACCACTAGAGGAGGCCGTGATATCTTGGCCAGCACCCTCAGCTTAAGAGCACGCTCAACGGCGGTCATATGACGGAGATAAACCACCTGCCATGGGAAAGAGAAACACAACAAACACAGTAACAGTTAAAAAATGAAAGAATTATTTGCTGGTGAGCAAACAAACAATATAGGAAGAATAACGAAAGAAAGGAGAAAGAGGGAAACGTCAAAGTAAGAAAAAATAGAGAGGAAGGTCGAAACTGAAGGAAAAAAGAGTGAGAAAGAGAAAAGACAGGAGGAAAAAAAAGAAAGAAAGAGAATGAAAGAGTACAAAAGGAAAGAAATAAAACAAAAAGACAGAAAAAAGAAGAAAGACACATAAATACAAACATACAGACTGAAAGGAAGAAAGAATGAGAGACAGACTGATTGATTAACAGATCGATTGATTCACTTTCATTAGAATACGATCGTTCCATAAGTTATGAACTAACTTCTTTGCAAGAAAGCCGCATTGAAATGAAAGTAAATAAAACATAGTGTGTTTAAAATCGTTCATAATTAGGAAAAATGAAATGCAACCTAAAATTGTTATATCAACTTACACCTATAATAATTGTAATACCTTAAGCTTATAGGACAGACAGACAGACAGACAGACAGACAGACAGACAGAGACAAACGGATCGCAAATTACCTTGGTTCTTATAAGCGGCATAATCAGCAGGAAAAGAGGTGTTCGATAAGAAACACAGAAGTTCATAAAGTCCCAGAAACCAACATTACCTAAACGCAACAAGATAAATAACATTCATGTGATGCATTACGGGGAGGTCTTTGTAAAAATCACTAGAAAAAAAACATGTATAAAACAAACAGATTCATTTGTCAGTATGTATGTACTCTGATAACACACGGAGGACGTCAAATCGTGTCACGCAACTCGCTTGCAGTTCGTAGCTTACTTCTTTGTTCTTAATACGTTTTGATGTCATATGTGCGTTACTTGAGCACACACGCACGGCCAAATGAAATCTGTTTGTTAAATAAAGGAATATTAAAATCTGCATCACACTCGGTGGAGTTTACTCCTTCAGAGCAATCGTATGTGGTTCGGTGAAGTGAAGAATGACTTGATGGAAAGCAAATGTGAGGATCAAGCTTTTCCGGGAAGGGGAGCAAGTGGGGGTGGGCTGGACTAGCTCCCTCAAGAGATAGGCCTGGTAATTTTAATCACCTAAAAACCCAGTATTGCCCATTATGCAATGCGCGCTTGAAAACAAAAGACGCCTCGCTCCCATGAAAACCAAAACAACAACAGAAGCGCGTGAAGCATAATGGGCAATACTAGGTCTTTAAAAGTTTCATGAAACAGTATTAATGTAATGCCTTACATATTTGACCGTCTACGATTGTCTCCATTGCTTGATAAATCCGATACCACTCCGTGGCGAGACGATCTTCAAAACAAACTATCAGCACCTTTAGTCCTGTGGAAAACAATGAGGTTTTTAGTGCGTGAAGGTTACCGATGCGATGGAGGACGCATGAGATTCGGCAATTCACTTCGTGGAACTCCTGCGTCCTTAAAATTTCAGAAAAAAAATTTGGCAGCAAAGAAACGACTTTGATTACAGTGGGTCTTGAACACACAAGGCCAAGATGAGTTCATTCCGGCATCTCTTTGCTAACCAGCCGCAGGCCTTGCCTTGAAATGAAGCAAAAGAACTTTCAAACTTATCGGAAAGACAAGGGAGCTAGTTCCCTGAACTGTGGTTTGTCTTAACCCACATCTCAGGGTTGGGCGGAGGCTGGGCGGGATGGGCTGACCACCTGTCCGAAGAGCCTCTGCTGGCCACAAAACTGTCTTGTTCCTGAGAAGAAGTTATGTTCATCAGAAGAAACGAGGTTGTAAACACGTCTTACCAAGGTAGGCAGCACAATATAAACTCTCGGGAATCTCTTCAAATGAAGTCTTTCCTTCATGTGGTGCAGCAAAGGTCAGGGATCGAGGTAGTTCCAGGCCGTCCTCGACAAAAGACAGTCGCATCGGAGCTGGGCCAGGAGTTTCCGGGTTCTTTGTGGTCACGGTTATCAAGAAGCAGCTCAAAGCATAGGAGACATCATCCAACGATGCTTTAGGCGCATCTGCAATAAGAGCAAATCGCCAGTAAGACAGGTGTTGCTTTCATTTAATAAATTCCATGAAAGACCACTCCAGTAAAGAATTGTACGAAAAGTAGACTCTGAAACGTCAGTTGCAGAGCGGGTTAACAAATGACCAACCAACAAGCAGATAGGAAAAAAAAATTAAGATCCACTCTAGCCAAAATTTGCGTGTGTTGATAACGGATGCGGCGCGGAGCTGCAACAGTTCTTAATTAATTTTTTGAGTAAATCGAAAGTTTCCAACAGCCTGGTCAGAAAAACGACTATTAACATAAGTCTTTTTTCTCTCCAAACCGCTCAGGAAAAAACGTTCTTAGTACTGTAAAACAAGCTCCACCACAACACTGATAATTCCAGAGAAATAGAAAACGAACTCTTTGTTAAGAAATCAAACTCAAACTCACCCGTTCTTCCAGACCCCAGCCTGATACACGTTGGCAAAATCAAGCGGACAAATATCTTCTCGGTTCTCGCCGGGCTGCCAAAGTTAACTGTGTTTCCGCAAAGCTCTTTCAGCGAACACTGTTCCTTCATTTCGTGCATCAGTCGTGACGCCAGCTTGATCACCGTGTCCGCGAAGTACTGGGGAGGTGATAGAATTGGCGCAAAAGGCAGGTTGGCGGCTACAGAAACTGCTGCGGCTGCGCGTTCCTCAATGACAAGGCTGATACATATGTTAACAAGGGTCTGGAAGAGAACACGTGACACCAGTAAGCAAGACGCAAGGGACAATGGCAGTTGTTGTTTATTTAAAGCAAATAGTATAGATTCCACTAGGTATCCCGTGTGTACTGTAATAACGCACGAAAGACGTCAAAACGCGGTAAGAACAAACATGTGCGTTTCGTGGCGTAACTGATGTCTTAACGACGCTTTAAAAATAAATAAATAAATAAATACTGTGTTTATAGTGGAAGTGCACTTAGCTATTCAAGCTAGTTTACAAGCACTCCACTTGAATCCCAAGAAACAAATAATTCAAATAAATTTAACATGATAAGAATCCCAACTGGCGGGAGGAATTTATTTGCCTTTTTTCCTAATATATTAACAGTTCATAAAAGTACAATATGTGGCAAGGTGAACACTAGAAACCACCAGGTCCCGGTTATTCAAACGTTGGATAGCGCTATCCACCAGAAAAATCACTATCCAGCGGATAAGTATTGGGAAAGCTAATTGCACTATCCACTGGATAGATATTTATCCGGTGGATAGCGCTATCCAGCCTTTGAACAACCAGGCCCAGGCGTTTAGTTGAGGCCACCTTGTGGATACTGACAATATGTTTACATAAATAGTGCTACAAGTGGGCGGCCCTCCCCCTATTAACAACCTTTGCTCGCAACTCGGCCCTATGGAATGAGTCATAACTACCTGGTAACTGAGAAATTGAGACTGTTGTAAGAAACTGTTGGTTTACCTTCAAATATGGCGGGTGCGCAATTGATGGCCGTTTGCATAGAGTCAAATATAGTCCTGTCAAAAATGAGACGTAATCATTAAAGGCAATTTTAGAATCAAAATGAAACGCTAAATTATGTCTTCGGACGAATCTGCGGAAAAAAATTGTTTTTAGTTCGAAATTTTGCTCGGTGACCTATCTTGATTTTTTGCATGCACGTACCATTCATGATGGTATTTCAAATATAAAAGTTTCGGGGAACATTATCGAGTAGAATTTTCTGTAAGCCATAAAACACCTTTTTTTAAAATATATTAAATTCTACTGATAAATTTTTTCATACTGCCTGAAAAGTTAAAGAATTAAAGAAGCTTTCCAACAAAGAAATAAAAACGGTAGATCACCGAATTAGTTTTTCAGATAATTTACAAAAACTGACATTTAGAGGACCTTTTTGGGGACCTGGGGCGTTGCCATGGTCACCGACATGACGTCACAAGCCCCTTAAAATATAGCACAACAATATAGTTCCAAGGAGACATACAGTTTGCCTGTACCATTAAATATCCTTCTTTGTAATCTTTCATCGTTTCGCAAACACTACATCAACGAAAAACCCTTTCGAGCCTCCATAAGGGGTAACTCCGATTCACCCCTGAAATAATTTTTGCTGGTTAGAAAACACAGCCTTAAATATAACCAGCTTCAATGACAGAGGCAATTGCCATGTTTTTAACCACCAATGGACCAATGACAATGGCGGCATCATTTTATTCCCTTTACATTACCTCGCAGATAAACTTCCAAAGATTTCCAGTCAATGCACCTCTGCCAAGAAGAAAAAAACAAAACAAAAAAAACAAAACAAGAACAAATAATTTAATATCAGTCAAGGAAAGGTTGCAAGTTGATAAGTTCTACACAAATTCAACACTAAGCACCTGATTTTTTATGAACTACCAATGAACGGTGACACAAAGCGCAGCAGCTGATTATTAAACCAAAAGTATATTTTATAAACCACCATACAGTTGTAAGGCTTCTCTACAAGAACATAAGCCACAGGTACTTACAAATCAGGGATTTCATCACCTGATGTGCATCGACAAATTAGGGCGCAGGAAAAAGAGCTTGACGGGTTCAGTCCGAGCTGAAAGCGTGGTCTGACCGCGCGGTTCTCACCACAATGCAAGAGCTATCGTGCACGAGTTAGAAAGGGAGTGATGGTCGCGATATTCTTACCATTAAATCAGGCTTATTGACAAGTTTCTCGAACATTTTGTTGACTCTTTTCAGGATGAGTAACATGGCGGTTTCTAAGGCTTCTGGAGATCCTTTCAGAAGAGGAAGGGCTTCGGTCATATATCTACAACAAAACAGCGCTCATTGTTAATCCGCAGTGTTAAAAAGGCACCACTTAAGACTTTCCGTGTTTAGAGCGGGTTTCAATTAATTGTCGTAAAACCAAAACCAAATCAATTACTCCAGCCAATCACAGCAGACTGAACCAATGCAATGAGCCAATCAGAATATGAAGCAATTTCATGCAACCGGCGTAAAGCGCGGGAAAATACGCGAGTGCAAGTCGCGATTGATTTGGTTTTCATTGGTCGAAAAAGTGGTGCGAGTTTTGCTGGCCAATCACAGAGCGAAGCAATACAAAACAAAGCTAAAGCAATATCAGCATGTATATTCTCCACACTGTTCTCCATACATTTTCCATGGTAATGATGAAGAGAATTTGTTAAACAGTCAAGGCCTTTGTTGCCTGTTGCTGTTTATTACGCTGTGCAAGGTGGTTCTAAGTTTTGAGTCTGTGGATGGAATCGGACAGTACATAAAAATCTACCGAGCTGTACTTTCACACTGTTAACTTATTCGATTTCTTCTTCTCCTTCTTCCTGGCGAGCCTACCTCCTTCTAAAACACCTTCTTATATTCTTCAGTTATACACAAGCACCTTTCAGTGACACTACAATTTTACCATACGATCATATGTCTTTATCTATTTTTTTCTGAATTATTAATGCGTCGAGTCAGGCAAAATGCACGCTAAGAACTGTGATTATCGACTTATAATTAGATCATTGTGCCACATAAAGAGCCTCTGATGTTAGGAAAATAAGATGACCTGGAGTGCTACTGTGTAACAATTGAGATGAAGGCCATTGAGGAACTTTCTGGGGAAGACATTCTTCGTTTATCGAATATTGACCTTAAACTGGGAAACTGAAGGAAGCCGATGTAATGTGATTAAAACGTTTTAGACCATAAAATCCAATTATCTCCACACACACTTTTGAAAGCATTTCTTATCAACTGTAGACAGAACTTCCAGGGGCACCCAACGAGAAACTTCGATACTTCAATGAAATATCTGTTCGGGAGAGTCTACCCGTTCTAAGACTTTCGGATAATGCATTGCCGAAAAGCTACTGATCCCTTATTTAAAACATCAGCAAAAAGATTTGCAACAAGGGAAATCCAGGGGAAAACAGTCCCTTAGATTTTCGGAAGGGATATTTTTGCAATTTTTCGCTCTTAAAAAAGGTCGCCTAGCATTTTGGGGTAAGCAAATAGTTCGCAGAGAAGTTCGTCGAAAATGACATTCAGCTAGCAATTTCTGAAATGAAGATTTCATTCCCTAAAATTTTCGGGCACTTAAATTTTCAGCTAAGAAATCCGAACAGATCAAATTTTGCTAGTTGATTAAACCAACTCTTAAAACGGTCTTTAAACATTACAAGGAGCCTAGAAATATCCCTCAAAGGTTTTGTTTTCTTAATTTGCTCGTTGGGTGCCCCTGAACTTCGGCATCCACCAAAACGTTTCGAATGACATTGGTTGGCGACCAATGTAATAAAAAATACGGATACGTTAAGACCAGTGTGTAGTACTTCCTGTGACGTTGTTTGTAATGCTGTACGAGGTGGTTCTCAGTTTTATGTCTGCGCATCAACTCATTAAGTGTGACCATTCAAACTAAAGCTGTACAAAAAAGTTCTGTCCGTGGATGAAATCCTAAAAGCAATTCTATACAAAGTTGCTGAGTGAACCTGTCTGGTTTTATGGCTTACTTTTCAATATTTGTAATTGGGAGCTTGACGAAACCAAGTAAAATCTTAAAATAGAGCACTTTCGGAAGGCAAAGATTTTTACTATAAAAGCGAACAAATGTCTTGGTATCCTTCACACAAAACACAACAAAACAAACGAAAAAAACAACAACAAACAGACAAACGAAACAAAAGAAAGAAAAACAATCTTTACATTTAAGTTTCACTTACCTTTTAACTCCGAGACAGGCTAGAGTCACGTGATCATAAACTGCCAGTTTCAGAAGAGAGTACACAATCTGAGCGAGGGTCTGGGGTGAAAAATAGGATATAAACGAAAATCCCAACATTTACAAGACGGTTAGCTTAAACGATAAATTGGATACTTCTAATTTCTTGGTTCGCTGAAGAAAATAACACTAATTTTAAGAATGAACTTGTTACGGCCGATCTCATGCACCCGGATACCTAAAGGATTTGCTTCGCCCAACACTTAAGCAAATTATACGTGGAATATCAAGTGCGACAATGCCACGATTGGCTTCGGTTCAATTGTTTAAGCCGTCACTGGCGTGAGTTTTAAAGGCGACTACTGAGTGTAGTTTAAAGAGGACAGAAGGGAGAGGAGGGTGAGAAAAACTTGATTTCTGGAGGGTGGGGTGGGGGCGGTGTTTACTGAAGCTTTACGGTACTGAAACACTTTTCACAATCTCGTTTGGTTTGTATAGTAAGTTGTAGCTCTTACATTAACACTGATACTGTCCAACAGTTCAGGGACAGTATGTCTCGGCGGCAGGGCTTCCCCCAGTTCCTCGAGACGCGGTGCACAGATCCTGATGTAGTCTGATACCAGCATCAACAGCGCATCCCTCGGCTTTCGGAATTCATCTAATGCCTGCATAACTTCATCCTTCTCCTCCTGAGCCCGCAGCCTTTCCAGGAATGGACGCCCTTTTCCTGAAAGACATGCGCCGAGCCAATATTATTTGCATCTCAAAGCAACCAAATGTGTTGTTTCAAGTACTGTAAATGTTACATGTGATGAAAATGAAGATGTGCGCAAACTCGCCTTGCATAGTGAGCAAACCTATTGGCGTGCACACCGTCGTTTTGTGAACTTAAGCCGCGGCTATACGAGCGATTTTTCGCTTGTGATGGTGATACGATTTTTTTGAAAGTTGTCGCGTCGCCAGCGCTCGCTGAAAATCACATGTGTAGCAACCCTCGCGCAAAAGATGCGACCGCTGAAAAATCGCAGAAGAGAAATTTTTGGCAACAAACTCACGGACTTTGTAACTCGTGTAGCCACCACCACGCGACGACGACGCGACAACTAAAACAAAAATCGCATCACCATCACGAGCAAAATATCGCTGATGTAGTCGCGGCTTAACATGTGATGAAAATAAAGATTTAAGTACAGTATAGCGTATTTGAAGAGACTCCGTAAGGGCGGCCAGAAGGAAGAACCGCAAGTCCGTCTGGAGCTTTCAAGAAGACGGCAACCCCAGGGGAGTGGGGTGGACTACAAGGGGGGGGGGAAGGGCGTGGTAGAGGTAAGAAGGAGAACGAATTGTTTTACTCCAATAATTCTAACAAGGCTACACGTGGAGGCAAAAAAAGGAAAAAGCGGAGAGAGCAAACTAAAATGTCCACTGAAATGTAAAGAAATAATTAAGGTGAGTGGTGAGTTCGAGATCGTTGGTCTCTACCACTACAGAATCAACCAAGAAGTTGTTAGGGCCTTCCTGGCCCCCCACCCCTTTAGTAATTTCTCCACAGTATCTCCCCCCCCCTTTCACTTGGATGATCACACTTTAGGATTTCAAACAGTCTCAAAAGCTAGAACCACTTCTACGGTATAACAAACAGCATCATGCTATGCTTAGTATCTTTCACTGGAATGGTCACAGCTTAGAAGTTCAATTGCGGACTCGAAGTTAGAACTACGTTTCCAGACGAAGCCAGAGTTAAAGAATTAGCTTACATCTTATTACACTTTACGGATGTAGATATGTAATGTTAAAAGATCTCACACAAATGGTTACACAAATAGCCCTTATCTGTAATTGACTGCGATTCAGGGGGTAAGGATCGACGATTCCGTTCTAGACGTTAATACATCCGACATATGAGATAACGAGCGGAAACCAAGAAAAACAAATTTATTTTAGGAAAGAAACAGGAAATATGTACATTCCAGAGAAAAATATATCGGACGCGTCACACCGCAAGATCATACTGATCACACAGATCACACTGTTGAATTTCATCTGCTGAATTCTTAGGCACAAAAACGCAAACTCAAGAAACTATCACTCCTTTCATTTGAATGACAACACTTTAGGATTTCACCCAGAGACTCAAAAGTTAGAACCACCTTGTACAGCATAATAAGCATCCCAACAGGAAAGTACTGCTCAGTAGCTTTCATTGGAATAGATACACTTAAGTATTTCACCCACAGACTCAAATTTAGAACCACTTTGTACACCACATTAAAGTACTGCTTAGAAGTCCTATTAAATGGTCACACATAAGGACGATCTAATTCACAGACTCAAAACTTAGAACCACCTTGTAGAGCATAATAAACAACACCAATGCTGATCAGACGCTGTCATTTTGAATAGTCACACTTTAGATTTCATTCACGAAGTCAAAAGTTTGAAGTACCTTATAAAGAACACTTCTGGAGAGTACTGACCAATTTGAATTCATTGTTTTCCCATAAAGTCATCAATTAAAAGATAGAAGCACAATACATCACTAAGAATTTGACCTCAACAAGAGGGCAAGTTCGAAGAAGTCTATACAAAGAAGAGAAAAAGTATACTCTTAATGAGTTAATATGAACTTCGCATTTCAGTCTTTCAACGTGTTGACCAATTAAATCAAAACTCAAATCTAAAAGGTCTTTTAAACGAGTTTTCCGGTCTTGAAGGATTAACAGAAACAGGACTGAAACCAATATCGAATTCAAATAACGGAGCAATGGAAGGTAAATGCTATTAACTAATTATAACTGCTCGTAAATTGAAACCAAAGTCGACTCACTGGCCTTGAAAACCAATATAAGCAAATGGAATGATATTTACAAATAAGGCTTAGACTCTTAATAATGAAGCTCTGTGTTCATTCGGAAATCGGTGAAGAAAAATAACAGAGGATTATAAAATAAACTGCGACAACTGCGTGTGCCAAGCCGTGAGTGAGTAGGGAACAAAAAAAAATGGCCTGCAATTATAAAGCAACTGTCAGATCGTTTAAAAAGGAAAATCGACGTGCAGATTCCCGTATCCCATCAGCTGTCCCTGGAGATCACCTTGGTATAAATTTCAAGAGTATAATTCCTAGGTTCATACTCATTCAAAGTCTTCGTTTTTAGAGTAAGCCTAGCGTTAATTACTACAGATTGGAAAAGACAAAAGAAAGAAGAAGAAGACGACAAGAAAAAAAAAGGACAAAACTTAAAAACACCCATGTGTGAACGCGTCGAGCAGTCCCTGGGCTAAAAACTCAGGAAGGCTAATTACCGGATGGGTATTGCCGCGCCAGCTTACTTAATTTATATTCAGGACGGGGTCTTGTCCTCGGCGGACATCGGGGGGTTTGGGGGCGGGGAGGTTATTGTCCTGATCTAAAACTAAGACCCTGGATTCTGACTTTGATTGCTGAACAACCCAAATTATGTTCCTTAACAATTCAAATTCCTATAATATTAGACCAGCACATCCCGTAACTCTTGCAACATTTAGCCTAAAACTCCTGTGGGAAATCCCGCAATACGAGCCACGGAGACGCAAGAAGATATTTTCTGGTCCAACTGCTGTTTTAGCAGGAAATTACTAAAAAGAAAACAAGTATTACTGTGTAACCTTTGTGGCGCGTGATGCATGGCAAATAAAATTACAGCTTTAAAAATAGCATAATCTGTTATTTAACCCTTTAAACCCTGAGAGTGATCAGCATCATAATTCTCCTCGTAATATCAACGCTTTATAAAACAGAGTGGTCATGAGAATTAACGAAAGGATCACACGAGAGAAACTGGCTTGATATTTTAACAACTTCTCCCCACTACTTCTAAAGCAAATGTGTAGGAGTAACAAATGCGAATTTAGATATTGATCTTACGGTTTAAACGGTTAAAGAATTGCATACATTTCCTTGTAACTAAATCTTTAAAAAAAATAGTGAACGAGAAAATCGAGAGATTACAATCTTTGAGGACTACGTTTTCTTAAAAAAACAGTTTACTTAATAATTTTGCCTATTATTGGTCGATCCCATCCCGGAATTGATACTCATTTGCAAAAATATTTAACAGGCACATTTATTTGAATGGTCACATCTAACGATTTCATCTGCGGACGAAATAGGTTGGAACCACCTTTTACGCCTTAACAAACAGCACCACAGGAAAAGAATTGCTCAGTAGCTTTCATTTGAATGGTCACACACTGCAATTTTATCCAGACTCAAAAGCTAGAATCACCTTTTACGCCATAACAAACAGCACCACAGGAAAGTACCGCTCATTAGCTTTGAATTGTCACACTTTGGCATTTCATCTACAACCTCAGAAGTTTGAAACTCCTTATTAAGACGTTAAAAACAACTCCATAGAAAAGCACTGCTCGCTACGTATTCTTTGAATGATCACACTTTAAGATCTCGACGACGATGTCAAAATTTAGAGAGCCAATATCATCAAAGTATAAAATAAATTTGAGACCAATGTTACGATATCCTCTGCTTGAGAGTTGCACTGATCTATTGCGGCAGCTATGATATTGATGAAGACATCTCAGACACTAGCAACACTTGGAACCCAACACTCTTTCCAAGAATAACATAATGGAAATCCGCCCCTCAGGTAATCAAATGGTAGACGGCACTCATTAACAAAATGAACTTCCAATTCCGAGGCCTTAATTGCAAACAAGAGTCTTACGCCTCTTGTACACTTTCGGAAAAATCTGTACTGGAGTAACTTCGTACATAAGAACGGGTCTTTCCTTTTGATTCATCTAAAAAATTAAGCCGCGTTTTAAAGGTGCAATTTCAGAGCAATACTATCTCTGGAACAACCTTGTTGTACCAAGGCGATATATTCTAATTGTGTAATTTCACATCAAACAAAGCTTACCGGAGTTGCTTTCGTCATATAATTTGAGTGTAAAGGATGGTTTCTAACACTTCACTTTCCAGAAAATTAATAGATAACCGATGAGTGACAAATTAAGTGGTACTGCCTCAGCTAGGTTCGAACTTTTCTGCTTGTAAATGAGGACTTAATATTCGCGAATCCAATGCAGAATACTGTAAATTTTGTACTTTCACAGGGTTCATTTTTGCGAAAACTGAATCTTAGTGACGAACGTCATCCGACACAACCGTCTCGTAAAATGTCGGAATCCTATTTTAGGTGCGATTTTAGCCGGTCTTCGAAGCGTAAAAAGCGAAAAACAGTTGGCGCGTGGTATCGTCGCATTGTTGGAATTTCCCACGTGCCTTAATTGCATGTTATTTTACGGTTAAACCGCTTACAAGTATATTAGGAAAGGTACACATCGTCGCGAGTAGACAAAAGTCTAAAGGGATGTCAGACTTAAGAAGACGCACACTCTTGAGACAGAACAGTCTGTAAGATGACAATTCAGCCAGATGCTACCTGATTGTTGACCAACTCAAAGGTTGAGTATATATAGCCCTTTAAAACGAACAAAAGAATTAGTCGCGGCCTTCGAGTTTCACCGACAATACAGGTGCTAGAGAGAGAGAGGCTTCAAAAGTCGCCGCGAGATTTGCATAAGTATTGAAAGAAACCTGACGGATATCCGCATTAATCAACGCTCGAAAGTCTCAGGAAGGCGTTAAGAGCACCTCCTTCACTGCAGCAGTAGTTTTAAATTAAAAGGCCAACCGCGGCTTAATTTCACCGGCTTCGCTCGATCGCCTCTGCTCGAACGGGATCGTAACACGATGTTTATCGAAGGATTGGTAATGTTGAGCAGTATTGTGTTCCTTTACTGTGTGATACAAAGCTTTGTAAACAACATAATGAATTATCCACCGGGGCCAACTGCCCTGCCAATAGTAGGCAACCTGTATAACCTCGGAACACTCCCACTGGTCAACTTGACGAAACTCAGCCGAAAATATGGTGGCATTTTTCAGATCTTCTTGGGAAGCCAGCGAGCTGTAGTTGTGAGCGATATTGACGTCGCAAGAGCTGCTCTACTGAAGAACGTCAACGATTTTGCAGGCAGGCCCCGCGTTCTATCTGGCGACATATTCTCCCACAATGGTCAAGCTATTGCGTTCGGAAATTTCTCGCCAGCCTGGAAAATGCAGAGAAAGATCGCTCACGGTGCTCTCAAGCTCTACAGTACGGGGACAGAAAAACTAGAAAAGATTATTTTAAGAGAGATCCAAGAAGTCGCGCAGCATTTTGACCTCAGAAAAGGAGAACCCCATAATCCGCACGAAAGCATAAGTTTGGGTGTTCTGAATGTCATCTGCGCATTAACGCTTGGTTCACGATACAGTGCGAGCGACCCCGAGTTTCGAACCGTCGTAGAACTGAACGACACGTTCGCGGAAACGCTGGGGCTAGGAAATCTTGTCGACATCTTTCCGTCTCTGAAGCACGTGCCATTCGACTCGGAAAACATCCGACGCCTCAAACGTGCAGTAAAAGAAAGAGACATGATCCTTGTTCGGAAATACAAGGAGCAACTGGAAACATACGAATCGGGAAAGATCAGGGGGTTCACTGATGCGTTGATCAAAGTTATGAAGGAAGCTGAGAGTGATGACCGTCAACTGAAGTCGCTGATATCAGAGGATCACGTGCTGATGAGTATGGCGGACATGTTTGCTGCCGGATCAGAAACTCTTACTTCAACACTTTTGTGGGTGATCCTCCTGTTTAACAACTATCCAGGTGTTCAGGCCAAGGTACATCGAGAACTCGACGAGGTAATAGGACCAAAGCGACTGCCAAGTCTTAAAGACAAGAAGAGCCTTCCCTACCTGGAAGCCACCCTCGCTGAGGTCCTCCGAGTGAGGCCAGTAGCACCTCTGGGGGTACCCCACAAGGCACTTGTGGACACCACACTGAATGGGTACAACATCCCGAGGGACACCACCCTAATACTCAATTTATGGGCCATACACCATGACCCCAAACACTGGGAGAACCCTTCCGAGTTTGACCCCGAGAGGTTCCTGGACAAAAACGGCAACGTGGTCAACCCTGCATCTATGAGCTACCTTCCCTTCTCTGCCGGGCGACGTGTCTGTCTAGGCGAGCTACTGGCCAAAGCCGAGCTTTTCCTCTTTGTTGCCCAGTTAATGCACCAGTTTAAGATTGAGAATCCACCTGGCTGTCGTCTCCCCTCCCTAGAGGGGGACATCGGCATGGGTCTTAAGCCAAAGCCATATAAGGTGTGTATCAAGAGAAGACACCCAAGTGACTAGTAGGATTAGTAACGTTGAAACCGGAGGAAAGGTGATTAGAAGAAAGAGTTACATTATGTAGTATAATTGATGAACAGAGAGCAACACGTTTTCACTATTCTACTTCGGAGAGACGGCACATAGGAGAGCTTTAGCTCTCCAATCAACCGCCAAATACATCTTCTATAGCGTGCCACTGACTAAACGTGCAAGCCAAAGTAATCTAATTCAAATACCACTGGAAAATCTCTTTATAGATTTATAAGATTTGAGTTCTATTTCTTCATGAGGCACGAAGTTTAAGCTGCAAAGTTGTATAAAAACATTTGAATATGAAAAAACTAGAGTATAATAAATTTTAAATAAAAACTAACCAAGACCTCAGCCCTTTCTGATTTTTGTGCCAATATATCGTTTGCAGTCTTGAGTCAGCCATACTTTCACACATCAAGATTATAACCACGTACTAAAATGTTACGACTTTCTTATACACATGAATAATATGGAGTGGTACAAGAGGAAATACTGCTCAGTAACTTTCACTCGAAGGTCATCCTTTGGACAGTTATCCATTGAATCAAAATTGCTAACACACTACACAGCTTAATAAACAGTACCAAGGGAAAGCACCGCTTAGTAACGTTTATTTGAATGAAAATGAATGGTCACCCTTAAAAGCGTCATTCAGAATCAAAAGAAGTACCACGTTGTACAGCATACTAAACATCGCCAGAAGTAAGTACTTCTCAGTAGCATTCATCTGAACAGTGGTGACACATTGATATGTTAACTCTGAACTGAAACATTACCGCCACATTGTACGCCATAATAATAAATCATGCCAAAGAAAAGAATCATTTAGAAGTTATTCAATGGAAAAAGTGAAGCTCGCAAAAAACGCATTAGGCACAATTTTACACGTCTCGGCAAACCAGCGATCCTGAAAAGGGCAAACGCACGACAACGTCGGGCGCTGGTCGGGAAAAACGCAAAGACATTTTCGATGAAAAAATGCGCCACTTGAAAAACGTTAATGCATGGGGAAAACATCAAGACTAAGCCGCTTCTGCTTACAAGGTTTATCTAAGACTAAGACGCACTTACAAGTCAGTCTGATATTGAGACCGTCAACATTTGAGGCTTCACAAAATCAGCCAAAGAACGGATGAGATAACATTGTCTTTGAATCGTGAATCGTAATTACCTTAGCTTGTCCACCCGAGCAGATTAGCACAGTGTTCACGCTTCACTCCAACGATGGCCTCATTCAAGCACATACTCTTTTTTTTTTAAAAGAATATATTTAATTAGAATATCAAGGCTGAAACTTTTTAGGCATCTTTTAAGAATAAACCTGAGGCTGAGATTTGGAAAGGAAAATATTTTTGTCTGGTGCAAATTCATAAATACAATAGACGTTGTTAACGAAACCATAAAATAGGCCATATTCGTATTCTCGGTATTGAACTGGATCTAGCATGAAGTGGAGGCTCTTGCGGGGGAATCTTTTCATATGTAAATGTATTTCCCCGCAAGAGCCTCCACTTCATGCTAGATCCAGTTCAATACCGAGAATATGAATATGGCCTATTCTTCCTTTTTCTAAACGGAGAAACTAGCCTCCCCCCTCCCCAAAACAAACAAACAAACAAACAAACAAACAAACAAACAAACAAACAAACAAACAAAAAAACAAAAAAAACAGCACCAGTACTAGCCGTATATTCGTATGCTAACAACATTTCTGCAAGACGTTAGGTGTGTCATATCAGGCTTCATACGCTGTAGTCTAAGAATATACAGAAGAATATTTTCAGCCTAAAATTGGCAGAACTATAAGAATATCCAGCCAAGGCCGCAAAAACAATTTTATAAAACAGAGTGCAAGTCATGAGAAACAATTTGCATCACTATGCGTAATAGAAAACGAGTTTTTATCCCGCACCAGTTATCAGCAATCAACCATGCGTAAAATGGAACATACATCCGCGATGTTTGTTCGGTGCAGAAGGTTTTTTACTGTAGTTTGAGACAACGATATAAACATTTACAGTACTATAAACAATCTATCGTTTGCACCTGTTATTACTTGTAAATGTGTTCTTTATGTTCGTATACCGTTTCATGAACATTTAACATCCCAGTAAGGTACAAACTTTTGCATCTAGGGATGGAATTGAATTGTACAAGAGAACCCAAAAAATAAGCAGTACTCTGCTGTAGTATCCTGTTTAACTTTAGCAGGGTTGCCACTCACTGGGAAAGAAAAAATTCCCTCACATTTTCCTGACTTTTCACTGACCACAAAGCAATTTTTCCTGAGCATCTAAGATAAGTCTCTGGGCAATAAAACGCTAGCAGTAGGGCTACGGAAATAAATTCCTTTGCAGAAATTTTTTGAACCGAACAGGAGAAGGAATTAGGGCTTTTTTGATACCATTTCTAGGAAACAGACGACGAATTGTGGAGTCATCGAGCCGTCATAGAATTGGTGTTTAAAAATAATGAAAACATCATTTTGAGCCACCTTAATGATGATGGGCAGAATCGTTTTCTTTTTCAAATAAAATCCTATTTTTCATAAGAGGTCCACATCTCTTGTCATCACCCGGGTTAAACGCTAAGGAGCAGGACCGACTGAGCGGAAGAACAACGAGTCACGCACATGGACGATACAATCGACACTGAGAATGATGTATATGAAATAAATCACACACTCATACAATCAACACTGCTTTACAACGCGTGACCATTACAAAGAGAGAAATGTTTCCAAAGCATTTATTAATACCTCGGGGTTTTGAGTTGAAAACCAGACCATTGAAGCAAGAGAAACCAAGCGTGCACTTAAAAAGAGGTGTCTGACAATAATAAACATATCCCATAAAAAGATTATTCTACAAGAGTTAAAGTGCCTATCACCCCATTTTTTTTCTCGCTAAAATAAATCTTTGCACTTGTTCGAAACGCATTGTGGCATTTTTTTTCCTTTTTTCAACAAATCTTAACTTTTTATAGGCTTCTAAACTGAGCATCGTTTGTTTCACGACCGAGTCACTAAGGGGCATGGGTCTATTCCTGATTTGACGTCACAAACTGATTTGCATCGCATTAACTCTTTGCAAATATGCATGCAAAGTAGATTTTGACGTCAAATCGGGAATAGACCCATTCCCCTTCTGACTCGGTCGCGAAACAAACGATCCTTGGTTTTTCGTAAGTTTTGAAGCCTGTAAAAAGGCGGGAGTTATTAAAATTAGGAAAAAAAGGTCGCTATGCGTTTCGAACAGGTGCAAAGATTCATTTTGGTGAAAAAATAATTTGGGGTGATAGGCACTTTAAGGTGGCTCACTACAGTTTTTTTCTGCTTCCAGCGGCTTGCGAACACTTGTGGTTTAATAAGGGTTACATGCACGCTAGAGTCACTTGAACCGGCGAAAGAAACACCTGGGACCAAAAAGTAAAATACGATGTCTGTGGAAAAAATGTGAATGTGATTTCTCTTCAGTATTCGGGATTTTTGCACGACACACATTTCTTTTTTCATTTTTGCTCGTGGGGTTTTCCTTCGTCAGCTCGTGTGACTTTAGCTCGCCAGTGATGCTTACGCGACTGCTGCGCGACTCGTGCAATTTCGGCAACTTCTGAAAAGACTAGTAATGATTAATCCTTAATTTTACTCGGCCCCATGCGACTACCTACACAAATTGTCGCGTCGCCAGCGCACGGTGAAAATCACACGTGTAGCCACCCTCGCGCAAGTGCTGCGATAGCGACAGCTAAAAAATCGCAGAAAAAAAATCGCGAGAAATTCAGTGAGTTGAACTTTTCGCGACAAAATAACAGGCTTTGTCACTCATGTAGCCACCACAGCGTGCCGGCGACGCGACAATTTCCAGACAAAATCGCATCGCTATCGCCACCAAAAAAATCGCTCGTTTAGCCGCGGCTTAACAACTTCGAATTCTGATTGGTTCTTTGCTGTGGTTGCGTCTCTTGCGATTTGTCAGAGTAATTGCTTTGGTTTTGATTTAGCGGCATTCAGAGCCAATTCTTACTTACCCCACTCCCCATCCTCTGCCTCCACGCTACTGATGCTGCCTCGACCTAGATTCAGAGAAGTGGTAGAAACCAGATCAGGGGAGATCCCCGATTTATCTGAAAAGGCCTTGTAGCTCTGAAAGTGAACAAATGACCTGGAGTAACACCAGGAAACATAGTTAACAAATCTATACAGAAGTAGGAGACGGACACTGATTGGTTAACGAATTTGTAAAAAAAGCTCGTGAAATCTGCTACAATATCACACTGATCACGATAAAATGGAGCGTTCTGACTGGTTCCGTGCGATCTGAATGCATGCACAGTCAAACTTAGGTACAAATGTGGGTGCCCTTTTGAAGGTTGTCAATGACAAATGTAACTTTTTAACGGTTAAATTTTAGACCATTGACGGCCAAAATACGAGTTCAACTTTTACATTAATCGTTGTCTTTTCAGGGCCTTTCAACATTCCTCTGAGAATCCGCCACGGGTAACTAAAAGGCATTTATTTTATTTCTGTTTTAGTCTTCTCCTATTGGACTGTTTAACGACTAGCAGTCCCTTCTTTCGTTGCCGCCGGTTCATTGTTATTCTATGAAGACGTTCCTAACAAGACTTCCCGATGCTCAATTACCTCTAACACCCCCTTGTTTCAGTCTTCGTTTCCAACACACAGAAGTGTGAATTGCGGAATTACTGAACCTTAACCTAGTTCCAGAGGCCCCTTGAAAAATCAATACTCCTGAAAAACAAATAGAAGGCAAGACTGGGGCCTCTGGTCACAGGAGCCGAGAAATTTGTTTCCATATCATCAAATTGGGACAGAATTTGTCTTAGTTCTTCAAATGAAACAAGAAATGTGATTGGCATGCGAAAAGCGTGGTTTGCCTGTCCACATAAAACAACAACTCTGATCGGCTTACGAAAAGCGTGGTTTCCTAGCTGATAGCACCGAACGGAAATGAGGTCCAGTATTCAGTATTCGGCGCCTCGCGCCTCGTGGCAGTGTAATTTCCCTCGTCCAAACGAAAAAAAATAAACTCTCTGGCACCCAGGGTAACTAAACCGCGAAAATAAGACAAAAGCTTTGTCAAGACTAACCTGGTCAGAACTTCAGAACTTTTGACCAAGACGTTGATAGAGGTGACCAGTGATGACAGCGCCGTCAGTTCTAATTTGAGTTTGTCTTCGTTGTCAGATGAACTGCTCTCTGTTTTCAGGTATTCAAGGTAGTGAGCCAAGATGGCTGACAGCACCACCTGATAATGCATCGTACAGAATCTTAGGTACTTAAACTACAAACCCCCGCCGAAATCAAAATTCATCGCATTTAATTAAACTGAGAAATTTCAGCAGGTATCACATACCACCATCTGTATGGCTCGCTTTGACTCGGGTGCAAAATTCACCACTGTCACACACAGACGGACCGCCGTGTCAATTTGACTGACACCGGGTGGGTCAGTGGAACTCTCATAACACGAATCCTGAAGCATAAAACAATGACCTAATGTTAACAATAGTAAACGAAAAACCATTCATGACCACACTGCATATATAGGGCACTTGTTACTCCTTCTTCCACCCTGCACACAGTGCCATCCCCAGGCGCTTGAGCTTGTAGTGTTTTACTCTAACAACTGGAGACATGTTCTTCAACACATTTCTTTCTTGTTGTTCTCTGTAATGCACTTCTTTTAATCCCTTAAAATCGACATTGTTTTGTCTCTTAAAATCAAGATTACGTTTTCTCACGCTTGGTAATGTTTCAATTTTATTTGCTTTTTGCAAGTACTGTTTCCTGTCGTTACTCTTCATGGATTTTCTTTTCGCTCTTTGAAACCAGCAGACATTTTGTATTCTTTTCACTCCAGTTACAAGTTGTATTCTGCTCCAAAGCCATTTCCCTTTTCAGTAAATGAAATATTTCGCCCTAAATACCCAGTTGTCCCAGTTCACACTTTTACTGGACTGGCTTCAGTTTCCAGTTTTCAGTATAACAGCCTCCCTTTTCCTTACCATGGGTTTCAGCGGTTTCTCGGCTCGCACCAGGTCCAACACCTCCAAATTGTCAGGAGAAGGACGGTCCAATGACGCAAGCAGAGTGAACAGGCACTTGGTAGGGATCTGGAAACGGAGAAATTGCACATACACTTAAGGTTATCCAAGCAATCACCCCTCTCTCTTAACCTCGCATTAATTGAACCACTCCCAGGTTATTAAGGCTTTTTTTCGATCCTTCTTAAAGCTATCCAAGTCACCATTTTTGGGAATGTGGCTCCGGGTTAGATTAAAAAGCCAACGAACTAAACACAACAGCACACACTAAAATTCCTCTAGCAGAAATTTGTGGTCACACTATAGAATATCGATACCTTGCCAGCGAGATCGTCTAGTTCAGATTCCTCTTCATTTCCTTCTACCCCTGTCTCAACAAGGAGAATCGGAGCTACACTGGCAAACAACTGCAATGAAGCAGAAATACACCATAACCTCATTTAACTCCACCACAGGGTGAGACGAAAATGAAAAGATAAGGTTGCCCTTCGGGCAAGCTGTTACTTGAGATTACTAGCCCAAAGGTCTGAGGAGCTAGCCCGAAATTAAATTGTTCGGTTACTAATCTCCACCACAGATCTCGGTCAAAAACGAAACGGCTGGAAGATGTTGTCTACACTATTCGTAAAATAAGATATTCGTAAACGTAAGAGACGTACCTGGAGTAGACATGGCTTCTGGTGTAAAACATAAAACTGCTTCATTGCAAACTGCAAGTGATTGAAGAAAACGGTTAAAATCAAGAATAGGTCATTCATTATGCTCGCAACAAGGGAATAAGGAGACTTGGTGAAACGATTCTATACTCAACCATAAGATCGGCAATAACAAAGCGTTAAAAATGTACCACTTTCACGATCTTCTGCAGATTTAGCTGTAGCATTTGTGGAGATAAAGCTGGTACTTACTGGCTGCCACAGCATCCGTTAAGTTAGGACAGATTTCAACCCCTTTCCGTCCTAAGATGTTGCAATTTGAGAACACACAATTGTAACCCACGACACCGCAAACACTGCCAAGACCATATTTCATTTGGCGACTCTATCAGGGATTGATGGGTGGTTAACCATCCAATCCACTCTCTAAATCCGCCCCCGTTTGTCAAATTATCATTGATTCATTGTCTTGTTTAAGATCGATGTACAATTGCATTGGTTTTGAATTTATGGCGGATAGTGGAAAAGTGCTTATCCGAATTGAGTTTAATTCCATTACAAACCTCAATCGCAGTGGTGACCATGTCATTAGTCTGATGATGTGCGTATACTTGAAGCAGAGAAGGAAAAATGAATTGATATCTGAAAGAAAACAATGATAATCATCAACATCATCGCCACCGTCATCACCATTTCCATAATTATGAACATCTCCATTATGATCGTCAGCACAATTCTCATCATCATCATCATCATCACCATCACAGGCGCAGATCCAGGATTTTGAAATAGGGGGTGAATTTTTGTAATAATGTAATAGAACCAAAGCCTGGTTGAGGTGTTTGAGGTCTGTGCATCAGCATGATTGACAAATTGTCGGAAACAGGGGGGGAGGGGGGGGGGTGAAAATTCACCCATTTCACCTCCTCTGGATCCGCGCCTGCATCATCTCTGTCATCATCATCATCACCATCTCATCATCATCATCATCATCATCACCGCAACCACCACCACCGTCATCATCAACGCCATTGCTATGAACATCATCATCCTCGTCGTCACAAGGAACAAGAAAGCATCAAGAGAAGAGGTGTAAAATTTTCTTACCCATGGCTCGCAAAGATGTTGCTAAAATGAACGGCAATGTTAATCAAGGAAGCCACACAGAGGCGCAACATGGCGCCGTCGTCACAGTGAAGTAAGATAGCGCCATTTACGACGTTTAGAAACAAGTTCAGGTCCGCAGAGCTCCACGGGAAATCTGGTGACATGCACTGGAAAAGGGATGTTATCAGCTGGAAAGAGAACAGATACACAAAGTGAGGTCTTCACTGAATATTCATGGCCAGCTGTCTACCGCATGGTTAATACCAGACCCGAAAACAAGCAAATTGAGAGTAAAGCTCGGGGAAATCTACGAGCTTTGAGGAACAGATAGCCTCCACAGACAAATGGCTCCTCTTTTAATACGCCAAATGAAAATTTGTGGAATCAACTAGACCATCCCATTTTTTTTTTTAGACTAGACCATCTAACCAGACCAAGACTAGACCAACTAGACCATCCCATGCCAAGGACTAAAAAAAACCAATTGCCACTGTAACTGAGCGGTCTTCAATTGAGGGTCGAAAGCAATAGGCCATATTCGTATTCTCGGTATTGCACTGGATCTAGCATGAAGTGGAGGCTCTTGCAGGGGAATCTTTTCATATGTAAATGTATTCCCCCGCAAGAGCCTCCACTTCATGCTAGATCCACGAATATGGCCTATTTACGTTGGTTTGGTTTTGCTCTGTGATTGGTTGACAAAACTCGCGCCACTTTCTCAGCCACTAAGAAGCAAAACCAAAATCAATCGCGACTTGCACGCGCGTGTTTTCCCGCGCTTGGCGCCGGTTGCATGTAATTGCTTCTTATTCTGATTGCACTGTTTGCGTCTACTGTGATTGGTCAGTGTAATTGCTTTGGTTTTGGTTTTACGACACTCAACTGAAACCCACTGTAACGACTCACCTTGACCCACACACTTTTGTGTATCACATCCAGGGCGGCAAGTTCCTGAAGAAAAAAGTTCGACATTGAAGAAGGAATTACATCGTCCACACAAGTGGAGACAACTGGGGAGACTAATAACAATAACAATAATAATAGTAATAACTTTACTTAAGTCTCAAATCTTTTTGAACATCATGTCAGCTTTGGAGCCGTATCTCAATTTTCACTGTCGATACTAACCAACGTGGTTTAGGTGGTCATGATGTCTCCCGATAGAGGTATATTGGCAACATTACAAAGAGAAATGTCTAGCTCAGAAATACCCACGACTTTCTTGGCCAGTTAATTAGAAAATAAAAGAAAAAGCCACTTACCCTGCCTTTTGTTCCTCCTGCGTACAAAGCAAAGTCACAGTCGAGAGCTTTACGAGGAAACGAAATCTGCCGACTGAACTCGGCATGAAGAAAGGAGATGTGTTTCTGAATCATAAAAGAAGAAAGGCTACTTGACCTCCAAGCAATGTGAAACAACATGATGGGGTTAAAATCGTAAATGACTTGAACCCAGGAATAATTATAACTAGGTGAAGTACGATAGTCCGGGTGACTGTAGTCCTGAGATCCTAGCTGTCGCGCTCAGGTTGTCGAAACGTTACGTCCATGTTATCTTAAACAGCCCTTCTTAGGGCTACACTCACCTGGATGGTCGTACTAAGGCTGAAAAAAACGCAGTTGGGCGCCCAAAATCTCTAAACCCTAGAGATCTAGGGCGCCCAGCATTTAAATTTGGTGCAAAAACTAATATTCCCTGGTTAGCAAAAGTAAGTCGCCAAGGGCGGCCGGATGCTGGCATCTTCTGTACTTGTTGAAAGCCATCATGGTGACACGTAACAGAGATTGCTAAATCACTTATTCAATCAAAATTCGAGTTATAGTATCCGCCAGCAAAACAAACCACAAATTCACTTAATACTCTCAGTTGGTTTCTAGTTAGCTATGGAAAATGAACAGACGATCTAACGAAAGTTTACGAATAAATTAACTGTAACAGCGCCATGGTGCGTCAAATTTAAGGACAAAACGGTCAAACAAAATCGTGAAAGGATACCAATACCTGACTGGGTAAGGCGTTTAGCATTGATGACGTCAGAAGAACGCGACCAATCTCAGCTATCTTGGCTGTAAACGCCTACAAAAAACACCGCGTAACAAAGCATTTAAGTTAGGACTGCTATCAAATACCTCAAAAATAGCAGAAAAAGTTAGAAACAAGTGAGTAAGTCTGTCTTGAATATGGTGATGGTGGTTGCTGATAGTGGTGATGGTGGTCATTCAAATGGAGTCACTAAAAAGTGCATTCTTGCAGTTGGTTGTTGTGGTGTACAAGGTAGTTCTACCTTTCGAGTTTGTGCATGAAAGATCCTGAAGGGGGCTCAAAATGGCCGGTTTCATTATTTTAAACCACCAATTCTTTGATGGATTGGTACTACCATATTTTTCTGTTTTTTTCCCTTAAAAATGGTATCCAAAAAAATGCCCAATTATTTCTCAATAAGTTGTGACCATTTTTTAAACGTATAATGCTACCATAGCCTCTTGGAAACACCCTTAATTTTAGCTTTATGGGCCTGAAACTCAAAAACGAGTTCGGTGATCCGATCCCGTTTTTTATTTTTAAATTGCAATCAGCATATCGAGATTCATTTTCCTGCAAGGTTTTAACGAAAAACACTTGAGACGACCGGTTGGCTCAGTTGGTAGAGCACCGGACTGCACGGACTGCTGTGTGGGAGGTCGTGGGTTCAAACCCCGGCCGGACCAACACTCAGGGCCTTTTTAAATAACTGAGGAAAAAGTGCTACCCATGTAATGACATCTGCAAATGGTTAGACTTTCTAGTCTTCTCAGATATGGACGATAAAACGGAGGCCCCGTCTCACAGTACTGGTGTGGGACGTCAAAGAACCCACACACTGATCGAAAAGAGTAGGGGACGTTTGGCTTGTTTGTACTTCAATAGCTCTGGATGAGCCAACCTAAAGGTGGAAGTGTTGGTGTACCTGTGCCTGTCTCCTGTTGAACGCAAACTCTTGATCAAAAAACTCCAACAGCAGTAGAGGGCTGGGAAATCCTTTGCGGTGAGTGAACACGTCCCTGACGTGGTATCTATCCTCAAGGATTTGATCTGTAAAGAGAAGGAAAAACGCATGGCACGCATGCGCATTTAACGCTGTACGCTGGAAGGGAGCGGGAGGACGGATTGGGAACTAGAATTTCCTCAGCTATGTTTCAAGAGGATTATTTCAGTGTTCGTAAGAATGCAATAGGATAGGATAACTTTATTCATAGACGTTGTTTCCTTATCAACTGTCCATTGCATATATCTTTCTAAATACAATTCTAAAAGAATAAATGAAATTGGCTATAAGCCACTGAACTCGAACAGTGAATTATAAACCATTCGAGGGTACATTCGAGTTTTGATTCCTTAGTCAATGAAAGCTCCAAACGAGAAGCCTTATACTTGCATTGTACTTTACACATGATTATCAAATGTAACCTGACAGGCCTATTCGCTGAACAAATCTTTTTTCCGCTTATCCCAGAGAAAATTGTCAAAAGCGAGTCCCTGTTCTTCTGAATATCTTTTCAGTCGGTTGTCTGCGAGCAAGCTTTAGTTCAGATGGAATATCTTCTTCGCGGAATATATGTTAAGCGTTTTCACTGGTCAGCCAGCAGATCCATCAAATGTTTAACATGACTCAAAGATGGAGAAAAAGAGTGAAATCCTCCACACACCTACAACTTAGAAATGACATATAGCCATTTTCCGAGTTAAAACTTGAAAACCTGATCTCTCCTGATCTGTCGCTTTATTTATGAATTCAGTTTTAGTTAAGTATCTGGTCGAGACCATAGCAGTGCAGTTAAGACTAGAAAACAAAGGAGGTTTGGATACAAGATTGTAATGACCATAAAACTTGGTGAACCTTAATTGCCTTGAATTTCTCCCTGACGTATTAATGTTTAAAGCAGCGACATCAAACGCTCCAAAGATTGTTCCAGTAGATACCCAGAAACCCTCCAAGCTTCATTTGTTGCAACCTACTTCTCAGCTTTGGGAAATCTGACGAAACAATCCTCCTTGGTTTTCATATATTGAACAGTGGGCCCTCAATACTTTCGCTTACCGGATTTCTTGTCAATGAGATACAGCTCTTTGTCGTGCATGGTGCTTTGCAGTCGCGATTTGAATTCTTCCAGGATCTTACCAAACGTCATTTCCTTGCCAAGCAATGAATAAAATTAGTGATGGGTGAAGAGACTTACTAGCTTAACCCACCCTACTTAGGTGGATCCTGTCACGCCAGGTTGTACTATTTCAGGCGTCCGACCTGGTCACACTTAGTAACGCTATGAAACGCAATTGTGTCACGGTAAGATATGCTGATGATTTTTATCATGGGACATAATCAATGGAGTATTAAGGTAAGTGCCAGGTGGAAACAAAGATATGAGCTTACGTCGTGCACAGGAACTGTTTCCTTGGTTTTCTCCTGATCTTCACTATCTTGATTGTTGTCTTGATCAGGAAGGATAACACAAAGTTTCTGAAGGACAAAGAAATAAATCACATAAAATTCAATAAACATATTCATCGAATGCACAACCTGTTCAAAATGAGTTCGCCCAGAGGAATCTCAAATAAACCGAAAATTGTTTCAGAGCGGGGATGGTCACAGTAATTTCTAAAGAACCAGATCAGAACCTGCATTTATATGAACCAAGGGTCCGTCACTTGAAGTAAGGGATCAAAAACAGTACTCAAGTACCTTTGCGCCTGGCACATTAGAACTGATACGTAGAGCATTCTGTGGATAAAAATATTGTAGTTAGAGATAAAATCAGCAGAATAAGTTATTCATTACTCGTTAGTATCAGTTTCTGAGATATAATTTCACCTACTTTTTAGCAGACTAGCGAATTATTATTATTTTTTTTTTTTACAGATTCAAGTTAAAACACCAGAAATGGAACTTACGACCCTCCGATTACTAGTTCGGATGCTCTACCACTGAGCTACAGGAGACTCATAGAAGCTTGGGTCATTAAACCACAACAGGTTCATAATCGTGATAAGTTCTGTGTTATAAGAATTATAACCAGGATCTACGGCAGATGCAACACCAAGGAGATCCCTAGTTGATCAGCTCTATCTCGATTCGTTTCGTTGAAACCTTTGTGGACATGATTGCAGTAATAAACTCTCAGGGATGAATTAGTGATGCAACTTAGTGACTTTCTTATTCGATGATTCCTTGACGATGTTGATCAGCGCTTAGTTTCTCCACACAGAGATATTTATCAGTATGATCAATGCATTGATCTCCAAACAAATTAGCCCCACCCCACCCCACCCCATCCAAGTACTCGACTGTATACGGTGATAAAAGAGGAATGGTTATAGAGCTCAGAGGAATGGAAGAAACTCAAACTTACATCACAATGCTCTTTCCTTAAACACTGCTTGAGATCTTTAAACAAAAATCCTCGCACACTGGGTACGGTCTAACAATTGCAAAATCAAGAAATAAATAATCTGTTTACACCTAGAGAGACTAAACATTTAAAATCAAACACGTTCTTGCATAGGAGGGTTCACCTTGTCTTTGATCTTCCACAGTGCAGTGACCAAGTATGACTATCAAACATTCACATTCAAGATTTACTTTAGCGGTTTAAAGCCCATGCAAGTCTTACCTGCCATAAAAGCGACAACACCAAAGCGAGGGAGTCCTGGCTACCGGGCTTATTAGTCCTGGCATAAAACATCGCTACCCCAATCTAAAGAGAGATTCAATGTATGTGATCCTTACATCTTACTGAAAGATGTGCAAAGCCACTGACTTGAGAATGCGTTTGGATCAGTTTCGCCGTCAACAATAAAAAGCAAATTACAAGTTTTGTATTAAGGAGTTAAAACTACACACAAGAGTCAGAAGTAAAAATTGAAGAAACTAGATTAACAACAGCAGTGTTGTAAAACTGTGGTGTCTATGAAGGTTTGTGTCAAAAGAAATGAAAACCGCTTTCTTTCGGGTAACGCGAGGAAAAGCAAAGAAAAAAGAATAGAAACGACGACAAGAACAAAGGAAGCACCTAACTGATTTTCGTACATACCAGATTATTGACAAGGAACCTGGAGGAAGTAGGAGGTAGTTCGGTGATGTAAAGAAGCAGTTTCCTGAGAAGGGAGACGTGTTCTTCCTGTTTAAAACAAGGGTATCAAACAGACTGATCAGCAATTCGAGCTGGACGCTTCAGAGATGTTGAGGTCACCCCAGGCCAACACCTAAGGCTCTCTCTGATCATGCCATCAGCATGGCAGAACAGTTTTTACCTACTATTTGGGCTTCCAGGTTTAAACAAAGATGCTCCTACGTTACGATAGAAGTAACCCCCAGGGTTGCGATCTATGCGGTGCGTAGGTCGTCCCTGGCGACTTATTTTAGCCTTTAGGTGACCAGGAAATATTAGTTTTGCTTCAAACCTACATGCTGGACCCCCTGGATTTGAAGGGTTTAGAGATATTGGTCACCCACCTAATTTCTTAGAGCACAGCCGTAAACCCCCCTTGCCAATCATTATTCGGTCATTTCAGAGCCTTCGCAACATTTCCGAAAATTGTCAGAAAACCTGTTAAAGTTGTTCGATCACAGGACAAATTTCAACTCATTTACAACACAGACGCAAGAACTAGTTAAGGAAATTGAGAGATATTGACAACTATCCAGCGAAATTGTGCCAAATATCGCCTGATATATAGCCGACGAGACCTTAGGCTGAGTTGACTAAAATCAGGCGAAGGATAACTGTTTTACTATTCCTCACACTGTTAACAGATCACGATTTACCGAGGTTACTGCAGAAAAGGAGTAAAAATCGCCATTCGTCTCCGAAACTGGGCAACACGAAATTACGTATATCGCAGGATATGTAAACAGGAGTGCGCATGACGAATATCGAAAGCGCCATGACTGTATCTGGCCATTGTGTTGAATGATTTAAAAAAAAAAGTAAGGAGCGTTCATTTTTTTGGGGGGTAGGGGAGGCTAGTGGGATTTGTATGATCCCCCAGCTTAACACTTTTAGTCACATAACGCCCCTCAAAAAGATTTTTTGGGGGATGCCCCCCCCTCCAAAATAAGTTACACCAGCTATTTTCAACGTTTTACCCCCTCCCTTTTTCTTTAATTTTTTGGGCAGCACTCCCCCCCAAAAAAGTCATTTTTTTGGCGTTTCTCCCCCCAAAACTCCCGACAGCCCCCCCCCACCACCATCCCATAATTATTTCCGTATGTGAATAGACCATACAGATACCAGGGATTATCGACCTGTTGAGTTAACACTGGTTGTTATGGGGCTATGACGGATCCAAACATTTGCCCCACCAGTGTATGTATCACCTCAACCGTCTGTTTACAAACGATTCTCTTTGTGAAGCAAAAATATACTCAAGGTTTGTTTCTCTAAAAATAATCTCTCAACTGACCTGTTTCTCCTTCTTTGTAAACTGCTCCAAAATTGTTCGAAAGAAAAGAACCGGATCGTCAACCAAACATCGCCACACCAAGCGGCGAGCGACCTCCATCACTAAGGATTTAACAGAGAAAACTGATTAACTGGTCTACACCAGGAAAACAAACTTTAGCAAATAAGCTTTATCTGTCACAAGCAAAGGAAAAGCAACAAACGAGAGCTGAAACCCATGAGCTATTGTGCCACAGGACACTTGTGCACTCTACTGAGCCACAGGACACTCGGGGGAGTTATCCCATTAAATACTTCAGGCCAATAGGGTACTTTAATGTGTCATTGGGGAATGCAACAGAGCTGAATCCCACAGGAGAACTCAGGTGAGAGCAAACCCCATGAAATACCACAGGTCAGTTGAGCACTGTACTGTGCCACAGGTGAACCACAGACCACATTTTACATTACTAAGCCAAGGGTCACTAACGGTCAAATTGGCCTTTTACACAGGTTATAATTGTGTGACATACGTTCTCCATTTTTAATGTATGACAGACAGACAGTCAGACAGTCGGTCAAACAGTCAGACAGACAGACAGTCAGACAGTCGGTCAAACAGTCAGACAGACAGACAGTCAGACAGTCGGTCAAACAGGCAGCCTTTGTGTTAAGAATTTTAAATGCTATGCTGGTACAATCATGGCAGTCTCAAAAGGGTAGAGAAAATTGACCTTCAGAAGTCACGTTTGGAGAAGTTACCGTCAAGGTACACATATTTGTAAAGGACTCCAAGTGTCCTGTTTTCTCACGTAGTTTTTACCAAGATCGGATAATGTTGATAAATGAGAAAAGAAAGAAAAGAGCTTTTGCCGTGTTTGGCCTACCAGCTATCTTTTGACTATCAACCATGACGTCATCCATCATTTTAATGATGTCTGGAATGGCAGAGGAGACTGCTTGAGGCCACAACTCGGCATCCACTTGCTGGCTTTCACCACCTAACATCACAGTGTCAAGTAAGAATGATTACAGACGGTGCTCCCCCCCCCAACCCCCTTCCCTAATGTTACTGCGTATTCATTCCGCGCATCTCGGGTTTGCGCGAGCAACTTGGGTTTTCCGAGGCAAGCGCTTCCTGATACAAGGCTTCTTTATGCTTCAGCTGGGCAATATATTTGCTATACGATATCACGCGTCTGAACGATCTTCTAAAGATGCTTGGTTGCCAGAAATTTCGATCAAAAGACTTAAATAGACCTTGTCAAGATGTGTTCTTCCCACACATCAATAAACCACCCAAAATACCTCTGAATTTGGACGCACCGTTCACTAGTGAAATTAATTAAGTACACATATGTGTTTGACAAGCGTTGGTGGCCACGGTCGTACGCAAACTAATGCTGAGCGGAACTGCTATCTTTTATGCGGAGTTTCATCGGTTTTTTCTGATAACCCAGGCATACGATGTTCACAATTACTGCCGATGAAGGAGTCGATCTGAGGGCCGGCTGGCTACACTGGAAGCTGCTACATATCCACGACATCTATTCAGCACGACGCTCATGATTGAGTTGTAGAGATTTGCCAGCAATGAAGGAGTCTACCTCATTGAAAACAGCCTGACCACAATGAAAAACCGTGGATATCCCAGGCACCCGGCGCTATTAGTTTATACAAGGCAGTTAGTTAAGAGTTACTAACAGGTTAAGAGGCAAACCTCGCGTCAAATTATATCAATGAAAACGGAAATTGTTGTTGAGTTAGGTTAAAGAAAGAAGCTCTACTTTCGTTGTCCCACGCAGAGGAATCCACCAAGTTTTCAAAAAGCAACGTAGACGCTTGACAAACTTCTCCATTCTCGTTTCCTCTTGGTACACAATATCGAAGAACACATACAGCACTGAGTTCGGTTGCGTCGTTTAAAAGATTCCCGTTTACTCTTGCTCTGCTTTAATTTGGTCTCTGGTTGGTTAAAAAACACTCACTCCATTGGAAAGCTGATGCATTTTGCTTACCTATTCCACCTCACATTCTCCTTTTATACTGTAAGTGTGACTTTTAAACAAAGCGTGACTGTGTACGCCCCACCGAAGCTGTACATTACTTCAATGTAGTCTTTGTAGTAATGGACAGTAATAAATTGTATTTAGAAAGCATTATACATCGTCTAAATGCGTTAGTATTACAAAATTATTAAAAATTAAAAATTAACAAGATGCGGCTAAGGGTTGTGACTGCATTAATCTATTAGCTATAAAGGCATCGTTAAATCAAACTCAAACCTGTATCTTCTACTTCTCCCAGGTTTTCTGAAGCATCCAAATGATAATGCCAAACATCTAAGCGAGCAAATCGTTCGGCTGGAAGACCCACAGCATAAAAGAAAAGAAAAACAGTGAACTTGCCATTTTTGACCATGTTGCTGAAGACATGCAGTGCGAGATAGATGCAGGTGCTACTCCAATATTCGAGCCAGTACTGGCGATGAAGAGGTTGCCAATACTGTTGCGTCCACTGATGGAAAGCGATTGGTCGCGACAGTGCTATGCCCGTGTTATGTTATAAGATGGAGGCAAGGCTGGCCACTAGAGAATATTGTGCCAATAATGGCACACTAAGTGGCACTCTAAATCTTTCCCTGTTGTCTTCAATGAGAGATGATGACAAGGCTGCTCAAAAAACAACATTGTGCCAATACTGATGCTCTTAACCGGTGGCCACAGTGATATCAGTGCTTTGAAGGCTGTGCTTATCAAAAATAACATTGTGCCAATATGGGTGCTCTTAGCCAGTGGTCACAGTGATATCAGTGCTTTGAAGGCTGTGCTTATCAAAAACAACATTATGCCAATATTGGTGCTCTTAACCGGTGGTCACAGTGATAGCAGTGCTTTGAAGGGTGTGCTCATCATTCCAAACACAATTATAACGAATGTTGTGTCATTGGTGATAACGATAGTGCTCAAACTGGTCCCAGTGTCGCGTTTGGTGATGACTGCGAAATTGGCCTTGCCAGTGCTCTACCGGTATTAGCGTTCGTAATGGTGCCATTACAGTGCCATTGTTGTGTACAGTGATGGAGATAGTGCTAGTGTCAATAATACTGCTGATATACGTTATGTAGTGTGGCGTCGGGCATGCCTAGTTTAAGCTGTGACATTGCTGTGGACTTTGGCTTCTAATCACGTAAATGCCACTCTCTTGAGAACACAATAACGATAACATGTATCCATTGAAAGCAATATATATGTATGGGTACATATATATGTTGTGCCGCGTAGCACTATAAACACATACAAGTGGTGGAACAGAGAATTAACTCTGAAGTGTAACTTTTTTCTTTGCCTCGTGTGGTTCCCTGATACCCTTTACTAGGGCTAACGCCCAGTGGGTTTTTCATGGGTTTCTATTAGCACTTTAATTTACACTTCAGAGTTAATTCTCTGTTCCACCACTTGCATTGAAAGCAATAGTTTGCAGGTACTAAACTTAAGGTGTCAGGACTCTAACTTGTCAAATAAAAACACTGTAAGAAAACAGGCAATCTAGCAAGTTAAGTAAAACTACATCTTATGAGCCCTTGCAAACGACAGCAGCCATATAGCTGACAAAAGCCTTTTTTCTCAATTACCCCAGCTCACCTTTCTCGTCTTCTGCAACATTAACACCAACTGTTGCCTCCATAGACACAGGCACAGCTCGCATCAAGTACTCGCATCTCTCCTGCTTCTTCTTCAGCTCGTTTCCGCTGTCTCGAACCTTTTTTGTGTCTTTCTTTTTCTGTTCCTGCTGTTCATCCAATAGGAGACGCGGATCCCAAGGACAGTCTGGGGGGTGACTTGAGGCCATACCCACAGCAGGGGAGGGGAGGGTGAAGTCAACCTTTGGTGGTGGGACCTAGATGGAACGGTAGAAAGTCAGATCAAAACTCGCAAACTTTTTCTAAGCGTGTTGGAGTCGGGGAGCGATGGAATACCACTAAGGGAAAGGAGGGTAAGGTCCATTACTGGTGATGAAATCCAGAAGAGAAATTGTAAAGATGAAACGGTACAAGAAGACAAATTGTCTAAGGACGCTTCGAAGTTATAACCACAAGAGTAGAGGAGAAAGTGATGTCAGTATTGGGAGGTCCCTCAACTTATCACGACAGTATTCACTGTTAAATTTACCATTAACTCTCAGATAAATACATAAGGTTCCATACCTTTAAAATCAATCTCCCTCCTTCTTGTAGTCTTGGCCAGGCATGGTACCTGGATTGCCACAAAACTTCAAATCTAGGGGTTAATGTAAACAGTACAAGACAGTGAGTACACCATCACCAGCATAGCCTACACCATTAAAGGGATGTACTGCTCGGTAGCTTTAACTTCATAGCCGTGTTAGGATTTCATTCCAGAAACTCAAAAGGTAGAACCGCCTAAGATGGCATAACTTGCCTCATGATCGGAAAATGATGCTGATTGCAAAGTTTTCCTTTTCAAATAAAATTGAAGTCGACTTCAGCAAAGTAGGCAGAGATGAATGTTCGCATCTGTGAAAATAATTATTAACAACAGCGATTCTTTGGCGCGCAGTTGCCGGCTGAAAAGGAAAACCATGGATCACTGGTCAGACTTTGGGATTAACTTTGAGTTAAATAGTCAGACGCAAGATTTCAACCAGACAAGCCCCAGAGGAGATTAGCTTGAAAAGAAGCGGGCCACCATGAGGAACGTGGATAAGGATTTACTAGCACTGGCTAATTAGAGCAAGAGAAGATAACCTGTCATTCCTTATAAGAAGCCTACGCTTTAAGTAATATATCAAACACGAGAGACAGTGTTTCATCGGGATATCCAAACACCGAGAAGAGTTGAAAATACGACGCGCAGCGGAGTATTTTTGATGGAATTCGAGGTGTTTGGATGGCCGATGAAACACTGTCTCGAGTGTTTGATATATCGTCTCAATTGAAACAAAAACTAAGGAATTAACGGAGAAGTAAAATTGTCAAAATCTATGGTAATTAAGACCGGGTATCTAAATCCCCTTCACGGTTGTGATTTCCTTTGTTTTCACTTGATGAATTATTAATGAGTTTGAGAAGGTAGCGGGCTTTCTTTGAATAAGATCCAACAAAACGAGTATAGAATCATGCAAACTGTTTGTTAGTCACGAATCAGACGACACTACTGAAACCACTGATTTTCAGTGCTCAACCTTAACTTATTACGAAATGAGTACACGGGCTAGTGGAGTCTATATATAATTACACTATATGGTGTCATTTGGTGGCCAAGCATCGATCAATATTGTGGTTACCTCGCTTGTAACAGGGAAATTCTCTTCATTTCTATTTTGGAATCAACTAAACTAAAAAAACTGGTGCAAAACCTTGGGGAGGTCTCCTTGGGGAGGTCTCCTTGGGGAGGTCTCCTTGGGGAGCAGGGTTGGCGCAGTGGTGAGAGCGCTCGCCTTCCACCAATGTGTCCCGGGTTCGATTCTCGGGCTCGGCGTCATAAGTGGGCTGAGTTTGTTGGTTCTCTACTCTGCTCCGAGAGGTTTTTCTCCGGGTACTCCGGTTTTCCCCTCTCTCCAAAAACCAACATTTCATTTGATTTAGTTTGATTTGAGAATTGTAAAATTATTTAGAATTGCAAAGAATTGTAAGGCGCATTTGATCATATTCACATGCTAATTTGCGCCTAATAAGTAATAAATTATTATTATTATTATTAACTCCAAAACCTCTTCCAATGCAAGTATAGTCCAATGGCTAATGGTTCTCAAATTTTACTGGCCCAAACCAAAATTTCTACTAGTCCTGGGCTGGTGCACTATCACTAAGGTCTAGCACTCTTCTAAAACAAGACGTGGTCACATTGGAACACTCACCTCTGAAGTGATTTGACTCGATCATTGGCATCTGCACAAACGAGCTCCTTGTGCAACATCTGTTCGACCGTCTCCCTCAAACGAATCCCAGTCAGAAGAAACACCGTAGCTAAACATAACAGGAAAGGCGGTAAGTAAGCATTTTTATTATACCTTTTAGTTTGTACGCGTCCTGTGATTGGTCAATTTAGCGGGCCGTACTTCACTGTACGGCCCGCTAAATTTGAAAGTTTCCTTTTCCGCGCGCCTGATTAACATCAGAGATATGCTAATATCTTACTAACCTCGTTTTCTCGGTCAGTTCCGTAAGATACGGATACTCGTTTTTTCCCCTTGATTTATGGCCCGCGCGCTTCGCGCTTGGACCATGAATGAATGGGAAAAAATTCGGTCTGTAACTTACAGTACGGACCTCGAACTCGATTAGTAAGAGGTATTGATAAAAAATATGAACACCTCATATCCCAAGGTGTGTGCTGTATTTATATCTCGATCTTTGCCTATACAACGGTAAGCCTGAAAAGCCCAGTGCATCATTAAGCCTGGCCTTAACTCGAGATCTGTAGGTCAATCCAGACTCGTAATGTGGTTTTGTGTTTTCTTGTTGTTTTTACTATCTCCGTGCAGATTCAGTAATGCATAACTTGTCATACGTAAACAACTGTACACAAATTTACAAAGAATACTGTAACAATTACATCAAATAGACGACAGTTGGTGGCAAACTAATAACAGCTGATAACAAGCACAAACCACTCATACCTGCAGATGATACCAGCTGTTGGTCCTCGTCCAGAAGCAGTTCCCAGGCCACAGGAAGTGTTTCCATCAAATGCTCAGTGTCAATCACTGTGCCGGCCTTGGCAATCACCGAGAACGGACAGTGGTTTAGACTGGACATCTGGAATACAATCAAAGTTGTGTTATCGGCACTCTTGTGAACGTACAGCCCTACTTACAACCGCCTCAACAAAACACTGTTTGAAAATTACAAATCTAGTACGCCTATTCCGAGGAGAACGATATAAATGTTCCTTTTGGGAGTGTTTCTGAGCTCTCACAAGTGGACACCACAACGGATCGGCGTGAATCACTCAATTAGTGTCCATCTTTCTTAAATCAATCATTATGATAGCCCCGCGCGTCACCATTCTAGATCTCAAGACGGTTTGATTGGTCAATTGTTTAAAAGATACGATTTTCTGCTTCAAGGCTGTGCTCTAAGAAAAGCATTTGGGCACCCAAAATCTCTAAGCCCTTGAAATCCAAGGCACCCAACGTATACGTTTGGTGCAAAAACTAGTTTTTTCTGGTCACCCAAAGTAAGTCGCCAGGGGCGACCGGGCGCCGCGACAGCACAGCCCTGTTGTTTCATCCGCTTCCCAACAATAGCTGCAACAATATGACGTCATGTAAATTAAAACAAAACTGGCTGCACGCAGGAAATTTAAGGGCGCAAATACGTGATGATATCCCTTAAAGTTATTTCCAGGTATGAAAGTAAAAATTTGGAATTTTTTTCAACAGTTTAGCATCAATAGAACGTTTTCACTCACGTGGCCAGCGGCCATATTGGTTCAATGAAACAAAACAAAGTATTTGCATAAAAACAGAGTTCAATTCCCAGAGGGTAGCCTTGTGCACTAATATGGCCGTCGTGACTTCATGTAAAAACACTCTATTTACAAGAGTGGAGTTTGGCTTTAAACACTCCTCAGCCAACAAGTCACCACGGCCCTGCTACTTACCTTTGATGATATATATTGTTTCATCTCCTCATCTTCCTTATCTCTTTGGGAAGACTGCTCCATTCCAGCCATCTGAGGCGCGCTGATCAAGGGACTGCCTCGCCCTCTTCCCGATCCTTTCTCGCCGTTCTTGTCCAGTTTGTTGGCAGAACTGTACAATGTTTTCAACGCTCGCACCATGCGAGTGCAGCTACGGCCTTGCCGCTGATGACAGTTGGGAGGGCAAATCCCTTGATGATCACACAAGAATGCAGTTGAACTGTTCAGTTGTATCACAGCACTAAGCCAGGGTAAATACGCCGTTGGATCTTCATCGTCAGACTCGTCTTCATCATCGAGCAAAACAGTCGCATCCACACTGAGATGCTTTGCATCATTCCTAGTGGACTTTGACCGGAACCTCACTGATTCCCCCTCTCCACCAATAGCGGTGCGTTTCGTCACTTTCCTGGGGCTGTTAGGTGAATTCTGCGTGCTGTGCCTAGGAAAATACAAACTAGAACGATTTCTCGCCCGTTCAGTGCTATCAAGCCGTTCCCTTTTCACCTCCTCTTGATCCGATGCCTCGGCATTTTTGCTGCTTGGATCAGTTACCGAGACTGTTATCATCGGGGGTTCCTGCAAGGTTCTGCTGGGACTAGAGGTAAGCTCGGTTTGTAAAGATGCTTGGCTCCATATACTGGATCTTCGCGCTTTTTCGGCCCCACCACCAATTAATCCACTGGAACGACGCGGCTGCAATTCAGGGGAAAACGTAGTAGACCTTCGGCGGCTTGACACACTTTGCCGTCTCCTGGGTACAACGTAACGATGCAGAGGCCGTGAGGGCATTTTGCTGACCGAGTAGAGGCCATGGCTCTCTCGTAGGAAGGCTGTTATCTCCAGGAGAAGTTGACAGGCTATCATCAAAAGCGGGTAGGGACAAACTTTGACAGACTCACTCAAGGTTGCTGTTTAAAAGAAACAACAGGTAGTTCAAAGGGGGAACGAAAACACTGAGTAAAATCCCTTAAAACTAGTTTTCAACGTTGACTGAGAACTGTAAATGACAAAGGAGTAACACAACCAAACATCTAGTTTGCCCCGTTTTTTTGTATGCGGAAATACTTGTACAATGTAAATATTGTTTTATTTTAATTTTATTTCGAGTTTCTTTTGTTTGAGATTGAGGCAATGAATCGGAAACCAAGTAAAATAAACCTTTAACTGCTTTGAAAAATATTTGTTTGAAGCAGACATAAAACTGACCTTCATCAAGGAAATCTTCCTCCACTTCCTCTTCGTCTACCACGATTGGTTTAGCTCCTTCCTCCTCGATAGACGGCAACATCTTCTTCCTCTTTTTAGCCAACACCTGCTCCAGTTTTTTGCCCAATGCGACGCCCCAGGCTCGGAACAACATACCAGCCTCATGCATGGCCACGAGGTTACGGCGTTGAGCAAACATGCCCGCAAATGAGGAGGCCATGTTTGGGGAGTGACCCCCTCTACGCTGGGCGAGGGAGGGAAGACTGCCCCGCAACCACTGTGGCCATTCACCTTGGTTGCATTTGTTAACAAGAAGGCAGCATTCAAGGAGAAGTGACGCCCTGGCTACCGCCGGCGCCTCCTGCAATTTGAACCCAACAAATACATTGGTTTGAGATACGTTTCAGTTGGACCATCCATCACTCACAGAGGACCTCTTACAGGTAAGAGCGTTCCATGACCAACAGAGGCCCTGTGAAAAGGAGGTCAGCCCATCACCCGGCCTCCACCGGCCCTGCAATGTGTGATAGGACAGACCACAGCATCGGAAACCATGCTCCCTACTCTTTGCGGTCAGTGTGTGGGTTCTCTTACGTCCCCTTCGAGGTTTGGCGTCACTCTTCGATGTCAAAACCATCTGTTTAGAGCACACTAGTTTTGTGACCCAGTCTGCGATATGAACCTATGACCTCCTGCTCGGTAGTTCGGTGATCTAGTGAGTTGTATTTCACCTCCTCGTTATAAGGAAGAGTTAAAATACGACTTTACTAAAAACCGACTGTGTGGGAGGCTTCGTGTTCCACCGACTGAGCTGGTCGGGCGGTGGGTTTTGAAAGTAATTTGCATTTGTGTTGGTCTTGCTTTACCTCAGAGCGGTTTTCAACTGAGCGTCGAAAGTAATTCGCGTTTTCGTTGGTTTCTCTTTACTTTGCTCTGTGATTGGTTTACAAAACTCGCATTATTCTCTCAGCCAATAAGAAGCAAAACCAAAACCAATTCTCCGACTGCACTCGCGCATTTTCCCGCGCTTGTCGCGGGTTACATGTAATTACTCAAAATTCTGATTGGTTCACTGAGCTGTCTGTATCTCTTGTGATTGGTCAGATTAATTGCTTTGATTTTGGTTTTACGACACCCAACTGAAAACCACTCTACTTAATCATAAGTAAGAAAACGTGCGCAATTTCACAAGCAATGAGAAGCTAGACTAAACTAGACCAAAACTAAATGTAATATACTCGCACTCGTTTTCCGTTCTTTATGATCAGGAGGGAAAATAATTACAGTAAACCCAAACCTACCAGATCCAACATAGAAGCAACAATCTTGGGGTCTGGTACAGAGCCTGGCTGACATCCGTGAAGAAGGAACCTGAATCTCACCATTCCGGCCCGCAGAGCCCCAACATCGACAGGTTTTGTCTCAACCTCGCGGACTACAATGTCTACTGGCAGAGCTGGTTCTGCAAAAGAGGTGTCTGGGATCCTCCTTGTTACTGGGAAGATGTCTTCTATTTTCCTCTTACTGGAAGATTTTGATTTGAGAAGCTTCCGCTTTGCAGTTGAGGATTGGTCAGGCAATGAGTCTGTGTCTAACAGGTCTTCAACACTGTCAAATGGAGTTCCCACAGCTTTCTGCTTTCTCCAAGTACCAAGAGTGAATATCTAAACAAATTGATTAATAGTGAAGATCATCTTGATGGGCAAACGTCCAAACTTACCATCTCAACTCTTTTTCATTTGATCTAAGTGAAAATTGGCACTGACATGTAAGCAAAAGTTAAGTGGAGTAAATGTTACCAACAAAAGATATCATAAATAGGCAACGCACACTGAACACACACAAGTTGTGTAAAGTTTTTGCACAGCTATAAGACCCTGTAATCCCCGGCCGACTGTCGGCCATCTGTCGACCAACAGTCGGCCAACTGTTGGTCGTCTGTTGGCCGACAAACCTGTCAGTAACCTGTTGGTTAGCTGTTGGTAGACTGTTGGTAACCTGTCGGTCAACTGTCGGCCGACAGGTTTTTTGGGGAGCTCTTCTTCACAATTACCGCTATAATATACATATACATACACATGTATACATGCCTGCATGAATCCATCTACATCTACATATGCATGTACATATATTCAGGAGTATAATCATATTCGCCTAGTAAATGTTTGAAAGAAAACACGTCCCCACTATTACTAGTTGGGTGTGATAACCACTACACCATCAGGACAACCATGCTGGCAATGCAACAACCGAAGAGGTGATTTATGTGGCTGAAGACGTGGGCCTCCTGGAAATTTTCTTTCAAGGTGACCAGCCAGTATACATGTACATATACATAATACTGTAAAAGGCCATAGTTTTGACTTTGAATCCAATAAGCAGTCAAACACTATGACTTAGTGGTATGTTAATTCCCTGTATAGGTGGGCACTTATAACAGACCAAAAAGCCAAACTTCTACCTTTCTCTTGCTTCTAGGTGATAAAGCCATCCCCACAGAAGATGAGTCAACTTCTGAAGGTAATTTACACAGGCTGCTGTTACCATCAGAGCTCTCAGTTGTGATGCGACCAAACCTCTGTAAGAATTTACGCTTGGTTTTGTATGTAATGGTTCTCTCAATTTTGGTGACTTTAGTGTTTTTTCTCTGCACTTTTCCCATGGCACCTCTGGTGAACACATCTTGGTCAGGGGTCTTGCTTGTGTCTGGTTTGTCTTTTGATTCTTTAAAAGCTGAATCCAAAAGACCGCTCAAGGTGACTTTCCAAAAGACCCCACCGTAGGACTCTTTCACAAATCGCAGCAGTTGGCGTAGTTCACCATAGAATGTCTGGACGAAAAAAACGTAAACAGCATAACAGGAAAGACACTGGAAACTTCCACTGACAAAGATCTTCACTTAACAATAACCTTCAACCCCAGCTGCCAATGTAACAACAGCACCGCACCCAACAAAATGTTTCGGTAGATATCTGTTTGGTGGAGGGTAGTTTGCCTTTGGTTTTCGGCGTTGATCGAAGAGTGCACTCAGATTTTCGTAACTGAGACATGGGGTTAACGATTCACAATGAGAAGATAATAGCCCCTGGTGTTCTCAGAAGGGTCATATTTGTTGTTTTTTTTTAAAGGAAGATTTTGTTCCCTAAAGTTTTCAGTCAATTAAAAGCTAAGCTAAGGAAACCGAACAGATCAAATTTGTCTAGCTAATGGAAACAGGCTTCAGATATCATAACGACATCATAACGGCTTTTGGCTGATTTAGCTCGTTGGGCGCCCCTGATGTACATGGCTCATCCCAACCAACAAATGCCACAGTTTTATCTAGCTACCTGTTTATAATATAAACAATAAGATACTACAATCCACTGGATTCAACTAACAAAACTAACATTACCAACATCTTTGAAGTCCTGGCAGTAACCAGAATCCAATAATTCTCCTCAAATTGTCAGAGCTTGATCAAACTTACACACTGTACAGGGTACAGAATAAAACTAATAAAATAACCATCAGATTAACAGTCTGATGGCACTCACCAAATTTGCCAGATCAAAGAAATTCATCTCTGCCACTCTACTGAGTAACGTCTTGAAAACTTCACCAATAATGATGCCATTAACACCCTCTGGGATGTTAAACAACCCCTTCTTCTTCTCTTGCTTTGGTTCAACTGCCATCTCATCGTCCGAGTGTTCTTGGTCATCTTCACAAAACCCAACCAGGGCATGAAGGAAGTCGACCAGATCCTCATGAGGCTCTAGCCTGGCATATTGTTGAAGCCACATTTTGAACGCCATTTTGTCATTGGTGTATAGCTGCGAAAGGAGGCTGCTGGCTAGATTTCTAAGCCGGTCACCCGTGGTTCCCCGGCAGCCTTCACCACAACCTAATTACAAGGAAGAAACAATAAAATAAATAGATGAAAAAAGTACTTTAAATGTCTGCAACCCTATTAACTAACTTTAACATCCCAGGACTGCCCACATGAACCTTGGATTTGGAAAAAAAGTATTGTAACGAGTGGTCAAATGATGGGATGTTGTACGTTGCACTTCTCAGTGGATTAATAATGTCGAAGGAGCAAAGGATCAAGTAAACCAAACAGGTATAATTACACTTCATGTTTAATAACATCCTACTTCATGGATTATGCCTATACACTCTAGATCCAGTAAGTAATCAAGGAACCTCAAGTACAACAAAGAACTTGAAGATTTCTGGTGGAGAAAATTACGAGTGGGATTTATCTGTGGGCAACTATATGGTGTGTTAACATGCAGTATGCTATTTGTGTGAAAACAGCTTTGCACCTACAACTCAGAAAATTAAATGGTATACCCATTTTGATTTTTCTGAGTTGAAAAAGGAAAAGAACATAACCTGTCTTCACTTGATAATCAAACATGGATTGCTGCACAGTGTGGTTAGACAGAATATACAATAACACACTGGCCCCGGTTGTTCAAAGGCTGGATAGCGCTATCCACTGGATAAATATCTATCCAGTGGATAATGCAATTAGCTTTCCTAATACTTATCTGCTGGATAGTGATTTATCCGGTGGATAGCATTATCCAACGTTTGAACAAACGGGGCCTGATGTACTGATGAAATGTAACAGTGTTGAGTACTGTACCTAAAGGACACCCAAGCGCTTTAATGAGACATACCAAACAGCCCACCGCCAGACTGAGAAAAGTTGGGGGTCTGCCATAAAAACTGGCACGTAATCTGCCAAGAACATTTTCACTATGTGGACTCCTGAAGCCTACAGCCTGTGTCTCAGCAACAGTCCTATCATCATATTCAAACGAACTCTCCCTTTTCTTGGATTCATTATTTTCATGAATCTTCACCACATGGGAAAGGACAGTCAGTGAGGCATCACAGATTCGGGAAGAAGGGTTTTCACGCAAGATGCTGTGGAGTGCTTGTAAAATCATCAAAATGCTGAGTCGACCATCAGTTGTTATGTAATCAGCAGTTCCTGGGAGAACAAAGAAGCGATGTATTTTCATAAATGAGTCCGTATTAATGCTGATGCTGTTTCGTGGAGTGTCCAGGGATTCCAATATTGATGTGGGTTTTGTTGGCACAGTGTTTGCTGGGTTTAACAAGGGCTGGCTTTCACTCTCTGCTGAACTGCTGCTTGCCTCACTTGAATTAGGTCGCCCAGACAGGTGCTTGGAAAGCAGCACTTCAGTAACTGGATCAACTGCAGTGGCACCTTCTGAATTGTTTCTTCCAGTGTTGGGGGCTTCCTCACACTCACTGGAAACCATGCCTGCAAATGCACTAGAAGAACTACTGGGATCTCGAAGTAATATTTGCACAGGGCCAGTGTCAGCTTCTTTATTTCCCCTAGTAGCATTTGCACTTTTTCCTGAAAGTGAATCAGCTGATTCTGGTTTAGCCTCTGAATGAAAAATGCCACTGCCTCTTAAATGAGGTACATCACCTTTCTGTGAGCCTGTTAGATCACCATCTTGTACACCTCCATTATTTGCCGCACCCAAGAAAGGCACATGAAGGCTGTTAGAAGGTTTGATAAATACTTTAGGGTTCTGAAATGTTCTTGTGTCACCAAGACTTGGGGAGATACATGTATCTTCTTGGTTTGACATTTTAACTTCCTGTTGAAGAGAACTCCCAGAGGGTGAGGCTACAGCAGTAATCACCCTTCCCCCTTTGGACAAAACAGGAGAGGATTGCACCCTTATTCTCAGCCTTATTGAGCCTGAACGTTCCAGAACTGAGGCCTGAGGTCCATCAGATGACAGTTTATGCGTGACATCTTCATGTTCTTTAACATCTTTATCTTTACTATTTGTGACACCTTCAGGAACCGTGGTGTCTAAATTGTCACAGACACCAGTTTCTTCACCTTTGGTAACATCAGTGTTTTTGTCATCTCCTGTCTGGCACAGACAAACTGACAAACTGCTAACTTCTTTTGCGTCTTCTGATGCCATGTTTTTCAGGTCTCCACCAACAGTCTTCAAAGGATCTCCATCTGGTTCTGTAGATTGTTTATCCACATGCAAATTTGCCATTGAACTATCTGTAGCTGTCTTAGTTGCACTGAATTCTTTCCTGTTGCCTTGAGCTGGTGAACCACCAGCTGAACTACAGAGTCTTATTTCTGCCGAGTGTCCCCTCGTAACTGCAACATCGGGAAGGTTAAACTCTCTCTTGAGGTATTCAGCAAGGTAGCGGAGGGCCCACACCACACCTTCTTCAGCCCAATTAGTGGAAGATAAACACTTCAAAACTGCCACATCAAAAAAAGTAGCAGCTGAAAAATCTGACTCAACATCAAGATGGTTTTGTGTAGCTTCTTCAGATTCTGTGTCTTTTATGATCACTTCAGCAATGAATGGAGTCACTTGTGGCTTCTCATGCTTCCAGAGTGGCCCCCATATTGCAACTCCATTTTCCAATCTAAAAGTGAGATCACTCTCACGCATGCTATAAACATGTGGTATCAACCCATGAACAAACTGTTCTATGATGGTTTGAGGGTAAAGTAAGCTCTCAGTATCCACAACACAGCAGATTCGAGGTGCCTCCAGCAAAATCCAGTGCAGTGTATACAGCAGTTCACGCTCGGCATTACCAAGTCTCTCTACATTTCCAAGGCGACATCTGTTTGAGAGGAGCGTGGAACAGCACTGAAGGATGTACGGCATTGAAGATTGTATGAGATGCCATCTGTTAATGCTCTTGACAGCTGTAGCCAAACTGGGCTGCAGATCCTGTATTCTGTTTTCGCAAATAATTCGCTCAAATGACTACAGTGGAAAAAGAAAGGAAGGAAATGAAAACTATTGTGCTCTTTTACACATTAGACTCTTTCCATCTACATTTGCAAAATCAATTTTCATCAATAACATTGAAAAATAGTACAGTAAAGGTATGGGTATTAAGTTTCCAACCCTCAAAACTCAGGTGTACAACAATGTGACACTCAACATGATAGTTACAAAGTTTGATTCTACAGATTAACAACATACATGTAATATTCTTGTTTGATGACACTGATTGGTATTGTAGTTTTCAAGTAACAGTTACTAGTGTACTGAGGTCTGTGCATGTAAAATATATAACATTTATGCAAAATAATCTAGGGCGGTACTTAACTAATCATGTGACATTGTAATAATCATAATATAATTATAACAGTGTCACACGATTACATGTAGTTAAGTACTGCCCTAGATTTTTATTATAATTTATAACTATAATTCACTCTGTAAAGAGTAGTTCTAACTGTTCAGTTCCAATGAAACTTACTGAAAAAAACCACTAAATCCCTCTTGAAAAAAGCTACATACGAAGGCTACTGATTTTCCATTAAAATGAATCAAATGTTACTTTTAGCTGGTAAAACAGACTGGGGTTTCACTTACCACACAAGCTGACTCATAGTTCCTCCTGACAAGTTTTGGCTTCAGCAGCTGACTGAAAAAAGAGTCAAGCTTAATACAATAATGCATGTTGATAAGCCCAGAGTTCCAATGACAAAGAATAAATGGGTTCTCTGGTCAAAAACCAGAGAAAACTGGCTCCCTGACTCGACACATTAAGTTGCTCAGTGAGAAAATCTGGTAAGGCCCACGTTTACTAATTCCTTAAAAGACTTCTGCATCCCCCCCACTCCCCCCCCCTGCCACTTCCATGTGAGCCTGAAGAAACATCATTTCCCTTAATCAATAGACTTCCCCTTGTTCCTCTGAACAGCCACTGATGGTCAAAATTATCTTAACCTCTGGAGCAGTCATCCTAAGGGAACAGCTGAAGACTTTACTCAGTTTTGAGTCTGCTGGGTTTTAAGCCTTTCCAATGATAACACTCTAGTAAGATTGCGTGGTAGATATTTTTAAATATTTCTCATTTTCTCCATTGACTTGAAGCACTTAGAGACTTTCTGTAGCACAATGAAAACAACAGTTCTTTAGTATTGCACATTAGTCTGCTTAACAATGTACACTGTGTCCAAGAGAGGGTTATTCAACGTGAAATGAATAGCAAATAATGCATCGTTCTAATTTTTCGAAAACCACTCGACAAAACGCTAAAGCGGCTTTTTAACGTTTGGTTGTAAGATTTTACAATTCATTGGTAGCAAGAGAGCAAGGGATGGAGATAATCTTTTGAGTGCTACCAGAGTAAGTATTCAATTTATTCCTGGGCCTGCTTTGGTCGAAACCCACTTATAAAAATAGTAAAGTAGTAAAACCTCTGTATTATGACAAGACTCAACTTAGACGAGAGGTATTTCCCGTCAAACAAGCAATGCAATACCTTGTTTGCCGCCAAAAGTACGTCTGAATTGCGAGAGGAATTGCTCGCCTCTCGCCTTCGAAATTACGAGTGGTAAACACTTTATCCGTGGCCATTCACACAAGCGCAGATTTAGCGAAATGAACCACTTATGTCATCTAAACGAAGAGCACTTTTATAGAGTGTCATCGCTGTGGGCTTTTCGAGAACAGATGTTTGAAAAAAATAAAACATGCCCAATGAACAATCCGAGTATTCAAAACATCCCCGGTGTTGACGTCAGGTAGCCGCCATGTTTATTTACATAGGGCAAAGCGTGCAAGGCAGGACGGGAGCAAGAGCGCTTTGAAGGCCAGGTTATCCTATGAAAAAAGCTTGGCTACTAAGGCTGCCGCTAAAAAGAAAGGAAAGAAAGAAAAAATTGCATCTGTGTGAACGAAAGTCGTCATCTCTTCCAACTTTCCTCGCCAGTTTTAGGGATTTCGCTGTCCAGGATTATGAGCCTGACTTCAGCAGGTTGGTACTGTATATTTTGTGGCAGCATCTTCACTTTCCAGACCTAACTTTCTTTCAAAACTTAAACTACTTTTCTGGCCACCTATGACAACCCTGCCTCGTGACTAAGCAAAATCGATCAGAAATCTGGTGACAAAACACTTCTTTGAGCTTCAATCAAGCCTGAAACCCTTATTTTTCCCTAATCTTTAGTTAACAGTCCAAGTTGCTAAGATGTATTCAACGGAGTCGTTTATTGCAAATCTAGTTAGTAATGGCACGTTTTCACGTGTCACCGTCAAACATTAACTCTGCGAAGAAATTCTGGTTTTATATAAGCTTTTATCACACGCGTAAACAGACCGACATAGCGAGCTTAAAGAAGAGTCGTGAGTAACCTTAGCAACTTTTCTCGTCCCATAATTAAAGCAACCATACATTGTCGTTGTTGAAGTGACAGCATGCATGCATGTACGTACGCTGTACAATGGCATCTCTGGAAAGCGAATTTCCACATCCAGTCTCTGATCCCCTCCATCTGTATGTCATATACCGATCATTTTCCCATAACATATAATGAATATTTGGTATATGATATTTGAATGGGGTCATAAAGTGGATGTGGGAATTCACTTTCTGGAATCTCTCCTTAATTTGGGTCCTGTATTCATGGACACTTCCATTCAGATGACACAAAAAAATGTTCATAATCTTTGTATTTGTTACCTGTCCTCTATTAGAGGACTCCTGTTCAGGGAATGAGGATATTTTTTCTGGTTCCCAACCCTGGTTTTAAGGTGTATTAAGAGGACAGAGCAACCATTCTGTTGTGATTTTTTGGTGATAATTGTCAGGAGTAGATGCATGCACAATACTTACAGGTATAATATTATAACTTGGGTGAACCCCTCTCTTAGCTCAGTATCATTTTCTTTTATAGCTGGTCTGCTGGCTCTGCTTGATGAGAATGAGCAAGATCTTAAGGTTTGCACATAATAATAATAATAATAATAATAATAATAATAATAATAATAATAATGACTTTATTTGAGTCTTAAATCTTTCTGGCTGAGCACAGGATTTCATTACTTGATTAATGAATACCAGTAAAATAATTATTATGTAATCCATCCTGCTTGTTGCTGAATCTGGTATTAATGAGAAAGTCTCAACTGGGTTGTTTCCTTTATTTTAAACAGGTCTTTGCCCTTAAAAACCTTCACCACATTGTTGATGTGTTCTGGGCAGAAATCTCTGAATCTGTGGACAAAATGTGAGTTTAACTGTCTAAAATGCCAATATTACTGTCCAGTACATATACATGTACAATTATGCAAATCATAAAGGTGTGGCAGTTGTACATTTTGTTCCATTTCATTGTGATGTGTTTTTAGAGTTCAAGTGAACGTGTTATTACAGTTGACTTTTTTTACCAGGAACATGTTTCTAGGATACTGTTTGCAGCTACAGTGTAATAAAGTGGGCACTTTATAAAATTGAATAAACCAATAATTTTGACATGGAAATTCTTTACTATCACACTTACATGTACACTCTCCAGCAAGTATGCTACCAATCAACACTCTGATCCTAGCAGTATGCAGGATGTTTGTCACATGAACCTAGTTTAATGGCATCAGCTCCCTCAAGTCTCCTTTTGCTCAGTTGTACAGCATCCAAATAAGTGATTAGAGGATCATACATCTGTAGGTTCAACTCGTGCAAGAAGAACTTCAGATTTTCTGCTGAGTATGCATCTGTCAATTACGGAAAGTCATATTTTCAAAGTCTTCTTTGTTGCAAAGGTCCAAGGATTGTGCTTTCCCAAATGCTGAAGTCACTTAAGACATTCTTGCAGTGAACTCCACAGTTACATGTATTGTTTTTGTCAAATTGTCTTTGTGTCTTTCCTGTCCATGTTCAGTGAAGTGTTGTATGAAGATGAAGCCTTCAAACAAAGACAGCTTTCAGCTCTGCTGGCATCAAAGGTGAGCACTTGCAAAAGTTTAAAATTAATCGCTGTTTATTATGTGCCACTGGGGAAAGTGTACAGTAACTTGTTAACTGCAATACAGTTAATGTGTTCTTTGTACAGGTAACTATCCATGGTCTGTAGAAAAGCTCTTAAGGATGCTGAGTGAATAAATCTTCTGTTTCAGTGATGTGTTGATAGATGCCTGGAGGTTGGGTGTGGCTGGGTTGCTATGGTGACCAGTTGCGGAGATTGTTGACTCCTCTATTGTTACCTTTATGGTACATACTGTACCCAATACTTCAATTAGCTTAACGTTTATATGTGCTTGGTTTGTCTTTTGTAGGTGTATTATCATCTTGGAGCTTATGAAGATTCCTTGACATATGCACTGGGAGCAGGAGATCTTTTTGATGTCAATGGTCACTCTGAATACAATGAAACCATAATTGGTAATTTTTGAACCACACTTCGTTTAATACATTTAGATGTAGATGGTTGCCAAACTACTTTATTATATCTCTGAGACGTGCGCTGCGATTGGTCAATTTGGTGGGCCGTACTTCACTGTACAGCCTGCTAAATTTGAAAGTTTCCTTTCCCATGCGCTTGATTAACCTCAGAGATATAATAAATATCTTACTAACCTCCTTTTCTCGGTCTGTACTGTAAGTTACGGATCCTCGTTTTTCCCGTCCATTTATGGCCCACGTGCTTTGCGCTTGGGCCATAAGTAAATGGGGAAAAAACTTGGTCCATAATTTACAGTACAGACCTCGAACTCGGTTAGTTAGAGGTATGTATTAGCCGTTTCTCTGGAAAGATTATGCAGTGTACATGCAGACAACTAACAGTACATGTAGCTAATGAATACTCTCATTAATATCTTAATATCATAATAATTATCTTAATAATTATTATAATGATTAGTTTTATACAATAGGCTATGTGTACTTTTGAAGTATTAAAATTCAGCTTGATAGCAACGCCCCAGAGGATAAAAACATAGGAAATTTAAAAATATGTTTATCATCTTTCACATTCTTTGAAATTTGTTTCTATAGTTTTTGTCCTCTGGGCCTCACTTTCAAGCTGAATTTTGATATTTTGAAAGTGGAATGTTGTTGTAATAAACATTTCATAAATGCAGCATTATTTACTGATACATACTGTAATTAGTATTTTATCTTTTCTGATTGTACTGTACATGTATCTCTTTATTATTATTTAATATTTATTTTCTTTTATGATGTTCAATGGCAATGTAATGGCAGTGTGAAATTGTTATTTATTGGAATCTTTTAAATTGTTTGTTTTACTTATCACAGCCAAGTGCATTGATTCCTACACTGAGCAAAGGGTTTATAAAGCAGATAATCCTGATGAAGACGTCACTATTGATCCAAGACTGGAAGCCATTGTAGGCAGGATGTTCAAGCGATGCTTTGATGACGGAAAATACAAACAGGTCGGAGTCAGTCAAAATTTCTTACTTGATACAAATGGACGTGTATCACCTTATGGATCTAAGACATTCATTATTATTTTCATTTTTTTTCTAGG
>OX419344.1:4146319-4206319 GCA_948470475.1 Galaxea fascicularis | reverse complement strand
ACAGCTGCACATGTACATGTAGAATTATTTGCATGTCTCCCAGTAAAAAAGCATCTGAATGTACTGTACATATTTTTAGTGACCTCCTTGATTTCTCTTGTCTTTTTCTCTTTTCAGGATGCCTCTAGGAATCCTGTTTGTCACACAGCTACGGTTATAGCCAACTCTTACATGCATTGTGGAACAACAAGTGACACTTTCCTTCGGTATGCCATGATCCAGTCATCATTGAAAAAAACTTGCTTTGAACTGTTGGTTTTTCATTCTAAATAATTATATTGCATGGATTCATACTGCCAACAAAATACATGAAATTTAAGATTAAGAATAACAACAATAAAATTAATTGTAAAAGGATTGGGAAAAGAGGTTTTGAGGATATCTCTACATGCAAACTCTCCAAAAAAGTTTACAAATTGAGGATTAAGATTTAAGCAAGATTAAACCGTACGTTCTAATGTTTCAGTAGCAGTTTCCTCTAGATTTGAATCTGAGTTCCAGTGCCATTATTACTATGAAAAAGCTCCAGTGTATGTACAAGTCTACTATAAAAGTGTCTTAACTTTTACTTCAACAGTAATAACTTGGAATGGCTTGGCAGAGCAACCAACTGGGCTAAATTCACAGCTACGGCAAGCTTGGGAGTTATTCACAAGGTTAGTTTCACAATGTTGAACTCTGTTTGAGCCTTGGGACATGGTCATTTGACCACACTCTGGATAAAACATGAAAGGAAAAGCCTCTAGGGCTTTTGGAAAGAAGTGTCTATATTTTGTTTATTCTTTTTTGGGAATATGGCCAAACAAATGTTGTCTTAATATAGGAAAATAATTATTTTATGTTGAAGACCACTGTAAAGTCCCATAAAACAGAAATTTCAACACATCCCCAACCCCCACACCCTTCACAGAAGGGCACTGTAAATTGTATGGATAAGCAGTACATGTAAATGTATTGATCAAACCATTCTGAGAGCTGGTTGTTTGTAAATAAAATAACATAGCCATGCAAGATGAACATGAGCAAAAATGATATACTGGTAATTGTTGCATCCCTTGTGCTTCGTGATTGATGTCTGATGTTTTTGTTATTTAAAATAATGAAATTAATTTTATCAAAGGGCCATGAACAAGATGCCTTGAAGCTCATGTCCACATACCTACCCAAAGATGGCAGTGGAGGCAGTGCTTATCAGGAAGGAGGGGGCTTGTTTGCTTTAGGTACAATGTAGATTTGTCTTTCAGTAAGCAGAAGGTCATCCATTAATTTTGTGACCATTAGTGCCACAATTCACAGCCTCTGTAAATGTGTGTTCATAATCCTATGCATTCAAAGTGGACAGACTGCAAATTGTAGTAGTTGCCAACATATATATCTACGCGCCGCAACTGTGCATCAGTAGGATGCCTAAAATGTGTGTAAGTCCACAATTGGTTTCGCATGTGCCACTAATTTGATAGTAGGCAAGGATGTGGGAGAATAATATTAGCCAGAGATTTTGTGTGTTCCAAGCATCCACTGCTGTTCTAGCGAAATTAATATTGGTGGCCTCAAGAACAACCTTGATCTCCAATGCAAAAACCTGACTTTTATTTTCTTTAAGTGGGATTCAGTAGAATGTGTGCACTTGATGTCCTGGTGGCCAAGTTAAAGGACCAAAACAAAGGAGTGGTGGTCATGTTGGAGGAGTATTACATGAAACCAGTGTTCAGGGAATTGAACTCTATTTTCATGCAAAGTCTTTCTTTAGTTATGGCCACTGTGTCACATGAATGAACATCTTCTATAGGCAATTAATTTTGTGTGGTAGAACTGTACAAGCCTAAACAACTTGGAAAGATCATTACTTTCAGGTGTGCATATCAGTGGAATCCCTCTAAATTATGTCTTTTTTGTTATTGTTGCAGGCTTAATTCATGCTAACCATGGAGGAAAGATTATTGATTATCTCATACAGCAACTTAAAAGTGCAACTACAGATGTAAGTTTTATTGTTAAATTTTTTGTCGCAAAAATTATATGTATTGAGCAAAAAAATATGTTTTTAAAATAATTGGAAAATGAAATTGTACAGTAACAGAAAATATTCATACACCTCCCTCAAGGAAGGTCAATGGAAATTCCAAGGGGACGGTGGCTGGCAAAAGCAAAAGAAAAATATGCAGCTAAATTGGAAATTCTGGTGGGGTGGGGTGGGGGGTGCAAACAAATAGACCTTCTGTGTATCTTCTGGAACCACACATTTTGTTAACCTGGGAAAGAAAAAGATGAAGATCCTTTTTTACTCTTTTTCAGATGGTGCGTCATGGAGGATGTCTTGGTCTGGGGCTGGCAGCAATGGGCTCTGCCAGACAAGGCAGGATGTTTTACTATCTTTATGGAACCAACAGCTTTGGCTCTTTCTCAGTTTATATTAGGTGTTTGGAATCTTGTTGTGTGCTAAGCATGTTTACGTTTTGCATTTTAGATGTTTATGACCAGCTAAAAACAAATCTTTGGGAGGATGATGCTGTAACAGGTTTGTCGTCCATTCATTTAGTAAGATCAGTAGCACGCTTGTCACGCGCTAATGGCAAAATCACGGATTTGCTTAAATCTTTGACAAATTTCTCGGGGCACAATGATCAGATCTGCTTGAGACTTTCCAAAATTGTTACACATGTGTTAAAGATGGTTTTGGACGAGACAGAAGTAGAATAAAGGATTTCTGAAAAAAATAATTGGAGCCGAATTGTAAAGGTAGCGACTAAAACATGGCGTCACGCGTAACACGCATGGGCTTCACTATTCACTGTTTTCTTGTTTTTGCTAACGTAAGTTTCATTTATAACCGTAAGACTTAACAGATGATGAAAATGGTTTCTTTTAAAGCAATGTGGCAAACAAAATCCTGAAAATTGGTGCTAAATCTTCCTTAAAATCAACGAAAGTGTTCACCATATGATGCATCACGCTTTAAGCTTGGGAGGGACAGATAATTTTCAATTCGTTGTGCTAGCTATAATTCCTGAGTTACAGAACAGTTTAACCTCAAAATGTAATGCTCATAAGTTGTTCTTCACTTTCCTTCCGATTTTCTGTGTTTTTATCGAAACGTTGCCGAGATTTGATTTTTTTTCTGCGTTCGAAACAGTTGGCAAGCGGTGTGATCTCGCGCGCAATAATTCTGATCGTTGAATTTCCCAGACGTATTGTTTACTACGATTGCACTGGAGCGTGTCAATGTTGACATAAGCAAAATGCTCAAATAACAAGCTAAATTTTGGTACCAAAATCAGTCGGATCTGTTGAAAGCCGACGAAAATATTAGCTCTAAAATTTGTTCGAAACATTAGGTCGACAATGGTAAGCGATCGAATTTCGTCCTAAGACAAGAGCGACGCTCTGGCCATTTCGGCGGCTTCCTTTACTTCCAAATCATCTCAAAGTCTACAGAATTGATAAACATTGTTTTAGATTTCCTTATTAGGAAGTAAAATATTGCATCAGAGGAAATGAGCGGAAAAAAATTATTCTAAAGCGCAAGGCCATGAAATTGAATGCAAAAATTATGGATTCTGGAGTTTCTAGGATTCAGATGTGGCGAGAAAATGAAAATTAGCTTAAAATACATCTGAAATGACTGAAATGACATAATTTCAAGATAGTAACCAATTTTCTTCACTTTCTGACTTATTTCTAACAAAAATTATTTCTTAAATAAAATTTTCAGTGTTACTCCAATGTTACGCTTTTGTACATCAGAACTGTGCTACTGATCTAACCATTTAATTTTTGGCAATGTTTATTGAGGCTATAAATACATGTATGTTCTTTTATCCAGCCTAGGTTCAATTTGATCGTATGTAGTTCATCGTAATTATTTGTGGTGAAATTGTTGGTGGTTCTTATTGACAAGTGGTTTTTCTCTGAGCGTAAAACCGATTTTGCCCTGGCCTGAACCAGTTTTGCCCTGACCCAAACCAGTTTTCCTCTGACCAAAGCCGCTCTTCCTCTGACCCAAACCGCTTTTGCCCTGATCCAAACCGGTTTTGCCCTCACCCAACCGGTTTTCCCTGGAACCAAACCGGTTTTTCTCTGACCAAAACCGGTTTTGCCCTGACCCAAACCAGTTTTACCTTAACCAAAACCGCTTTTACCCTGACCAAAACCGGTTTTCCCCTGACCAAAACCGGTTTTGCCCTAACCCAAATCGGTTTTGCTCTGATCCAAACCAGTTTTGCCCTGACCAAAACCGGTGTTGCCCAGATCCAAACCGGTTTTGTCCGGATCCAAACCAGTTTTGCCCTGACCAAAACTGGTTTTGCCCAGATCCAAACCGGTTTTGCTCTGATCCAAACCAGTTTTGCCCTGACCAAAACCGGTTTTGCCCAGATCCAAACCGGTTTTCCTCAGACCCAAACCGGTTTTGTCCTAACCCAAACCGGTTTTGCCCGGTTCCAAACCAGTTTTGCATTGATCCAAACCGGTTTTGCCCAGATCAAAACCGGTTTTCCTCAGACCCAAACCGGTTTTGGCCAGATCCAAACCGGTTTTCCTTAGACCCAAACCGGTTTTGCCCGGATCCAAACCAGTTTTGCCCTGACCAAAACCGGTTTTGGCCAGATCCAAACCGGTTTTCCTCAGACCCAAACCGGTTTTGCCCAGATCCAAACCGGTTTTCCTTAGACCAAAACCGGTTTTGCCCGGATCCAAACCAGTTTTGCCCTGACCAAAACCGGTGTTGCCCAGATCCAAACCGGTTTTGTCCGGATCCAAACCGGTTTTGCCCGGATCCAAACCACTTTTGCCCTGACCAAAACCCGTTTTCCTCAGACCCAAACCGGTTTTGTCCTAACCCAAACTGGTTTTGCCCGGATCCAAACCAGTTTTGCCCTGACCAAAACTGGTTTTGCCCAGATCCAAACCGGTTTTGCCCAGATCCAAACCGGTTTTCCTTAGACCAAAACCGGTTTTGCCCGGATCCAAACCAGTTTTGCCCTGACCAAAACCGGTGTTGCTTAGATCCAAACCGGTTTTGTCCGGATCCAAACCGGTTTTGCCCAGATCCAAACCGGTTTTCCTCAGACCCAAACCGGTTTTGTCCTAACCCAAACCGGTTTTGCCCGGTTCCAAACCAGTTTTGCATTGATCCAAACCGGTTTTCCTCAGACCCAAACCGGTTTTGCCCAGATCCAAACCGGTTTTCCTCAGACCCAAACCGGTTTTGCCCAGATCCAAACCGGTTTTCCTCAGACCCAAACCGGTTTTGGCCAGATCCAAACCGGTTTTGCCCGGATCCAAACCAGTTTTGCCCTGACCAAAACCGATTTTGCCCAGATCCAAACCGGTTTTCCTTAGACCCAAACCGGTTTTGCCCGGATCCAAACCAGTTTTGCCCTGACCAAAACCGGTTTTGCCCAGATCCAAACCGGTTTTCCTCAGACCCAAACCGGTTTTGCCCAGTTCCAAACCAGTTTTGCTCTGATCCAAACCAGTTTTGCCCTGACCAAAACTGGTTTTGCCTAGATCCAAACCGGTTTTCCTCAGACCCAAACCGGTTTTCCCTAGACCAAAACCGGTTTTGGCCTCAGGCAAACTGTTATTGCCCTGATCCAAACCAGTTTTCCTCAGACCCACACCAGTTTTGCCCTCACCGAAACTGGTTTTGCCCTAACTTAAACCGGTTTTGCCCTGATCCAAACCAGTTTTCCTCTGACTCAAACTGGTTTTCCTTTGACTGAAGCCGGTTTTGCTATGACCCAAACTGGTTTTGCCCTAAACCAAACCGGTTTTGCCCTAACCCAAACTAGTCTTCCTGCTGAGACTCTAAGTAATGGATTGATTTTTTTATCAGACATAGAATACACAAATTTGTACTCTTGAAGACAGACACGTTCACCTACCTTTGGGATCAAGTAGATTTCTCAATGCTCTCAGTAATGTTTGTTGGCATTTAGTGGTACGTTATTTGTGTTTTTCAGGTGAAGCTTGTGGTCTTGCAATGGGACTGGTCATGTTGGGATCAAAATCTGCTACTGCTATTGAGGAGATGGTTGGAGTAAGTTGATGTTATTTTCTGGTACCGCTCTTTTGCGTTGTTCACATTATGACATGCAGGGTTGGCACAGTGGTGAGAGCACTTGCCTCCAACCAATGTGGCCTGGGTTCGATTCCGGGACTCAACATCACGTGTGGGTTGAGTTTGTTGTTGGTTCTCTTCTCTGCTCCGAGAGGTTTTTCTCCAGGTACTCCAGTTTTCCCCTCTCCCCAAAAACCAACATTTTCAAATTCCAATTCGATCTGGAATGCACGGACATGTTTGAACAAGTTCTCTTGAGCTCTTTGGTGTTCTGTGGGTAAACAAATTACGTTTACATGCTAGTTCTCCAAAATGCTGTGCTTTTAGGGCCTGCCCCTTAATTTGCCCTTTTCCAGATGACAGAGGCATTCCATCCACATTTTGAAACAAATTCAGCCCAACATAATATTGTTTTTTTTGTGTGATAAGGTCAGGTTTTTCACTGCTTAGTTGATTTGTTTTTGGCTGGATTCATGAAACATAACTCAGTAATACGACTGGGGAGGCTAATAAGATTGAAGTACTTGTACACTGTAACAAAGCAAATCCACCTATTGATGATATTCATACATGTATCTGTAGTTTGGAAATTACGCACAAATTCATATAATGCTTGTCTTTTGCAGTATGCTCAAGAAACACAGCACGAGAAAATCTTGCGCGGTCTCTCATTAGGAATTGCTTTGGTAAGTTGAATGATAATAATGATAAGTTTAATTGCAATTTAATTGACATAGTTAGTGATAATTGCTAGGAGAAGTTTGATGCTCTAGCTGGTGGTACTAAAACACCACCAACCTGTTTTAGTAATTGAGGGAATCAATGAGGATCACTTCACATTTTTGTTACTTGCAATGCAGGTGATGTATGCCCGCATGGAAGAAGCTGATGCCCTGATAGAGAGTCTGATGCAGGACAAAGACCCTAATCTACGTCAGAGTGGGATGTATACAGTGGCCATGGCCTATTGTGGAACAGGCAACAACAAGGCTATCAAGAGGCTACTGCATGTTGCTGTGAGTTATGATTTTCTTTGTTCTCCAGGGCTTTTAAAATTGTTTAAAGGGCAGGAAGTTCTGCAAGGTTCATTCTCAGGTCAAGAGCGTGTAATCATCTGGCCCCAGTTGTTCAAACGTTGGATAGCGCTATCCACTGGATGAACCACTATCCAGCAGATAAGTATTGGGAAAGCTAATTGCACTATCCACTGGATAGATATTTATCCGGTGGATGGTGCTATCCAGCCTTTGAACAACTGGGGCCTGGCTGTTTCCCGAACAATATTCAATATTAAATTTTATTTTCAGTCCTTAAAAGGTATTAATTGAGAACAAAGCATCTCACCTGATTTCTGTATTTATTGTAAGCTAGGAAAGGAATAATAGTTTTTATGTTTTAACTTCTTTGCTCTTTTGATTGTAGGTTAGTGATGTCAGTGATGATGTCAGAAGAGCTGCTGTGATGTCACTTGGTTTTCTCCTATTTAGGTATGTAACGATACCAGTCCTAGCACTGTTGATTTAAGAGAATACCCTAGTTAAGCTGTCTTTGAAATAGCTTAGCGAAAAAAAGACAAGGCCATGATCTGTTGCATTGATAATTGGAAATATTTACTGGATAACTGACATTGATTATCATCCTTGTCCACCGCTTAAACCTATCAGGTTTTTTGACCCATTATCTCCTGCTCTCATGTTTCTAGTGAAAAGTGCACTTAATAAAGCAGCTAGTTTACAGGCACTCTACTTAAATTCCTAGAAACAAATAATTCAAATAAACATGACATGATAATCCCAAGTGGCCGGAGGCAAACCAGTTGGCTATTTACAAGGACGACTGAGGAGTTGAACCAGACACTTACCCAGGAAAACTCTAACTTGTGGCCAGAGCGGGATTTGAACCTGGATCACTGCACTGAAATCCAGCGCCCTGAACCGTTTGGCCACCCTGCCTCCTTGAAATTGTGGTTCTATGTTATTCTTGGTATAAATTTTATTTTATTTCAAACTCATTAGTGTTTCTTTATCTTTTGTGTCAGAACACCAGAGCAGTGTCCCAGTGTTGTGTCACTGTTATCGGAGAGTTATAACCCTCATGTGCGATATGGAGCTGCTATGGCCCTGGGCATTGCATGTGCGGGTACTGGTCTCAAGGTAGGTACACATGTATACAGATAACGACATATATTTACTTATCAATAAATAATGGGTGAACATTTGCGTGGTTTTCGAGCACAACAAGCTTGCATGTGTATTAATTTTGTCAGATGTAAGTTAGTCTCAGAACTACGTCAGTGTAGTCGAATGAATGAGGATCTTGGGTCAAAATGTTCTTAGGCAAAACACTCTAGTCTGATCCCTGGACATGTGGAGTTGTGTGGCTCTGTGTCTCAAGTGTGAAGGCAGTGGCATTTTGGCCTCAATTCACTCAAACACATTGTCATCTGTTCTCTTTCAGGAAGCAATTGGACTTCTGGAACCTATGACGAACGATCCCGTAAACTACGTTCGACAGGTAAACTTCAACATCGCAAACAGGTTGAAGGGAATCCTTAACTGTCTGACTTTTATTTCCAGTTCGTACGTGTTGAAAAACAAGGATTATTCTTTGTTTTTACAGGGTGCATTAATCGCCAGCTCGTTGGTTCTCATTCAGCAAACGGATCTCTCTTGTCCCAAAGTTGCTAAGTTTCGTGAGATTTTCGCCAAAGTTATCGGGGACAAACATGAAGACATCATTGCTAAATTTGGCGCCACCTTGGCTCAAGGCATCCTTGATGCTGGTAAGTAATTGTTGCCGAAGGTGAGTGATAAGGAGGGAGCAGTGCAAATAACTGTCAAGGCTAAATACTTAAGTTAAAAATCTGATCAGTTTAATGCATAATCATAAGAGACCCGTGCAAACGCTCGACTCATAATGCAACAATGTTGGATGTGTAAAAGGGGTAGTTTCTAAAGAAACTGTGGTGCTGCGTCGGTGGGGAAGTAGTACACAAAGTTGGATGTACTCTGGCAAGGCAATGAATTTTGGGACAGAAAGGTAGCCACAAACCTGCGTTGGCTGCTGCTTTCCGCCATCTTGAATTGCATGTGTGCGCCTTTACATAATTTATAAACAGTAACAAACAAATTAGAACAATAGATGATCCATTCCGTCACTGACATGCACGATACAATACCGGTAGTAAGGTACTTATGCCCACACTATGAAAGATTTGGTTGTATCTTTCGACATGTATTCTTTTCCGTGATAAAGGTGGACGAAACGTGACCATCTCGCTGCAGTCGCGCGCGGGCCACACGCACATGGCAACAGTCGTAGGCCTGTTTGTGTTTACACACGTCTGGTTTTGGTTCCCCTTATCGCACTTCATTTCCCTGGCGTTCACACCTTCTTGCATCATTGGTCTCAATTCGGACTTAAAGGTGAGTACCAATAACGGACAACACGTTTAATCCAACGAGCTCTTCATTACTTTCCCTGACCCCGGGATTTTTTCCCCATGAACACCTTTTGTCATACAACAGTCATCTGATTTAAGAGAGGTGCGTTGAGGTACCGATCTCGAGATGCTAGGTATAGTGTTATGCCCCAGCGAAAGGACGATATCTCCAGGACCTTGTCGGAAATAGAGTTCACACTTGTTTCTACTCGTCTAGTTTATTGGTTTGAGCTCAAGTTTGAACATCACACAACTCGACCAATTCAATGCTGATTGTGCCATCAAACGGTTGGAACCGTACACTCCGACAGGGTGGTCACGAGAATTAAAAGTTTGTTTAAAGCACTCACCGAGTCACAAATAGGTTTTGGAAGTACTATCAAAAGATTTCTATCTTTATAATCACCCCAAACTCTGTTGTATGTAGGACGTATTTCACGAATGCACCTCGTAAACGACCCCAGTTAGTGACGATTCTCCCACAGGTTCACTGATTAGAGCTGTGACTGGCTTTCAGATGCTAACTTTTGGGCACCTTTCACGAACACATCGGTTTGAATACCGCTAATTGTATTGTTTGGTTCTTTTGTTTCAGATGCCCAAAATGCAGTTTAAATCAAATGCAAAACCGTCGTTGTACGCTTATCCTGAGCCTCTGAAACCTCCTAAGAAAGAGGAAAAAGAAAAGGTATACGCTTGAAGTGTCTGTTGAGCCTGAAAGGCATATCAACAGTACCCTAGGTATGGTAGCCTGCGTGGTAGGCGTAAAAGGGAAGGAGGGTGGGTATGGTGGAGGGGGAGGATTTTCTGATGGTTACATTTTGTGGTGTGCATCCAGACCAATGGTATACCACAGTTTTCAAAATACTTAGGCCTATACATGTACGGGCAACAGTTAAAATCTTCAAAATTTCCTCATGGAATTCCGAGCGCATCAAGCTCATATTCCCTTAAGGCAGTAACGCAAGACAGGTAACAGTTCTTGGGTTATTTTTAAACAGGTCACCACTGCAGTACTATCGATAACGAATAAAATCAAATCAAGAGCCAAGAAGTCAGAAGCTTCTGATGACAAAATGGAAGTGGTAAGATTGTCCTGTTTCATGTCCATGATGTGATTTTCATAGGCCGATTTTGTTAGTGATTATGACCAGCTTCAATCTGTGGACAGAAAAAAGGAAACATGGATTTGTCGTTGCCTCCTCCATCAGGCGGTTAAAAGCGATTTTTGCGGGTTACCGTTTTTCAGCTTTCACCTCATAAGTAAACGGCTGGCTATAATCAAGCTTGATATTAAAATGGATTCACATCGACTCTTTAAGTAAGGTTTACACGCCTCACGCACTTTTTACAAAACGTCATAGAATTAAAAGATGTTCACATGAGCCTTGAGTACGTCTTACAATGTTGATGTGTATTTGTTTGAAGGATCAAGCAGGTGACAAGGATAAAGCCGCCTCAGCAAAGGTTGGTTGCGGATTTTTTGCTTCAATTAAATCACTGGTGGTGGTTATCTTAATGTGTCGTCAATTCATAACGGCCGTTGTTTTCGAAAAGGTTGACGACTATTCGTTCAAGCATTTCATGCTACCTTTCATCTATTAGTAGAACGTTTACGAAAAGGACGACTAAGATTTCTTGTTGCAGCAGGTTTGTGTTTAAAAGCTTCTGCAAACATCTCTCGTGGACTGAGTTTAATTCAAACCATACTGTTCAAAATTTGTGCGAGGGTTTGGTTGACAGCTTGATCGTTATGGCCCAAGACGACGTGTTTCATGTTGGAATTCTCTCTTATCTTCGTACTTAGTTTCGTTCGAAAAAATATCCGGGTACTTTTCGCGAAAGGTTTGCCAAAATCGCGCAGTTTTTTTCTTCTGAAGTTTGGCCTTAAGTAGTGAGCTTATAAATTACCTTTTTTTTTTCTTCGTTAGACTGAAAAGGAAGAAGATAAAGACAAGAGTGGTGAAGAATCGACGGTTGAAAAGAGTGAAAAAGAGAGTAGTGAGAAGATGGAAGAGGAAGAGCCCGACTTTGAATTACTCGAGAATCCCGCTCGTGTTCTTCCAGCGCAGGTGTGTTTTGTTCACCAAATGTAGCACGCTACCTCTGTTGATTCCTAATGGCGACCGGAAACTTGCTGCCTTAAAACTCCTTGTGACTTCCGAAGTCTTGATTTGAAAACTCCAAAGTTGATCCGAAGCCTCGCTTATTTTTTCAGTTTATCTAAACACTTTGGCATTCGATTCGCTGTTGCCAAATTTTGTTCAAACTATTCCTGTCAGGTTAATCCTAAGACTTCCATCTGGTCGGATAGCAAACAGTATGTCAGTAGTGATGGTAATGTTTTTTTGTTTTGAGATTACAATGCTTTCTTCGATATCCTTTCTTTTTGCAGCTTAAAGTTATTTCGTTGCCTGAAGACAGTCGTTACATGCCTCTTAAACCGGTATGCTTGCTGTAGAGTCTTACAGTTTGGTTTCTTTCTTTGTCAGTCTTGTTTTCGCTTAGGCTCGATTTCCGCCACCCTCATGAGGGCGGGCTCATTCCCCGAACAGCGGCCGGTAGTCGAGCTTAGTTTTCGCCTTTTAGATAAAGAATAGTTTGATCTCGTGAAGACTGCAGGCTTGCTGCGCAAACGTTTACAGACAGATTCATTGTGAAACCTTAAAATTGTGCCCATCTATTTGTGATAGACTAGAAAATAAGGAAGCAGCATTACCACGAGCCAATTGCTTCTTGTAATAGGTTATTTTAGAGTTGTAACAGACTTCGCCTGGCCTTCTTAACTCCAACTTCTGTACCTATTTGTCCTGTAGGTTAATATTGGAGGAATAGTCATGATGACTGACTCGAAGTCTGACGAACCAGAAGATCTGATCGAACCTCTTCCTGGTAATTAATCGGTTTACCAATTGCATTTTCTTTGGTTTTACTTTTAACCAATATCGAAAGGAATTACTGCAACGTCACACAAATGCAAGCAAATCGGTGAGACAAATTCGAACTCGAAACAAACTCATGAGAATCATGTCATGTCAAGTTATGATCAGTTTTTGTTTTATTACTGATTGGCTGAGAAAGTGGCTAAAGGTCTTTTTAACCAGGCGTGTGCACTACATTACTTTTAAGTGAAACTTTTGTAATGCGCTGATGTCTTCTTCTATATTTGTTAAAACAGCCAAAGTAACAGATCAAACAGTTCGCGAGAACTTGTAAAGGCGTTTCTCAAGGCCAAACGAAAATCGCTCCATAGAACTTAACTCATTAGGGAGCTTAAGCAACGACGACGACGACGGCAACGAGAACGCCACAAAACAATGGGATTAATGAGCCAAAACAACACTCTGCACGTGCGTTTTACATTTTGGTACATTTCTTTACCGTCCTCTGCAAAACAACAACGTGAAATGACCAAATTTTAGGTTTTCTCGAGAACGTGAGTGCATGACGGCAAGTTTTTGTTTCGTTTTCTTTGCTTTAACATCGTTCACAGTGATTTAGGCTCTGGACAGCTCGCCAGCGTTTAACAAATTGGAATAATCGCGGAAGAGTTACAAAAACGAGAAGTTATATTTTGAAATGACATTCTCGTTGCCGTCGTCGTCGTCGTTGCTTAAGTTCCCTATTATCGTTGACAGGCCCTCAGAACAAAAACCTTCGTATATTGGCCACGTACAACCAGAAGTCAGGCTAGTTCCCTAGGGCTCGAATCCTTCTTTGATTCCTGGAGTCGTTGCTTCGCTTTCCCAAAAACGTGTAGAGTCCTAACAACAAACTGTTTTTTTTTTGTCTTTTCAGCTTCTTCTCCGATGGGCATTGGTGCGGAAGAGGACGAAGAAGAACCTGAACCACCCGAGCCGTTTGAGTACATCGACGAGGATTAAAGGGACCTTTTTTCTTTGAATCACGGGGTGCGTCTTATTACAAGCCCAGACTATTAAAACAACGGAACGATCTTTATTTTTTCACAAATTTCTCCTAGTGGGAAAACTGAAACCAACACTACCGCTCAACTACTAATTTGTAGCTTTGGCTACTTATAAAATACCATCGACGGCTGTTTATAGCATGACAGGAAGGTGCTTCTCAACTGAAATATTCCATTCACGCGCACTGGAAAGAGCCACCTTGTACAGCTTGGCAAATAATATTAGTTGAATGCTTACACTGAAATTGGACGTTGTTGCAGGCGCTTCTTTTGTACAAGGTCCACTTTTGAAGGAAAGGGTTGCTAGTAAGATTTAAGACCGAATTTGTTTCGTCAAGTTGCGTACACTGCATTGTAGACCTTTCAAAGGTTATGAATGCGGCCGATCCAAGGAAAAAGGTTAGGAAGGTCACCTAAATACATTTTGCGTTTTTATGCGCGACTGTAGTGGTATGTGGTAAACTTTGCCTCCCCTTGAAAGGAATAGCTTCAGAACTGTGCAAACGAAGGCAGGCTTTTTACGCTCTCTTTACAAATCCAAAATTATTTACAATCTTGTTACAGTGACTGCCATTACTCCGCCTTAAACAAGCTCGACTGTAGAGTAAACCATTTAAAAAAACCAATGCATCTGTCTTCGGTTATTCCGGCGTGATTTAGCGATGAATGTGCTAGTGATCAAGTTGATTTGGTCAGCTTTCAATAAAGCTTAAGCCACTTTCCAATGTGAGCTCTTTATTGATACTAAACCCCTTTCGGAGTCTGAAAATGAACACAAACGGAAAGTTATTTCCGTGTCGTTTTTAAGTAGTGACTCCTCGAACCAAGAAACTCATAAAACTCCACATTGTCATCACCATTGACATCCAGTGAATCAAACAACGTCCTGAGTTGGTGATCAGTAAGAGGAACGTTCAGCTTTTTCATACCGGTAATAAACTCGGTTTTGTTTATGGTCGTTGCGTTACTGTCTTTAGCTAATATCCTGAATAAGTCAATGAGACGAAGTCCTCGGGTACGCACGAAAGTGAGGAACATTTCCAATGCGTCTGGCTTCTTTTTTACCCCTTTGACAGCGTGCCCTCCTCTAATGCTCACATCCCAAGAACAGCTGAAATTGGGACGTTCTTCGAGAAGAGCGTCTAATTCTATCTCACAGTCCCTGTAAAATTTGAATAATCGTAATTAGCCACTCCGCTTGCCGCATGGTTCATGCATTAAGCCTTTTCCATTGCCAGGTGTTAAATAGGCTGGCCTTCAAAGTATGATTTACCGGTACTCACCTATCAAATACCACGTCCTCTAATATTAGTTCGCGAAGAGCACTCATCTGGTTGCATCTCAGCCCACGGAGAAGGGAACAAGCTCCTGAGCTCTGGAAGGAATTTTTCCCTATTCGGAGCACTTCTAAAGTCTGGTTTGCCTTGAGCGCGTCAGCCATCTTGAAAGCTCCGGCGGTATGGATTCCTAGAAAGACAACTTTGACTTTATATCGCCACATCTGTTGTAAATTTAACCTAATTCTATATCTTTTGTTCAAGTGGGAGCTTCTAACTTGTCTTGTTCTGTTGGTGGGGTATCGACACTTGTTTTGAGGAGCGGCAATAATAACTACTTAATAACCGAGAGTGAGGTCGTTACGGGAAAATCTCAAACTGAGGCCTTGCCGTATTGACCGAGCGATAGCGAGGTCAATACAGCTAGGCCGAGGTTTGAGATTTACCCGTAACGACCGAACGGTCGAGGTTATTAAGTTGTTTATTATATGGCTAACATAACGGTTCTAAGGAAAAAAAAACAGTTCAAGCACAAGTCGTCGCTTCACGGTAATCTATTCATTAATTTTTTCCAAACTCAGGTCAAACGTTTCACTGACAGTTTTCCTGATCGTCTTTTCAGTTTTTTGCTCTAGAGGCACCAATTTTCAATGTAAATAAAACAAATGTGGCCTTTGGATGACTTTTTGTTGTTTTTGTTCCTAATTTGCATCATCCGTAATCGGCCCGTGGGCATTACGGGAGAATAATGCCCTAGCGCTTCGCTTCGCTTAGCCAATCAGAGCGCGCGTTATGTCGTGTACAAACACTAGCCATATAATAAATATCAAAATTGAACACACGCCGCGGTAAAGAGAAATCGGAACCGGATATCTGTGACAGAATCTTGCAAAAAATAGCGAGATAATATGTTCCATTTTAAGGCCTGAACTGAGTAGTTAAACGAACGAATAATTTCGTCCTCTATGACTTACCACAACTCTGCATTTCAAGCACCTTTAGGGAATGATTTTGGACCAGGGCGGAACTGAGATAGTTCGCGCCCTCATCCGAGAAGCAATTCCAAGAAAGTTCAAGCTCAGTAAGTTTCATGTTTCTCGCAAGTCCATTGGCCAGTTCTTCTAGTCCACACACCCTGATACTATTCCAGCTGAGGTCAAGACACTCTAATTTGCTGTTTTTTGAGAGTGCACGACCCAAATCAATCGCGCCTTCATCTCCGAGGTCGTTGTAACTGAAGTCTAAGCTTCTTAAATGAGGGTTGGAAGACAGGGCGTGCAAGAAACGTTTGATGTCTTTGCCGTTGATCCCACAACCACTCAAGTTCAACTCTTGCAGAGAAGCGTTCTCAAGCATCATGTCACCAATAGCACTGGATCCCTCCTTTCCAATTTTGTTCTCAGAGAGGTCAAAGTGTGTAACGAAGCAGTTGTCTTTGAGAGTTTTGGACAAGGCTACCGAACCCGCGCTGCCTATCCCATTGTCGTGGAGGCATAAGGATGTGACCAATATATCGTGTTCAAGTGCTGTAGCAATTGCTTGCGCACCAGTATCGCGAATGCCGTAATGCTTGAGGTCTACAGTGCCGGTTTGACATTGGCGAAGAAATTTGGTAACTGGAATGGTGTTAAGCACCTCACATGCTTCAAAGTAACGTTGCGATGTCGTTTTGTCGAGTCTGTGTTTTCTGTGTTTATAGAAGACATCAGTATCGTCGTCTAAGTCTGTTTCAAAGTCCTGATCGTCCGAAAGGACAGAAAGAAGTGAACTTTTTTTCATGTTTGATATTGATCCAGTTGATTTGTCTACGCTCATTACGGACTTTGAAACTAAAACGAGTTTATGCAAGGACTAACGCAGAAAATGAATTTGCTGTGACTCGGTTTTGCGAGTGAGCGGCGGAAATCGAACCAAAATTTGCTACCCTTCTCCTGGTCGCTTCTTGCTTGCGTACTCTGTTTACAGTCTTTAAATGAGGCCTTTATACCAAATAACGATGGCACTGGAACTCAGCAAGTCAACATACAGTTGTAAAAGAAGCATGCTTCAATCAACGCCCAGTTTTTGTATGTCGTGTTTCGTTCTTGTTTAGAAGTTCGGTGAGCTTCCCTTCAGTTCACCTGTAAAAGATCAGGTTCACTTTGTGAAAAAGAGGTTTTCCTTTGAAATGCATATGTTTTCCCAGTTGCCCCTAAAGTGAAGCTATCACATTATTTCTTTAATGATGATCGTAAAGTTGTGATAGCATCTCGGGTATGCTGCAGTGAACAAAGCCATTGGATAACAAAAGTTTATCTTTACCTTGTATACGTCACCATCCTAGTAGTAATTAGTATTTTAGTTCCGTTAAATGAAATGAACCCAGTTATGGAGGGAGGTATATTAGTTCTCTGGAGAAGTACGTTTTATTTTAAGTGAAAAACGTTCAAGGAAAACGCCTTCACGGGATTATGCCGGTTAAAAATACGCGTTTTCGACTTTTCTCATGTTTGTAGCAAACAAAAGTGTCGTGACAACGCAGGCGAAAAAATTCTATTTCCTTAATAATTCATGACTCTGTAGAATTTTTAATTCGTTTCTTCCTTGTTTTGAATAAAAAAGGGACGTTAATGGCCAGTCTTTATCAATCAAACGCAGTTTATATGTGCCTTAAGATTATCTTACTTGAATTGACGAAAACCAATCTACTATAATCTCGAGAAACGTTTCCTTAAAATAATGATTTATACCAGGGATGGTAAAATGAGTATTGGTAGCTGTAGAGAGAATTGCTTTTACCTTTAAGATCATTCTATCTGTCACCGGCCCCTGTTTAGCAAAGCAGCTACGTATTATCAGGCGGTCACAGTATGGTATCCATAAACCGCGATCAAGTTTGTATTGATGAATAAAGTTGGACATCAACAGAAATTCTGGAAGACAATCTATTTTACAGTGTTTCTGTGAATTCTTTTGGCATAAGTAAAGTAAGGTTTTACCTCTGAACAGAAGTCACGGCTTTTTCCCCACAGGAATGCTCGGCACATTTAAAGTCTTAATCATCCCCTCTGACATCGCGTATGCATGAGGTTTTTAAAAGTGCCAGTGACCATTAAAGAATTTCCGCAAACTACAGACAAAAATATTCTATTCACTTCTTGTTTCGTTGAACAGAAACTCGTTTGGACGTTGTTTACCACTGGCTATGTCAAACGTAGCATTCTAGAACGAATTCTCGTTTCTCTAGAGTTTTACGGATGGCGAGATTCAGTCTTCGTTGTTACTATTGTTTATGGTTAACAAGCAATGTAAGGGCCAGGAAAAAAAAAATTACGGCTTAGCATTTAAATCGACAGTTTGCACGGTTTCTGTCCTATCCTAGGCGACTTGATACACCATTTTGCTAATGATCAGTTCCGAATGAATTGTGGGTAGATCCAGTCCTTTGTGGGGGGGCAAACGGCCATTAAAGACGTGATTTGAAACTCTAATTTTGACCGTCTGCCCCCACAAAGGACTGGAACTGTTCATTAGCAGAATGGTGTATTCTTAGTTTGGAAGCGCGTGGTGTATATCGGCGCCTGGTGGACCACAGTATAAACTGGCAGCTTTGTTTAAGATCTCATGCCACGACTTGCATCGCGTTACAATAGACACAGCTACCAGTCGGCACTCCAGATTTCAGGTTGCGCCGGAAACTTAACACGCAAGCTAGAGTCGCTTCAATTGACCAAGGAAACACGTGGGAGCAAAAAAAAAAAAAAAAAAAATTAAAACATTGCGTCTGTGGCCAAATATGTATTATGGGATGTCCAAGAAGCGCATTAAAGCAATAAGGGGTGGGGTACAAAATAGACAGATCGCGGGTGTTTTTCTTAAAATCTAGCCGTACGACCCCATCTAAAAATTTTAGGATTTAAAATGTGGATAAAAAGAAACTTTTAGAGAGAGAAACACGAAAATCTGTCAGGCATAATTTTTGTAATCGGCGAAAATGTTGAATTTTGTTTAAAAAATTTTAAATTAAATTATAGACCTCCACTTTGGTGTATTTTGACATATACCAAAATTTAGTAATGGGTTGTACCGCTAGTTTTTGAAAAATTTAGCGAGGAAAATGGCTTTTTCAGGTTATATGCGACCTGTATTGAGAAAAGCACTGCGCATGCGTTTGTCAGAAAAAACCTAACGGCTACGAGTGCGCGCGCTCTCTCTCCACGCCACAACGTGCTTGAGTTGTAATATGGCTTTTTTTACTGCACCGACTCCACTTAAACCCTGTGGAAGGAGTGACATCTTAGTGAATGTGATTGCTTTTCAGTATTGGGGATTTTTGCACGACACATTTCTCTTTTTTCATTTTTGCTCTTGGGTTTTCCTTCGTCATCTCGTGTGTCTTCAGCTCGCGTGTGATGCTTACGCGGCTTCAAGAACGCGCAAGCCAAGCATAATCGCGCATACAGTAGCAGTAAAAACTGTAGTGAGCCACCTTGAGCGTCAACAGTCAGGGTAATGCTTTGTGGCTAAAACCAGGAGTAAATTCCCCCTGAGAAACGTAAAAGTTATTTGCACTGTTAAGTTACAAATTCAAGTTTGTGAGGTTCCTCTAGAGATAGATTCACTTAGGTTAAGAGTCAGCTTCCCTACTCTTGTTCGGACGGTCCTCTCACGCTGAATCTAAAATAAAACATAAGCGAAAAAGGTAGGAAATATAGGCAGGCTGCCCAATCGTCAACTTGCGGCCATTTTCAAATTCATGCATTTCACTTAAAAAATAAAAATGCGTGTTAAGGTCGATTTTTAGAACAGAGAAACACTCACAATCTCTCTATAATGCTACTTGTTTTTTTGCGCCTAATTAATTACAGCATCAATGACAACGGATAGCAAATACAAATTAAGCAATGATAAGTGACCATATACTTTTTTATCTATACATCTAGTTTTTCCTCTGATAACAGCAAAACGCTGCCGGGTCGTGTATTACGTTTAAAATCCACCTAACCCTCAGTCTGAATGTGTAGCAACTCTTAGAAAATAGTCTGTTCCTTCTTCTCTCGGTATCTGCCTTCGGTGACGGACAAACGTGGACAAGAAGGTGCTATTCAAACGTGAAACTACCAAATACTCTAAACTTGTCCCTCCGGCTCAAGCACTACCTTCCTGTCAATGGTGTAAAGTTACAACAGAGAGCTTTGTCCATAGTTCAGTTCCAGTCAGCATATCTATACCGCAGCTCTCTTGCACATACACAGGATGGTCTGATCTATTCGTCGCGAGGAGTCTCCTTTTCAAGCATCCGTAGAGTATCAGGGAGACCAGAAGTGCCGGCGTTACAACGGCCAACGCGTTCCCTAAACCTTTCCATTATTTTAAGCACCGTATGAACGCAGCCTTGGGTGCTGTGACATGGACGTTTCTCGTTACTCTTCATTTTGACTCTCTGAACTATAAATCATAAAGTATAATTATTTTGCAATTAGCTATTTAAAAATTGACGTACGACGGTCACGAGTGGAATATATACTTTGATTTTTGTGCAAATGTTGAGATTGCATTCAAACTATATTTATTCAAATCACCAGTGTAAACGGACGGAATTTTCAGGGTGCAATTCAGTCATCCGATATGGATATAAGAAGAAAGATGACTAGATATACTCCACCTCAAAAAAATACATACCTTCTCGAATCTTTCCAATGTAAATATACTGGTTGTCTCTTCGCTTGACGAGATCAAAGTCTCCTTTTGTTGTGTTCATCACCTTGACAATTTTAACAGTCGCGTTAGCAGCAATGTTGTGTATCTCAACAAAACCGCGTTCTTTATCCTCCAAAGCGAATTGTACCCAGATGTAGGTGCTATTGTGTGGCTGACCCCCTTTAAAAGGTCTATATTCGTGCACTCGCCAGTACCTTCCAGTAGTGCAGGGTCTTCTGCCGTTGGATGCAGGCGTAATTGGCACCAGTGTTCCCTCAGAATCGCTTCCTGATTTGGAAAGTGGCACACAATAACAAAATTGGTTTGGGTCTAAATTTGCTCTTGAAAGTTGGAGGTTGACATACATACTTATTTTTCCAAGACTCTTGAAAAGCCTACCTGTACAAACCTTGCAACACTTTCCTGCAACTTTGACTGGATTTTCACAAGAATAATTTGCCGGGCAAGAGATTGTCGCACATTTTAGTATGGGTGCCTATGGAAAACAAAGTTAATTAACACAAAACGTTCAACGAGAACAATCCCAGTTAGCTGGTGACTGAAACAAAGTCATGGTAATCCGTTTGTTCCCGAGTTTTCTTTAAACGGGCATCGACTTGTACTATTAATATTTTGGAAAAGGGGCACGTGCGTATAGCGATAACTAGATATCCTATTTATTTATTTATTTTATTAATATATTTTTTTTTTTGCCGTGACACAAAGGTGGTTATTGGATATTGTGTAAGTGGAAACGCGTAAACAGACGACTGCCCGGAATATTCTGTCTTTTTTGTTATTCGGAATGCGGTCTATCGACTGACCACCATCTCACACACTAGGGTAGAGATGTTCATTGCGGCGTAAAGTTTGATGTCAGATGATCCGAATGAAACTGAATCTGCTCGTATTTCTCTGTCTTTAATACTATTCAGCAAACTAAGCATATGGGGTTTATCGGTTATCATGTCCAGGATCCCGCAAAAACTTGTGCGAGCTACGTTTTACTGTACGTGTGGGACAACGAGTGGAGACGTCTGAGCCATCTGTAAAAATAATGTTTCGAAAGAAAATAAGGGGGAATGCTTATCTTTGAGAATGGCGTAAAATATTACAATTTTATGGTACAGTGGTACCAATGAACCTTACATTGCAGGTGCACTTGATGCAGTAGCTTATACCAAAGATTCCAACAGTTGGGTGGAAAGTATAGTTGTGAGGAAACCTTCTTTCATTCCATTCACATTCATTTGGATTACGCACCACTGAAATAAAAAACAACAGCGTAAGAAAAGCACTGTAGCGTAATTGTAGTATGGCGACACAAAGAAAGAAAAGCAGTGAATGATGCACATATCAGTGACATGTTGAATGTCAATCATGGAAGGCGAAGAGTATGGTATTGAAGAGAGAGATTCCTCCGCAGTATGGTTCTGACGTCTGAGTTTTTAGGTAATCTTTATTTTGCTGTTTTCTCCGGTGGATGAAATCCACGCAAATGACAGATGTTGAGAAATTTCTCGACATTCTTCAAAAAACAAATCCTGGGGTTACGTTTTGAATTTTAGGTCTGGTGTTCATTATTTGGCATGGAAAAAAAATCTAGACAGCTTGCATACGACAAACGCAAAGCAACGGCGGAGTGACATAAAAGAACTTTTCCTTTCTCTCCAGCTTAACCATGAGTCATTCGGCGATGGATTGAATTTTTATCGACATGTTATATGTTTGGTCTTTGGTAATTGAACGACATTAGTTTTACGACTGCAATCCAGTGCCTCTTTCTTCAGTGAAGGAAACTAAGTGAATTCGAATGGATGGATTATTGACGCACGACGAGATCCGTTTTCATACCTTTCCTTCCAACTCGATTTTTGACTATCAGTAAAGCTGCTTTCCTAAAAGGCTTACTGACTGTAAGGAAGTTAAAATATTAATTAGTGGTTAGAATTATTTCCAAAAGTTTTGTTACTTGTGAGATTTAACTTGATATTTGCATTAAAAATTAATGGCATAACTTACCCAAGCAAGGAATGTGCTTTTGGTGCATATTACAAGTGTAATAAGTATAGATTCAAAGATAGTGCAGTGCTGGATTAAACTAAACGTATTCGGAAAATCCTCCTCTTGTTTAAGGGGGCCATTCGCAAAAATCGACCAAGCAGTCGTTACCAAGGTCATATGAACTTGCTAAAGCCAAGTAAATATCCATTTTTTTCCAACAGGTCAACATTGGCCTCAGAACATCTTGTCATGCCGATAACTACTTTCGATAAACTTTGATTGGCTCCGCTTGTCGGTTCTCGCTTTGATTCAAAGCTCTTTTTAATGCACCCGATTATACGGTTTCTCCTCTTCCACATGGAAAAAAAAGACAAAAAACTTTCGTACTATCATTTACTGAGTCTGGATAGAGAGAACCGTTTTAATACGTTACGATTTGCATGCGGGATATATAATTTTGTCTGTGTCAAGTAAATCCTACCTCGGATTCTTATGAGGCTTCTAATACTGTCGGAGACAGAATGAGATGATGAGCTCTTGGTTGGAGAGCCAGCTGAAACAAATTAGCGCAGTAAAAGAGGAAGACGTAAAAACAATTTCGTATTTAATCCAACACTTTTTTCATTAGCGTTTAAATGTATTAGCTTATGTAAGATTTTGTTACATTGATTACTCCTATTATTTTTTTATCAGTTTGTTAGATTAATGCATTAGTGCATATATACGCTTGTTATAACAGAGCACTACTCTTCCCTCACCCTAAATTTAAACTTGAAATATGGTTGGTCGTTTCTATTGGGGTGTGAGTCGAACGAAAGCGAAACTGAAAACTTTCTTTTTTTTTGAAATTCTGCAGAATGTACCCATCGAAAACACCAAAAGTTTGAATTTTTCTTTAAAAGGATCATGGAACGAACGTCCTTTTTTTCTGGAATTCTTCATGTCACACCAGGTTTGGCAATGAGTTTTTCAGAGTTATATCTTCGCTAAAACCTTTTTTTTTTTGGAATCTACAAACTGTAACCACCTAGAAAGACAAAACCGCAAATTCTTGTTGCTGTACATCTTTCGACGTGCTGTAGAAAAAACACTGAAAATCAAGATAATAACAAACACCTAAACTTTACTGCCAAGACCATGAAACCCCCAACCCATCAGTGAATAAACTGAAGTACTCAACTATGACTCATGCACGGTGCAGTGATTTCCCTCGAGTATGATAACACAACAGTGTTTAAAGGTGCTGTAAAGGTAGATCATTTGACTGGAGGCTATCGACAGTAATACACGGATATCATGTTACGTAAAAGTAATGATATACTTGGCTATTCAATGGTCGAAATCTCCACGTCTGGTGATTAAAATAAACGCCGGTCCGAGCATCACTCTCGGATGAAAGCTACGTAAGGTTATTTTTCACTCTTTTTCACATAGTCTTACAAATTCTGGGGCGGTTGGCGATGAATACCTGGACAGATCTCGCAGCAAGCTCCAGGTTTTCGTTCCGGTTTCTCGCAAGTTGGCGTTGGGCAGATAGGCTTTTGACACTGTACAGAAGTATTCTGAAGAAAAAATGAAACAGTTTAGGAGCAGAATTAAGTATTCATTATTATTGTTATTATTATTATTATTATTATTATTATTATTATTATTATTATTATTATTCATGGGTGTGTTGTGCATCGTAATGGACTACTCAACAAATCGCTTTTGACAATATGACAAATTTCAATCAATTAAGCGGTAAGGCACATCCTTACTACCAGACGCGAGGTTACAGCCCATAACCCAACACGCGTGCTGTATCAGGTGGGTCTTTTTCTAGGATGGAGTTTCTTTCTCTTGTTGTTGTGGTAAGCGTCTTTTTCCCCATATTTGTCTCATCTATTTGATATTCCTACCCTTAGTTCATTGTGGTCGAGGTTTTGCTAGTTTTCCCAACATAATTTGCGGTCAGTTGAGCCCTAGAGAGATAACTTGAGATGGATCCAACGGAGGCCGACTAAAGTAACCAGGAGTACTTAGCTGGTAAGAACGCAGTAAGTCAGTCAGGTGGTTCAGTTGAATAGACCACCACTCGATCAGCCTCTTAACTAATCAGATGTGAAGGCTGCATGACTATATAAAACGATCAGATCATATGCAACTAGTGGATGTTATACCGTACAACCGCAGCTGAAGCACAAGTCGTATCTTGGAGGTATTCTCGGAATCCAGGTTTCCAAGTGGCTATAGTATCTACCCATTGTTTTGCACCCTTGAAAACATGAAGATAAGGAACAACCAATAAGAGCTTAGGAACACGATAAGCGTAAATGACTTCAAAAAGGTGGATGATGATGGTACCCTCTAATATGGACTGCAGACATACGTTTTTAATTTATATAAACAAGATCGATAGTAAAAGAGACGAACGAGAAGAGAGCATGGTTGTAATTCGGGACAAGATGGAGTGGGTATGGTCAACGAATACAGTAAGCATCATTGTAAATTATTTAGGTGTTTTTCTTGCACTTCTTTTTACGATGTTGTCTGTGGTGTGGCAAATAAAGTATGGCTTTTAAATTACGCACCCATTGGATCACGCGTTCTCTCTACATCTCCTGCAGTGAGGAAATAAAAACGTCTGTAAAAAATCCCAGCCCAAACCAAGTTTTTGTAAGGGAAGGAATCATTAAAAAAGTTATTGCTTCTTATTTATCGGTTTAACTTTTTTTATCGTCGAAGGAAAGAGCGGATAGTAACACCGACAAAAGAAGCGATATGGTATAGTTTCTATTCAGTCAGCCAAACACGAACAGAAGGCCTCAAAATTTAAATCAAAAATGCTTTTTCTGCATCCTCTCAGAATCAACAAATGGCTTTCATGACCACTTTATTAGTCTTCCAAGTTACCATGTTTAGCGTAACTGCACTGCTCGCAATATAATCCACACACGGTAACTTCCACCTTCGATAACAAGTCAAAACTCTTTAGTCAGTGCGTCACCCTAATGCAAGCAATATTTTAACAGATCAGTCACAGTCTGTCAGAAAGCCAGCCAGTGGTGCTGCTTGTTCACCAGTCAGTCAGTCTGAGCCAGTCAGTCAGCCAGCCAGTCACAGAACAAGCTTTGTTGAAATTGTGTGAGAGTGTGAAGCTTTCTATTTTCACAAGAGCAGTGCGACATTGTAATTTTACAGACAGCAACATCCCTGAAATGAACTTTTGGTACTCTTTTCGCATGATAAATAGCTCCTTGCTACATTTTTAACTCATTCACGCGCTTGCGCAGTGAATGAGTTGTTGTATGTACAATGTGAAGGCAAAATCTGCGTGTAATGACGTCACTACTCGGAGGGTGCCAAATTGGATTTCAGATGAGTGCCGGGAGCGAGAATAATACGCGAAAAGCGCGCTTGGCGAATTAGCCACCTGTTCTGCAGGCTAGAATCAAACAATTCCTGAAACAGACACAACAAGAAACGAATTCAGAAGCGTTTCATGGTAGGCATCAGGTATAGTAAATATTTAATTTTTGTTTTCACGCGTTGTTTGCAAACCTTCATCTTTGCATGATTGAGTTGGCTCATAGAGCCTTTGATTTTTTTCGCTGCATTTAGAGCCAGCAAAGAAACCTATCTCAAAATGCGTCTGAGCCCTCGATTTGTATTTCTTTGAAGTGGTTTAGTGTACAGTAAATTATGCACGAGGAATACGACAATTGAGTCTTTTACCTTTACAAATAGGACAACACGTCTCGGTTCCATTTTGCTTTTGTTTGCATGAAAGGACTGGACAAGTTCTGATGGCACAAGACACAAATCCATCCTACAATAAAAATGAAGAAAGGTTTTTGCTGCTTGGTGCAATATGGCGTAGTTTCTTATTATTCAATATAGAAGCAACCTGAAAAAAAAAACTTGAGCGGAATCCCAATGGTGTATTAATGATTGAACCAATGGGCGGTATTTTTAAAAATTGCATTCGACGTCGTGCCCACCCCTACAGAATCTCTTGTGACTCCTTTAACTGTGTAGGTCTTAACTCGGCTTCTACTTTTAAAAGACTAATATGGCGTTTTGACATTTCGCAAATAACACTCTTAAAATTATTTCTAGCAAAACAAGGAATTAACTGTGCTATTTCAACGAAGGCAGAAAGTATGAGTGAATATCTCACAATGCAGCTACATTCCGTGCACTGATTATCATGCAAAACGTGTGAATCCATAGCAGCCACTCCCCACACTGTGCCGTGTTGTCGTGTTTCATTGTTGTACATGCAGCTCTTTTGTCTTTCGTCGGGATGTTGTCCTGAAAATGACATTGAAGCATGAAAAGCTCGAAGCTGTCGTATTTGGTAAATTCGAAGGAAGAAAATGCCGTTCACGGGCAATCATGACTTTAAGTTAACTCAATCAATACTCTTTCATTAAGCTGTTACAACGGGCATCTCTACTAACACTTTACAGAAAGAGACAGGGGTGGAACCCATAGGAAGAGAATTGCAACCAGTGGGGATGAAACAAGGATGGAGCTGTTAAGAGAGGATTCAGACAAGCAAAAATTTAGACTTTTTTTCGTGCACACGATAGACACTTTCATTAGGTCGCAAAAGATCCATTCTTAGATGCATTTATAATCATTGATCGTTTCACATGCACCATCACCCATGTTTTTTATTGCATTAAATATGGCTTCTTTTATAACTGTTGCTGTGTTGAAGTAAACGTTATGCTGAACATAAGTCGATCGGTTTTGCAGACATCGAGACATTAAACGAAATGTATGAAATGTGATTTTACGAAGCCTGCAGCTCAACATGTCAATCTTTGCAACCACCCTAAAAGCAAGTAGCACACTGTGGCCTTTTTCTATGTCAAAGTAACACAAAAAGCCATCATAACTTTCCAGTTAATAAGTGAAATTCTATACCCACCATTTGTAGGGATCTGTCTGCACGTTTTGCAATCTACTATTGCCTTTGAACCATCACTTGTCTGAAAGGATAAATTAGCTTTAAAATGAGGGTTCTCAATAAAAATATATAAACAAATAATAAAGAAATAAATAAAGAAATAAATAATCAAGCGGTACGTGTGAATAAACCAACACCATTGGTTGAACAAAATAAAGCTTATTTCGATATTCCACGTCGTACACTTCTCAGTTTGCACATACTCACTTTAACACTTACCAATTTACATTTGCACCTTATGCAGCGATAGTATCCCTTTGGCAACAGAAATGGGTACCAGTTCTCTCCTACGTCATAGTCAATATTGTTAAAGGAACATCGCTTTGGTGGCAGGGTGACGACAGCTGTCATGTAATATAAAATAAGGCACACTGTTGAGGCACGTCGCTCCACACTAGGAACAGCTGCTGCTCTCTAATCTTAAAACTTTATTTCTTGGAAGAAACAAATGTACAAAGATACCGACTCGCAAATAGCTTCAGCTATTTAATCTTGGCGGGTTGGTAAATAAAAAAAACAACAACAATAACATTGAAAAGGAAAAAGAAACAAAATGAAAGAGGAGAAACGCTAAACCAATAGGACAGCGAATAAGGGTAAAAAATACATGCATAGAAGTGGATATATTAAGTTATACTCGTCAACTAAGTAAAACTTTTGATTTTTAAATAAACGGGGAGACGTCTATATGCGAGTCCTTAGCTTCCCTGACCGAAGAAAAAACGGATTTCACTGTCCGTCCTTGACATTGGCTGACATTGGTTTCGAGCACTTTCCAGAACGTATCACCACAATTTACATGTTGACCAGATAAGAATGGTGTAAAACAGATCCCAAGTCCGTGGCGATAAAACTTAGAACTTAGCTAGGTTTTGTTTTGACACATAATGCTGTTGCTATGGTAACCTTTATTGTGAAAAAGCGTACTATAACTTGTTTACAAATGATTAATTGGGCAGTCTTTGATACTACCACTACCACCACTACTACCACTCAAGTATCGACTGATAGAAAGTGGTAGCATTGACTCATCAAAGTATACGTGCTAGAAAGTAATAATACCACTACCTCCTCCGACGCCCCACTATTGCATGGTTGTAACTGAAACTTTTAGGAATGAGAAGGCTAACGCATTTCTTAGTAAACAATTGCGATCATCTATGTTTTTTGTCGTCCCACTTTTATAGTTTCCGTTTATACGCGAAATCGCAGGAGATAATGATAGAAAGAAGGGCGTTAACGACTGTTCACCGACTGTTCCTCCACCAGAAGAGTTGGTCTCTATGTTTTTTAAATGGCCCGAACCATCGGACACGTGCGAGGGTTTCGCATGCCTCCCTTACATCAGTGGCCTGACCGAGCCTCTTACGAGATTACTCCGTTATAACGAAATCCGAGGGTCAGCAAACCGGTTAAAACCCTTCAATAAGAATTCCAAAGTTCAGGCAACCCTTAGATCTCCATTGCAATGTTGTTTATAAAATCCCGTGCCAAGACTGTCGTTGGAACTCCGTAGGAAAAACTGGAAGATGCTTCCAAACCCGAAAAAACCGCAGGAGATAATGATAGAAAGAAGGGCGTTAAGTCGTTTCATCTGAAGAGTAGTATGATGCAAGAGAAAAATCCATGGTATTTCCTGAAAAGGTACTAATCGATAAAACAGGAGATAATATGCAATGGATTAAATGTGACTATCAAGGTTTGTCATGGTTGCCTTACTTTTCTTGAATCTAACCCTGAACAGGGGAACACTTGATACGAGAGCACTCAGTCCCGTGGCAAGGTACAGTCACTTCGTTATTAAGGTTTGCAGTTCGTAAGGTGTGTAAGAATGCCAGGAGAGTTTTCTTGTCAGGAGAAAAAAAGAACGTAAAATCGTGTGGGTTTAAAATAATTTCAACGCTTTAAAAAGGCTCTTACTTTTTAAGAGACTTTCAAAGTGGCTGATTGATGATTGGCAAATTCAGGGATTATGTTAGCTTGATGGTGCAAAGTCCACGAAGAAGTCGTGGTTCTAGCCTATCTTAATAACATTAATTAAGGGTCTCTTCATGATGAGCCCGGTTTTCGAGATATCGCCACACCGCTAAACCTTGTAAACAAAATTTCGATTCCAATTGCTTTGTATACAATAACTGTACATACAAACAGATCCACGGTTGTGCTATGGGCAGCCCAGTTAGCCCAACTGTTGCTAACCTTTGTATGGAAGTGATTGAGGAACTAGCCATCGGTACTTCCACAGTTCCACCAAGGGTCTGGAAACGATATGTTGATGACAGCTTAAGGCCCTGGCAAACGAGGACACATTGTTGCGGACACATTGTTGCCGACACAAACGTTTCCCCGTTTACCCGCGCGAGCAACATTTCCCAGTTTGCGCAGCATGGAAACACAACATTCATTTTGTGTCCCGCGCGTTTGCGCGCCCAAGGAACATCATGAGAAACAATGTGTCCGCAACAATGTGTCCTCGTTTGCCAGGGCCTTTAGTGATTATCAGGAAAGACACTGTCTCTTCCTTTCACGATACTCTAACGCCACCGATCACAAAATTTCTTTTACTATTGAAGTGGAAAACAATGGTCAAATTGCCTTCTTAGACACCTTGGTTTCCAGAAGACATGGTGTTCCCGTTTTTGACGTGTATCAGAAGCCCACCCATACAGACCGATACTTGGATTTCTCTTCTCATCACGAAACAAAGCACAAAATCAGTACGGCCTTGACCCTCGGCTTCTATTCCGGGCATCGAATCTCCCTAGCACCCATGAAGGAAAAACACGTGAAACGCCAACCACGTCATCGACGCGTTAAAAGCTAATGGATACCCATCTGCTATTATTTCTAACATTCTCAAAAATAAGCCACCCTCACCGACTGTTCCTTCACCGGAAGAATTGGTCTCTATGTTTTTTAAATGGCCCGAGCCATCGGACACGTGCCAGGGTTTCGCATGCCTCCCTTACATCAGTGGCCTGACCGAGCCTCTTACGAGATTACTCCGTAATAGTGAAATCCGAGGGTCAGCAAACCGAGAATTCCAAAGTTCAGGCAACCCTTAGATCTCCATTGCAATGTTGTTTATAAAATCCCGTGCAAAGACTGTCGTTGGAACTACGTAGGAAAAACTGGAAGATGCTTCCAAACCCGGAAAAAGGAACATAAACGCAATCTAAAAAACTACACAAAGGGCTCAAACGTGCCAATCACACGTGGCAAAACAACCATCCCATTGACTTTGATAATGTCTGTGTGATCGACAAGGGAAACTACCGTGTCCGAAAAACGCTAGAATCCTGGCATACTCCCAAAACGGTCGGCGCTGACCGTTGCCTAGACAATATTCCATTTTAAGGGGCGTTTACAAAAACTGGAACGGTTCCAATAGTTTTTGCAAAGAAACAGTGAACTTTTATCTGTTCCGTGTCGGGTCCATAGGCGCCAATGGAAAATGGAAAAAGCAGTAATGTATTCACAGGGAAACTAAAACCAGCTGCACTCTAGTAGCCCGAGCCATTTAGAACATTTCAATGAGCGTACAGATGTCCCAGCTAGTCTAAAGGGGCGTTTACACGACAGAGCAAAAATGGCACGGATCCGACAAAAACTGGAACGGTTCCAATAGTTTTTGCAAAGAAACGGTGAACTTTTATTTGTTCCGCAACGGGTCCATAAGCGCCTATGGACCCGACACGGAACAGATAAAAGCTGATGAGCTGTCCAGGGTCTAAATTACTGTGAACGATGTTAAAGCAAAGAAAGAGAAAGAAAAACTTGTCACCATACACTCACGTTCTCGATAAAACCCGAAATTCGGTCATTTCACGTTGTTGTTTGGCAGAGGACGGCAAAGAAATGTACCAAAATGTTTTTTCTTTCTCTTTCTTTTATTTAACATCGTTCATAGTAATTTAGACCCTGGCCAGCTCGCCAGCATTTTTCACGTTAAACAAATTGGAATAATCTCGAGAGAGTTACACAAACGAGAAGTTGTATTTTGAAATGACGTTTTCGTTGCCGTCGCGTCGTAGAATCTTAAACTCCCCAATAGGTGATCATCGCAGACGACGAAGCTGTGGATGAAACAAAAATCTCTGACTCCTTACAAAAAAAAAAAACAACAACAACGATGAAACGGATTTAAAAACACTCTGGTAACTCGAGGAACAGTTTCTTTGAGCACATATGTTCTGTTTGAAGTGGAGAAAGTTACAACGATGAAAGAGGTGGCTTTCTGTTCTGATGCATCCCGTTGTGTCTTCTACTTTGGTATTAGGTACACGAGCTTCTCAGGCTCACAAAAATTTGGTTCTATCAACGGAATTGATGATGTAAATTCACCACCGTACAGGGATTCTAAAAGATGACGTTTCGAGCATTAGCCCTTTGTCTGAGTGAATCCAGAGCGATTAGATTCGCTGACATGTCCCGGATGTGCGGCCCAGGCCTTTGCGCTCATCATCACAGTACGGAACATGCGTCGCCAAATGTGAATAAGGCCGGTGAACCTCCGTTGCTTCTCATTCGTCTAACTTATGAAACTGATTGATTCAGTTTAAAGATAACTTTAGTCTCTTCATTGGAGTCATTAGTTCACTGAAAACCAGTGGGCTACTGTATTTGGCTCAAGCGTTTTGTTTTGTTTTGCATTTTCCTTAGTGACATGTTGTTGTATTTAAGGTTTAGGAAAAGGTTTTATACACTTTCTCACTTCAAGTGAAATGTCGTTACGTCTCGTAAAATGCCGTGTCTCTATATCATTATTATTACCAACAGGCAAGTGAAAAGTCATAAATTCATTGGAAATCACATAGGATGAGAATCAATTATAACAAACCCAGAAAAAAATTTCTGAGTTCCAGATAAGATTCGAACCCACGACCCTCTGTGCTCCAGAGCGGATGCGGAGCCCGATTTAACCACTGAGCTACTGGAGACTCTATGGTGAGCGCTGGTCATCTAGTGGGTTAAGACTACGAACTGCATCGCGCAGTCACGGAGTCATATCAAGCGAAAAGTCAAATGGGAAATCTAACCTCCTTAGCCCTGTTGATGAAGACCACTGAGCACCTCTCTTAGATTTAAGAGGTTACGAGAGTGTTTCTGTTAAGCATCTTTCCTCACGCAAGCACGTCCCTTGCAAAGTATTCTTCAACTCTATCTCTACCAGTAAGTAACCCATTAGACTGATGAGATAAGTGACATTACGTAAGAAGCGCACCCCTTGCTGTAGAGATTCGCCGCTGGCTATGTTGCATTTTTCTACTGTATTACTACTTGAGGTCTCACGGTTCTAAATTATTCGCAAACATGCCTCATGGCTTAACATGCTTAATCCTCAAAGTTAACCTTTCTACCAAATGATAATCAGGTTAAAATAGAAAGAAAGACGTAATCGGATAAGGTGCTAAGTTTAGGTATCAGTCAGAGTCGACGAAAATTTATCCCTCTTTTTCTATTTACTCAAGAGGTTGTATCACAAACACTTTAAAGGTACTACTTCCGAAGGACATCAGTCACGACACATCGAGTTCCCGCCGTGAAAAACACATCATTCTCTTTGCGTGTCATGTTTTGAGCGCGGGGGACTCCCCGATGAAAATGACGGGGAAAGGCTCGACGTACCTTAAGGTTATCGATTTGAAAAATGACGGGAACCTTATTTCCTAACCGTATTTCTTACCTATTAGGTGTTAAAATTGCTTAGGGCCACGCGGCGCCACGCCCAGAAAGGACATTCTGGTACCTTACAGTGTTGTTTTCAATATTTTCCAACGAGCACCCCCCTCATTTTTATAGGGGACCCCCCTCCCCCTCCCCCTCCCACTCCCGGGGTTTGAAAGCGGTGTTTGCTAACTGAAATGCTCCCCAGTATTGTGGTTGACCTGATTATAAATTCGAAACAGGAAAACAGACCAACAAACAAAACAGCAGTCCAACTCGGTGCTACTGGTGTCTGCCTGGCTGCTGCTTAAAGGACGGATTTCAGTAAGTTGGTTGTTGAAGATAATTTCTTGTTCGCTTTGGTTCGCTTCACAACCCTTGGTACCAAGTAAGCTAAAAAATTGTCATTTGTTAAACAATTTAGAACGTAACTATTTTCTCGTTGCTTGCGCCTGTTACTTGTCTGATTGGTTCATTGTCTTGTTTTCGTCCGCCTTTAATTAACGCAATTACTCTGGTTTTAGTTTCATGGGCGGCACACAGTTGAAAACTACTGTGCAAAAGTTTATGGAATGAGACAAATAGAGTGATAATGTTTGTCCAAGAACGGTTTTAGAAATCATCGGCATTTGGAGAGCTCATTTAAACTGAGACAGCTTATTCACGCTTTGAAATAAGCTCATACCGAATTAGGGCTTAAATTTTGCGGGCGGGTTTTGTTACACATGATTGCTTTTTGAAAAAAAATCTGGTGTGATTTACATGCAGCTTAGTCTCATGCTGACGAGATTTGTAGCATCAGTATGATGAATTTTGTTAATCCTTTCACCCTCAGAGTAAATGAGAACCACGATTCATCAAAAGTTAATCTTTTGGCGTCTGGATGAAACTGTGGAGTAAAATCTTTCACACACTTAAACTAGCGAGAAGGACTTTCTCACCTTGCCGCCCACTGCACTTGTCTCAAGCCATGAGCGTATTGGTTTTGTAAGTGAATCTGGGATAAAAGAATACATCTTAGTTGCAAGCACTTACCTTGAGGCGTCGTTTGTAGGGGATCCACGTTGCATTCACAAATAGTCATCAAACTGATAGCAATCCCAACCAGAGTTAGGCTGAAAGTAAGGGAAAAAAAACTCATTCACTGAAAAGAAGGCGCATTTAAAACTATTGACCACTCTAAAGCTTTTGAGCTGGAACGGATCAATGCCGCCTACCTTAATTCGCCAGTGAAGTTCTCAGAGATTCTTCGTTAATTTAACAACACTTTACTCTTCACAATTTTATACAGGGCAAACAAGAAGAACGTTTGACCTGCCATAGTAAATTTCTTACGGACAACGTATGTTTCTTTTTTTTTGGCATTTTTCTTTAGCTCGAACAGGCTTATATTGGTAATACTTCGTTCCTTTTCCATCTAGTGGTTCTCATTGAATATTAATAGGTTTGCTTACTTGTAAAGGGTGATTGATTTGCTCATCTTTTGGTGAGCTCGAGGGATCATTCTATTTTTAGTTGAATTATTCTTATGCGGTTTTATTTAACTTTAGACCGGCAAATTTAATTTTCAATCTATATTTAACCATGCCTGCCCTTTAATGAATATTCTCAAATTTAGAATGCGGCGGTTCAGCCCTTCCTAATTGCTTCCGGAATTGAAATAGTTTGTTCTTCCAAGATCCTTAACTTTAAAGAAGGAATGCTGTGTAAGGACCTATCTTCAGTGATCTACAGGGAGCCGTTCGAGTCTTAACCTCCCACATTCATTTAATTCATCGCTTAGCGCTCAGAATAAGTAAACCATGGCCAGTTTTAAGGAGTGGTGAGCCAATAATTTGCGTGGAAATAGAAGTTGAAACCTCACGAATCTTTTGTGATATATACCAAAAGATCAAAACTTACAAAAAGAAAACAAAGCAACTGATGGGAAAGCATCTTGTGATCCTGTCAAATTTTTCCAGACTCGTATTCTGCGAAAAACAATTCGCCAGTTACATACAGGATCGCCGTGTGACACATATTACTACAGCTATTGTTTCATAACAACAACTTTCAAAAAGTGTAAGTGAATTTTCTTTCGGAAGACTTACAGACTGTAAAATTAGTTGTTTCCAGGGAAGCACACCATTTTCGCTTTTCTTTGAACCATCGCTGTGGACGATTTCGCGGTCAACAGGCTACACTTATTAGCAATGCATTTAAAATAAACCCCCGCGCGGTAGGTTTGACTATTAGGCCGTATAAGTGTTCATTCATCTGAAAAATGAGATTTGGTTAACAAATGGACACATCTAGCGGTGGACCCTAAGTGGCAGACCAATTTTCATATGGCATTGTTAAAAACTCCTGAATACAACTTATTCGCCGCGACTGATTTCAGGAAGGATTAGATGTGATCGCTTTTAAACAGGGACAACTTATTTCACCCAGGACTCTAAATCACTGAAAAGATGATGAATTGTTAAACCTTACTCAGTTAAGGGAGAGATAAAGCGAAATAGCAACAATAGACGAGAGCCACTATTTCATACTCTAACTTCTGTATTTTCAGTTGATTTTTGATGAAAAATCTTCAGTATTTTAACAATGTTCGTAACAAATAAGATTTTCAAACGTCAGTGAGCCATAGTAAGGAAGTCTAGAAAACATTTTCATTGTCTAACTTGTAAAGACTGAAGAGAACGATTCTGTTCTATGTTAGTACTTGCTATTTATCGATCATATATCAGTTCAAGTAGATATGGTTGCCATTACCACAAGAAAAATATATCTCAAAAGGGCGAGACAAGTGACGGCTTAGACAATGCGCTCTCACAAACGCTATTTAGAGAATCCGATTTAAATCTTAAATTAAGGCAATTTATCAGTGTTAAGAGCTTCCATGAGAAAAACAACAGTAGCGATTTGATATTTGCATTCTTGTTTGTGGTCTTTACGGAATGGTCTCGCTTCAAATGATTTTGGGCATAAATCCAGGTTGCATTGTTTTTGTTTAAGTATCGAAGACAAAAGTTAACATGTGATTACTGAAAGCACGTCGTTTCTTGGCTATCTTTACTCCTTTTGAAGAGATATCGTTTGGAGCATTTGAGCCTAACTACTTTACAGTGGAACTAATAAAAAACTACGACTACGTTCTAGTTCCAAAAAAGAAGTGGGATCTGTAAATTATGAAGAAGGAGTTACAGTTGTTCAGTTGAAAACAATGCACTCTGCGGTGGGAAATCTTGGAGAACACAACAAAAACATTCTTAAGATGTTTCTTCATTCAAGCTGCACACTAGAACAATAGTTTGGTGCCAACATATTCTATTTTAAATTTCTCAAGAACTGCATGAACGCTTCTACCGACGAGTGTCTTTTGAAACGTTTGGAATTCATTACGAATTCAGGACGGTTCTTGATTGGTTTCTCTGTACCTACATCAATTGCTTTCACGGTGCTTTACAGATGTGCGCACTTGCTAAGAAGACTCATATGCTAAGGACTGCTAATACAGTGTGATTAATTGATACAGGAAAACATGACTGGCAATAGCATTTGACTTTCTGGATAAAAACATCATTTTCCCTGGTTGTTGGCTATCGGCGACAAATGATTAGCAGAAATACCGATAGTAAGTGATTGCTAGGGTGTTACACTTAGGTTTGAGAAGGATCCTAATTGTGTCACTCCTGAACACAAAAGAAGGCTAATAACAAAAAGAAATAGATTGACTAAATCGTATGGTCATCGTCTGACGTTGACAATATCACTAACCGTCGCTGATTACAATAATCGGTTATTCGGGAGTTATTTTCCTCGAGTGGACAACTCAGTTGTTACTCTCTTAACAATCGTCTAACAAGCAACGCTTCTGCAATTTCTAATTTTAATTTTAACCGTGCAAATGAATACTTACTAGAGGTTTGTCGTCCCAAAAATGGTGTTTCTAGTGTTATCCATGTTGATTTCTTTGGCCAGGCAGCTACAGTCTTTTCTTCAACGACTTCAACTTTGCTAACTCGAGTACTGTAAGGACGTCGTCAGCGGTCTGCCGAGACAGAACGGACACAAAAGCTATGCAGTGCTGGCTAAGTGCTTGGAGCACAGAATGTTAATTAAGGTCAGCCCCCCGCTCCATAAAGGGAGTAATTACGAAAATACTTATTCTTCCTTTTCACATAGCTTCTGCTTTCTTCGGGATTAAGTAGGGCCTCATATCAAGGCTTTCTTAGTTTAAAATCCCCCAGTTTGAAATCAAATGTACGAAATAATCCCTTTTGTTTTTGGCATCCCATGTTGTGTGTACAACAACCTTTTACTTCACTTTTTATTTTAATTATAGTGTCTTAAACTTGAGAAAAGACATTTGTAAATTCCAGTTGAAAAAAATATTAGTCTATCAAACCAACCTAATTCCCCCCTCTTCTCCTTCCTCCCCCGCCCCCCTCCAAAAATAAAAAAGAAAAGAAAAAACAACATGCCAACAAACCACACTGCAGGGAGGAGCTGCTGTGTAGCTTTTGTACCACAAACTTGAAAATCAGAGCCATTCACTGCATGTATCAGGATTTGAAGTAAAGAGAAGAGAGGCTAGGTAAACGTTTCAAGGAAGTTCTATGAATGAAGTCAACTGCTTTTTAGTGCTGATCGTTGATTAAGGGAACTCAGCTCACAAAATGCTTGCCTGTTGTAACTTGGTTTTATTTGAAGTGTTAACCTTTTAGGAATTTTGAACTTCAGAGTCCGTGGATAATATCGCAATATGATATGAATGGTATTTTTGGTGCCGTCTGATTTAAATTGTGAAATTTCCCGAAAAGGGTGTCCGATAATTATCATCTAATTTGTTGTTGGCATTTTAAGAAAATCTAGGCTTTATTTTAATCCGAAAATTGATCAAATCCCTGCCGATACCACGTGAATTGTAAGGAGAGAAATAAAAAACAAAATGTCATGACCTCGAAAATTTGATCTAAACAAAACTATTAAGAGCTAGGATCAAGAATCTCAAAGTGGGGTATTTTTGTTAGCAGATTACACTCTGCAGGAATCTAAGCACCTTAACCCTGTTGTTTTCAGTATTAAACGGTTAACGACAGTATGAAGTCTCGCAACTTGCTTTCACATTTTATTATCCGACAACAGTTTCACGCAGTCAATTATGCTTAATTAAAAAGCAGGGATTGTAGTGGGCTTATTTACAACTCTTCTGCCTTACAAGCACTGGTAAAAGGCATTCCCGATGGTTTCTTAAGACTGAGTAGCTTGCATTGATCATTGAATCTAACTTTTTACTTTGTGCAGCAAACAGCAAACCAGATAACATATTTTATAACTGAGTAACTTTTAAACGCACATATCTGTCCTATCATTCGAAATTTACGCGCTATGAAATTAAAAAGACGCTTTAGCCTTGTAAGCACTCCTTAAAACAAGCCGTTCATTAAGCCTTTCCCAAACTATTCAAATTAATCAACGTTTTCCTTTACTTCTTACATTTTAATTGTATCTTGTAATTCGTCTAATTCTACCTTTTTACTTTGTACTAAATAACAACAAACTCCGGCAATATTTCCGATAACGTATTTTAACTAGCTTTCAAACGTACATATCTGCCTTGCTTGACGAAATTAATGTGCCAAAACATTAAAAAAAGACGCGTTAGCCTTGTAAGCCCTCTAATAAAAGAAGCGTTCATCAATTCTGCTATTATGCCTTTCGCAAGCTCCGAGTAAGAGAATGTGACGACCCTGCTCGCTCGTATTGATGTCACTTTTTCTTAACCAAGTTGCCTTTCTAATTAGCGTCCATTTGGCGGTAGCGTTGTTTTCAAAAATCTATCGTAGCACTACACATGCGTATATTTCCTCACAAAACTAACGCCCGCCGTCCGATTGATTGTAAAAACATAGTTTATTACTGAGTTAGCTGAGCGGTTCAAGCAGTTTTCAAACGCTCACTTTCCAGTCACGGCCAGCAGTGTCGAACTGGTAGTTTTCTTTTATTTGCTTGCTTTAATTGTGTATCAAAAAACAAACCAACAGACGAAAAACAAAATGAAAGATGCTCTGCCGAAAACTTGCTCGCATTTCAGGGAATGTCACCCAGCGCTTTCTGATAAGGGGAACGCGGGCTCTGGGAACGAGATTGCGCATTCTGTTGCCCGTCAGGATTGCGCTTTCTCGCCGCGAACCGCCAAATGTCACGTGTGACGGGTGTATTCGAGAAAGTGGCGGCACAGTGGAAGGGTATAAGGCTTATTAGCGAAGTTGGATCTAAAGCGTTTAGCAGTGATTTGCGTATTTCTGAGGCCTAATTGAAAGTGAAATACAGACTCCCTTCGGTCGACAAATGGATCAAAATAATTGCAGCTAAAGCGATTTGTGGCTGAAGTAGTGCTAATCGAGATTTGTGGCGGTCAGCTTGAGCGCGGTATTGTCTCAACTGATACGGTCCTCAAGGATTGATGAGATTTACACAACACTCGAAAACTGGGACCTTTTTACTCGTGAATGCGCTTGCGCAATGAACGAGGAAAGCGATGCCCTGGGCGATTTCATTCGGTCGATGGACCATAAACTGCATTTTTGTGAAATATTTTGGATAGCTTCCAGATAGGTAGAGGCGATATTTTGCCTACTACCACTTTGCGTCTGATAACAGTAATCTCAGTAGCGATGAATAACTTATCTTTTGTTTGGGAGGAGATGCGCCATCTCTCTAAAAATAAAAAAACCGATTCAGTGGCGTATTGGAACGTCTACTACGGTACAGTGCAACCTATCGATACGGCTTCGACGACTTTTGAACCGAACCAATTAAAGCCAAAAGTCGTGTGTGGTTTTCACGTTCACAATAAAATTATAAGTTCTTTTAAACATTGACATAAAAGTTCATTTCAGAACTTCTCTTGCAAAGTACTCAAACGTAAAAAGTTCGCCGCATTTTTCCTTCAAACAACCTTGAGAAAGGTTTTAATTCCGCTGTCGTGTTGTTTTCTCGCAATGAAACTTGATACGTTTACAAATCGGAAATTCTCTGTTCGGGTAAACACTTTCATAGTTTTTGCCTGTGTCGCGATTCTTTCAGTTGCGTTCCTGCTGAATGTATTGATTTTGTTTAAGCGAGAACAGAGAAAATCTTGGATATTATTATTTCGTTTGCCTTTTTTGTGTGGTACGTCTGGGTATGAGAGATATCGTGATCAAAATTTCGCAATGGTTGGATGGATTTGACGGTAATGTTACTATACAGTTCACTACAAACAAGGACTGGAACGCCATCAAAAGCATAATGCGCCCGATTTAGTAAGGACAGACTTTTCTCTTGTCATTTGTTCAACTTTCAATGTGGGATACACTATTTTACGGTGCGCAGTTAATTTAAGCCCGTTACAACAACTCCACTGCATTCACGATTTGCTCATAGGCAAAAACAACAACAGTAATCTTTATTTCGGTGGTGGTGTAATCAACTGTATTAGGTAAACAGTATCTTGAATGAACTTACTAGTAGACAGATAGTGAGACCGTCTGTTAGTACAGTGTTTTTAAACAGGCAAAAAGTTAGTTCACTTGAAATGAATTGTTGCTATGCCATCTGCAACTACGAAGCTGAAGCATAATTAACAATGTTGCCCTGCTTTTTTAGAAGTACTTTGAAGCAATTACCTGTTTGTTCAAATACTCTAAACAACAAAATGACAGCTAGATATATTTACGGACGCAGGGCATCTAATTAAGCCGAAATTCTCGTGCTCGTAGACATGGGGGTACCGTCCACGTACTGAATCAGCCATAGTGAAATGAAAGTAGATTGAAGTCTTGGTAAGAGATAAAAATACACTCAAAGGTGATAATCTACAGTCATGTTTCTGCTGTTAAAAAGAAAAACTAATTACCTTTAGCCCGCGTAAATTATGCCATGACGCTTTCTGAAAGAAAAGGCCCTATTTGGTCGGTCTTTACTTTCGATAAAGAACTCTTGAGTTTCCTTGAAGAAAACTGGAAAGTAGGCTGCCAGAAGGACAAACCATTATTACTATTCTTCGGCCCCTATTTCGCCTGAACAACAACTATTTAAGTTTCCTAGTAAAAACAACGGCCAACGCAGCTCACTGTAAGGAGCAGAGTTTAAAAGAAGGCGTCCTATATAGAGCTACATGTAGTAATTTAAATTTAAATTTAAATTTAAATTTGAAAAGCAATGCTGAATCACCTTCTTTCAGTGGGTCATAAAATGTTCTGCTTACAAGCGAGAAGAATCGCGTTTAGCACTAAAAATGGTCATTTGCAAATCAGTAGAGTATCACTGATCAGGGATAATGTTTTGACAGCGATAACAGGAGTTAATTGTCCTTTTTATGAAAACAACAAACCAACTCCAAACCGCATAAAGCTAAGCCCGATGAATCAAAAGTTGTTTACGAGAGGAAGAAGTATTAGAATCCTTTGAAAGAAGGTTATTAGGTACTGGCTTGGTGGAGATCCCGGTTTGTCAACATCAGCGGAGAGTAGGCCAGGTTCTAAGTTCACTGAGCTTTGGTGTTGAAGCTATGAACAACAAGAAATATATTTCTTATGGTCTTTTGAAGTCCAGACAAAAGATGTTTCGAAAGGTCCCTCTACAGTCTAATTTTCATAAGGTACCTGAATGTTCTTGTTGACTTTTGTCTCAGAATTAAAGGGGGGTAAAAGGGTTGACTTTATACAAAAAAACTTCCTATCTTAGAACTCAGGAAAACAGTCTGGATCCCTTGAAACGTTTTGAAAGGCTTTCTTTTCACATCTGCTTAAGTTGCGTACGTAAAAGAGGTGATCTGCTTGATGTTATCATGAAAAAAAATACAACTTTTTTAAAGACTTGGATGTTAATTCAAAAATTGTGTTCCTTTTTAACAATATTGACCCATCATCTGCAGATCAGATGCTGCTTTTGATTATGACATCACGAATTATAGACACACATTGTTATTTCAGAATTAGTTGTTATTAGAAATTTACATTTGTAATAGGTAATGCCATATATTTATATGGAAATACCGAATTGTTGTTGTTGATGAAAGTGATGTGACGTGAAGGCCGCAAACCTTACACACTGGCTATTTTCCAAGGTTTTTACTCGCTTGAGAATTTGATGGCTATGTTTCAGACTTTAATATTTTGGAACTACGTGAAATCTTAGCTAATTCTGTTCTTGGATGATGACACAGAACGGTCAGGTAGGAAGTTAGAGTTGCGGAGCTGATATGAAGTGAACAGAAATGTGAAGAGATAAGATAAGGCATATGCATCACAAAATTTGTGGAAAAAAGAAAAAAACTTAGTCTTCCATTTAACTTCTCTTTTCAGACTTGACGGGCTTCTTTCTTAAAAGAGCGGCAAACCACTGCAACATTTGTTAGTCGAGCAGAATTGTTGGGCGAAATGCTTCACCGAAAGCAAACTCTATCCAACACTTAATCGAGCAAAAAATGTTGCACGAACATCATTCAAAATGGGCTGCCAAACGGTCGAACAGTGTTGGATCGAGCAAAGTTGGAACGTTAATCCAACTTTGTTCGATAGTTTGGTCAGGGCTTAAGTCAGCATATTGATGACAAAATTTCATCACTATGTCGTAATTTCGCCGCCCTTGAACAGATCTTCCTCTTTTTGTTATCAGTCATTACGAGTAAACGCCTTCAGTCGCGTTATCTGGGAAGCAATGCAGTTTTTAAGTGGTATTTTAAAGAGGGTGGTCACAGGCTGCATAAGGGAATTGTTCGGAGAGGAAGAGAGACAGAAAGATGGTAGGGTGTTATGGTAAAAAGACAATTGTTGATTTTCCTACCTCCACTTTGTGAACTTGTTCAACAGTCACAAGGTCAGCTCGCAGGCGCAATTTATTCTCCTGACAAGGTTTTTCTTTTTACAAGATTTTACCCGGCGCCAGATTGGTTTTGTAAAAAAATTTCCATTAGCTCATTAAAGAAATTTGCTTATCAAAGAAAACATAGACCCAATTTCATGAAAGGATACCGACAAAAAGTGAATTCAATACACTGCTTTAAGAGAAAACCGCTGAAAAGCACAGCCTATCTGATCATAGCCACAGAAGGGAGTGCCCCACGAGTTCATTGTTCTTCATCTCACTGGATTGAATCTCAAATGGTGCATTGCTAAGGCGTCCAGAAACGAATGTGGCCGAGTGTTTAACTTAATTGCAACCGTGCAATTCATTGGTACAAAGCGAAAACATATCAGGCTGCGTGTGGTAGTAAGCCAAAGGTTCAGAACAGATACCCAATAGGAAAATGGCGTTAATTTTTGTCAACAAAGCGGATGTTCGTGAAAAGAGTGCCACGAAGAGAATTCAATTGGGTTAACGGATACGAAGGAAAGGATAAGAATCCACTTGTTTGTTATGAGCAACAGTCTTCGAGCAACGTTCGAGCTCCCAACAACTCGGGGTAACAGAGGTTCGACAATGCAGCACCCTTGAACTTCGGTATTCAATCTGCCTGAGATACTGAGTAAAGTTCTTGACCCTTCTGCTTATACTTGATCAACACATTCAACAGGAAAATGGAAAAAGTTACGAGAAGTTGAACCGCTCATCAAGGACAGGCAAAAAAGTTACATGAGCATCGAGTGAGAAGACAGGAAGTTAAAAAATGTTCGAGCAACAACTACAAGGCTGTTAGGAATGTAGTAGTTAGCGTCTTCTTCTCGGAGACCTGAGCCTAAATATAGTATTTCCAACCTAGAAACGCCATCAACAGATGTCAAAATACTGGTAATAGCAATTTGACGACGAAAGTTCAATGTAAGTAACAAAAGATGTTAAACATACATGTATGCTCAGGCGAGCGATCACGTTTATCAAATGGTACCAAGCTGATCAAGGCTTATGTTCAATTGCATTTTAAGTGCTGCAGTGATCGTGTCATTTATTACGCACAATATTTAACTTGAGAATTTTGTGAACACTGAACAACTAGCATATCGATTAATGTAGATTTGCTGTTGTCGTCGTGCAGTATACTTCAGTTGGCCCTTTTACTTGAATGACTAGGTAAACGAAACACACTTACGGGCCCTTCAGCTGAACGTCCAAATTTTTCTCCCCGATGATGCTTAGCAGTTTGTTTACTTGTTACCCACTGCACAAATTGTTTTGTGCACAACGACATACAGGTCACTAGTTGCATTCGCTGTATATAAAAAAAATGCACGATTATACTTGATTTACGTGCTATCTTTTACTAACCGCTACCGCACGCGACTTATCAGTGCAGACGCAGACATGCTAAAAATGGTGCCGTCTTCAATTGCTTAATACTGTGATTGCCGAAACAATGTTTTTATTGTTAAACGTGTTTCAAAAGTATTACAATGGTTTTAGAGTTGACGTTGTGATAAAAACAGCAATAAGCTTAATTTACTGACCATGCGTTCTTGAGTTGAGTATCGAACAACATACACCTAACATAACTCGTATATAAGCAAAATTTAAAAATAAATAACAACTCGTAAGCGGTACCACACAGTTTTTTCAGTAGTTCGAGGGCTAAGCCAACAAAAACAAAATCAAAACACAAGGAGGAAAGTTTCAGTCCCAGGCAAGCTGAGTTGAAGTTTACTTTAGAGAAAAACATTCGAGTTGTAAGCTTGGCGTATGCGTAATCCGTTCGACAGCTGTAAGCAGACTGTCGCGTTTTTGCCTGTCTCGGCATATCCAGAACTAGACATAATAAACGACACAGATCTACGCAGAGGAGCCATCAAAAATCGAAAGCGATATCGCACAAAGTACAACTGCCTCGCTCCGATATGGATTTTGGTTACTTACGGCAATCAACATTCTAGCTAAGTATTTTAGTCAGAAAATTTGATCCAACGAAATTTTATCCAACGATTGTTACGACTCGTTGTTTGGATATTTTCTGGTCAGTGTAACCGGTTTATGGAACAAATAATAAATTAATTTCTCTGTGTTGGCCAGTTTGAGCTGACATTTCTCTGACGAAATCTCTAGTTTTCTAAGATAATCGATTCGGAATATTAGAGCTGCCACTGCAGGTTCTTGGAATAACTATAGATATTCCACAAGGACGGTCAGTCTTAAGGTGCCCTGTAACTAACTCACATAAACATGTGTTGGGCACAGTGGGATCAAACGTTTCCTATCACTCTTAATTGTCATGAAATATTGTGCAATTCTTAAATATTTTCTCCTCATTTATGTCCCATCTAGTGAGCTGAACATTACCGTTTTAAATTCGTAACAATTGTTATTTATCGATTTAATTTCTTAAACAGGTATGGCTGTTACATTATTTCAGTTTATGTGGTTGTAAATTTGACTGTTTTCTGGCAAAGATTGGAACAATCTCCTTGAACGACGACAGATCACTGGCGAAAAAATTTAAAAAAAGTTTGATAAACATATTTTAAAATCATTTTGTTCTGTAGCAATATGAATTTCGGAGGTTTAAAAATAATTTTTGAGAGAAATATATGAAATACTATAAATGGCGTACAGGCATTATTGAAGGGCGTTGTTAACTTGAGAAAGGAAAAGAACAGCAGCACTAAAATAGAAAAGTCACAAGGTGAGCCAAACTACAATCCTTTATCACAATGAACAGTATTGCCTTTCATAGAAAAATTCGAGTCCTGGGACACTGATCTCAAACAAAACGCAACCATAATAACAATTTAGTAACTAAAGGAGATGTTTCCGACCAACTCCTTATAAACAAAGCAGGCTTATGATTACCTGTTGACGTCTGCTCCGGACGAACCACAAAGAATAAATTACATGACTCTGTTGCTTAACAGTGTCCAGTTCTGAGTGTCCCAATGGTTTCCTTCCTGTTTAGAAGGCCTTAAGATTTTTGATCAACTGTTTAGAATGGAGAGGTAGGGCGTTGCCTCGTTTTGCACCTAGTCTGTGATGTAAAATTATCGGCAAGTGTAGTCAAAAAGGCATATTTGCGTCAAATAACATAATCGGATTCAAAAAATTGCTTTAATCCTAGTTCAAAATCTTTAAAATCTTTAATGACTTGTCGGGGTCAATTAAAGCAGTTAAAATGCCGCAAAACGCCGTGAATACTAACGTAATTTTATATGGAACGTCTGAAGGAAGTCTCACCTCGGCGCCATGCATGGAAGGTTCACAAATATTGAATACTGTAGAGACTAAAAAAAGGTAAAGCTCCAATAGTCTTAAAACCATTCTTTTCAGTTAACTCTTGGCATACACTTTCTATCATAATTAAAGTTAACGGTCAGAATACAGATCAGTTTCTGAGATTTACTTGTTCCTGTGAATAGAGACCTCATTACCTATTTCCCTAGACAATCCATTTTCTTAAATTAATAGAGCACTTGGTTCTACTGAGTTAAATTGCCGTCCCATACAATTCCTTACAAAACATATCTTTGAAATCACCACGGACGTTGATTTCCCTGCCTGTTCCCCAATATACGTTTCTAGCATTTTGTTTGCTTATCCCAACGAGCGCTTTGAAATCCAGTCAAGGATAAAAAGTGATATTGTCCGTCTATTCAAATTGTTTTTTCGTATCAATCTCTGCAAGATATTTCTGCGTTCTCAGTATTTAATAATCTTAGTCAAGCCGATTCAATCCCCATTTAGATTTGAGCAGTGCTTTTCAAGAGAAACGTAACATTAGCATCACTTTTAACCGCCTAGATTTGTCGGGTTCACAGCTAAGCCACCGTGTTTTTACACGCTCATATCTTCCTGTAATCGAGCTCAAATGTTAGTAGAACTAATAGACGTTTCAATAACCAAAGCTTACTGCTACAGCTCTGTTTGCTTTTAGATCAGAGAACTGGCGAGCTGTTGATGGTGAGCGCTAAACAATTTCGTGGCTTACAATGACTCGTTATACATGTGTATATATTGAAAAAAAAAAAGCTTTAAGGTCTCTGCTAATTTTGTAAATGTTAAAACTTTGGACCTCGCCTTGAACCTCGTAACCTAAGAAGATAATACATTGTGTGCAAAAACGTCATTGAAAAAAATTAATTAAAAAAATGGTAATTACCTCAGTAAAAAATTGGCAAATTGGCAAGGGCCTGGTTCAAGTATCACATTTCCAAGCTGGTTTTTTCAAGGTGCTTTATTGGAAGGAACTCAACTCCAAAATGTAGAGCAACTGGTAGGCTCTGGTTGATTCTTCGTGTGTGTGTTGGTGGGTTGTTTGGTGGGTGCTCAGTTTAGGTCCTGTCTTAAATTTGGCTAAATTAAAGAGTTCAAGTGGATGCAATCTTCAAATACCTCATATCGAGTACTTAATGTATTTATGCTTATTGAGGTATAATTGCTTCTGAACTTAAAACTTTGTATTGTCGACCCGTAAACACGAGTTAAAAAAGATGGGGGAGGGGAGGGGGGAGAATTGGACAGCAAGTGGTTATTCTCTTGCATGCTTTCTCGCCGCAGCGCAAGCGAAAACAATGAATTTTGTTTGTTGATCGTCTGCTGGTTGGTCCATATTTTTTTCAACTTGCTGATAGGTGACACGTGCGTTACCAGGCCTTGCACACGTGCGTCACACGCGCTCACACGGGCTGACGGACTTGATAGTACATAAATAGAAACTATCTGCAGTTGGCGTTTGAGCAATCTGGTCAATTTGAAAAACAATCCATTCATGACGGCCGCTTGTTGGGCTATGTTTTGAACACTTGACAACCTGTGAGCGCAACTTTCTAAGCTAGGCCTCTGCTGCTAAAAATGCTCGAAACAGTTAAGTATTTTTGTTAGTTTTAATTTCCCATCTGTTTTTTGGCATTCAAATATTCAAACACTGACATTTTGGAACACTTTGACAAGTTCTTGACTAATAATAACGGGACGCCCTTCCCTAGTAATTCTTAGCTAATTAGATTTGTCTTGTTTACTTGATGCTCGTACAGATTTAGCTAGAAATGTATTAAATTCGGCAACAGGGGTGTTATTGACAGGCTGATCAAGGGACCGTTCAACTTTTATGGATAGAGTGAGCGCGGGCATGAGCTGGCTTTTGAGGGGTGGCTATCCAAAATAATTCAAAGAAAAAAGGAGTTCAAGCGAAATTCTGATATGAGGAAGTGGAAACATAGATGGTGTAACTTATTTTGGAAGGGGAGGGTCATCCCCCTCCAAAAAAAAAAATCTTCAATCTTCAAAAACATTCAATTTGCAAATGCCACCCATAAAAAAATGAACGGTCGCCAAGGACTTTTGGTCACCGATGCTAACTTTTTCATTACCTTTATTGTCGAATGCATTTTCTCTTGCTCTAGTTTATTTTATGCTTCAATCATTTAATACTGACGGTGTGTCAGTGACCTAAATCAGTAGAGTAGTAGTTGGCCGGAGTTGGCTACACGTATCGAGTTATTTAACCCTTAGCAAACTATGGTCTTCAAGGTGGAACAAAACTTTTAAGCAATTAAAATCGTTCTTTGAAGTTGAAACGTAAAACACGATTTCGGCAATTTCAGTTGTACCTAGCATCGCACGGACAATGTTTTGAGAGCAATGTGTAACGACCTCTAAACTAAATGGTGACCTCTTCTATCATCGTCTGTCGATCACTTCAATGAACCGTACTGGATATACTCTTTGACAGGCATTGAAGTCACCCATTCTTAATTTGCTCGTTTGCGTTCACAACATGGCACAACTAATCCGCAGACCGCCAAAGGAGTTGGCGACGAAGTTCATAATTCAAAGTATAACATTTCATCTTCAAAAGGAAAAAAAAAAAACTGCATTGACTAGATAATTCTCTGACCTAAACGGGTAGATAAATTTCAAGGCTTAATTCATTGCCATAATTCAATATATGCAATTCTGTTTGTTCGGTTTAACGTTACGCATTCAAAAACGTTTATATATTTCGTTTGGCATAAAGTTCGATAACTTAAATCGAAAAGACTAATCCTTTATATTGTATTTGATTCCATTGTCAGGCAGCTGAGCTACGTCTAGCACCCTATAAAATATTGCCATGCAGTAATTTTCCATCAGCTGATCTCTACACTGCTATAAACTGTCGTTGTTCAGATAATGCCTAAAACGTCTAGATTAACGAGTGATTTCCGGGCAAGGCTATCAGCTAGCTCATTACAATCAACAGGCGAGCCTCGTAAATCCCTTTGTCTAAGATAAAATATAATCCTCCTGAATACCCACCAATAGCCGCCAGGAGATGTCCTTAATTTTCTCTCCAACACGACACATCTCAGGTCTATAAAAGGCGTACTGTCGCAGAACAATTGACCTTTGAATGGTGTGAGTAAATGGGCGTGCATTTGTGAAGGGCGTTGTGTCGGATATGACAGTTTACTTTGAAGTTTATTTTAGGTATCAAAAAGGGTTTCAATTCTCAAAGGCAGTTTGGCGTTGAGCAATACGGATCGTCTGATTTGATAAGGTTCACTTCTCAACTTGTTAAACGGATTGCGCTCTTAATTTAACAACCGAAAAGGTTGGCTTTTAACTCTGCCCTTGTGTTTTAAGGGGTTTCTACTTGAATCTTAGTTTTGGTCAATTTTTCGAAATATACTTTTTTTTTCATTTAAAGACAAAGTTAGGTTGCAGAAAACACGCACGTTTTACTCAAAAGAGACAAAAAAGACATTTAAAAGTGCGAGCGCACGAAAATAGTTGCAAGCCGTCGAAATAATGTAGTCGTAATGATAGGAAACTGGAATTAAGGACGGTGCCGAAGATATTTTTCCGCGGGTTTTTCCGCGCGTTTTGCCAAAGAGTAGATATTGGTAAGGGGTATTGAAAATAAAAAAGAAAACCGGGGGTAATCACGCATTTTTCAGCGATACTTAAGTCTAAAGCTTTAAATAATAGACATTTTTCGAAAAACTGAAAAGGAGATATATTTCTTTGAACATTGCCGTAGAATTTCCGTTTACACATGCAAAAACAACAACAAGCCAGAAACTTTGAAATCAGAAACAACAGTTGGTGGTATTAAAACTACATTTTATGTGGTTTTTAATTTAAAATCGTTGCAATCGAGCCCTTATTGGCCCTGACAGCTCTCTTGCTTTTGAGCGAAAAAACAGTTTTCAAATGTTTTGCGAACCATAAAAAAAATCATCATATGTTGAATAGGCTTACCACTTCTGTTTTATCAGATAAAAAAAGGGGTCACTGCGCGTTTTTTAAACGTATATTAATTGTTTTCAACTTTTATGTCATTGTTTTTGGGGGCTCGAGACAATTTTCGGGCTATCCCCTCCCTAGTAAGTAAGATATTTGCAGCTCTGCTGGGATTTCCATAATGACAGGAAACGGCTGGAGCAAAACATTTACCTGATTACTCGGGAATTCGAAGATACTTTTTCGATCAAGAGGGCCTTGAATGCTCAGGGCAATTTCGAAGAACTTTTGAGATGTGCATTTTGCGTAATGTCAAAGTTTCTTCCAAGTAACTCTGGCGAAGAGGAATCTGAAAAACTAGTAAGATGTTGTTGTTTACTTTTGTCAATAAGGCCTTGCGCTGTTGCTTCGTGTGGTTGTATTAAAAATAACAGTATTATCTGTCTTGAGATACATAAAATTATGCACTTGGAGAGCCAGGACTTCGCCATGATTCCTTGCTACTCAGATTTACAGTCCGTTATTCAGGTCAGTCAAACTTTAATTAACTTACAGGCTTTTTGTCAACAACGAAGAAGATACAGTCTTATCGTTTTGGGTACCTTCAATTTCGTTTATCGAAACTTCTTTCTAATTTTATTCTTGTTGAAACAACGATAAAATAAAGAATAAAACCGGATTTGTTGCTTATTAAACGGTTTAGTTGTAGTATTAAGTGATTTACAGCGATGTGATTTGATTCAATGTCTGAATGCAATTTGCCACTTGGGAAAGAAACTTCTCTTCACTTGTTAAATTTCTTTGATTTCATAGAGACAAACCAACAAGAACGCTTTTCGTTTACGGCTGTTTGGTGTGGACAGCATGTTTCTCATCCTGTAAAGCTCTCAGCTAAACCAGAACGTGACAAAACCTACACTAGGTACTTATAAAACAATCTATTTGCAAAGGATATCGCGCGCGTCTTCGAGCGTGATGAGATGCCTGCGTGGTGCGCAGAACATATGCGCACTAACAATAGTACGCACCGTCCTTTAGCGCGATGACTACCCTTAGACTGATCTGAGTGATGATGGTATCTGATAGCGAGTGCTATGGCTTTGACAAGAGCTAAATATTTCATCTTCGTTCTCTAATTTTTGTTCTCAACAAATTTCACGAAATATAGGTACTGTACTGTACTGTTCCTACCTTGAAGTTAGGTGAAATGTTCTCAATTGTACAACATAGTGTGAGTAGTGCTTGTCCAGGATGTGATCACCCCGCCTAAATAATTCATATTAAGCAATTAGGTTAGTCATTATAACCCTACACTGCCACCTTAGCAAGAGTCATGCAACTGCAGTCACCCTTCATGAACGCCCTTACTGTGAGTGCTCTGGCCACTCGCAGAAAATATTTCTTGAAAAAAAAATTCGTATTTTGAATTTCGCCACAAGTTCAAAACATAAGATGGACGAGATGGGTATTATAAGACAGAGGAGATAGAGTATACACTGGAAAATATTCTTCTTGTCTAATTCAATTAGTTTCTTTTAAGCGTAACACTTAAATGTTAGCAATTTCTTTACTGAATTTGCCGGGCCTTTCAGGAACTTATCCGAATTAGTGTAGCCAGTGGTGCTTTTGAACTTAGTTTCTCATTGTGCTTTTAAAGCCATACATAACAATAATAACTTAAGACATTGCGCAATAATTTTCGGTGTCTGATGCTTACAGTTCGCGTTCGTTTAAAAGAGTTACTGACGTTTCAACTGTCTTTTTTAAATCTCCCACATTTTTATACCTTTTGCCCGATACCACTTCTTGGTAATGTAGTGACCATGAATTTATATATTAAGAAACTGAATTAAGTATAGGTACACAGAGAGGCTTACTCGATACAGAAAGGTTTGAGATTTTCCGTGTTTTGTGTTTTAAAGCGGTGAAGACACGTCACGTCCTTTCCAGTTACGAATTTGCATACGTACGACATATACAAACATAGGAGCCTCGTGAAAGATCACCCTTTAAACTTTATACTAATCTTTAGTGCGTGCGAATGGAGAAAACGTCTCAGTGTTTCTGCAAGCCGTGGGTGTAAAAGCTGTCAATTCGACAATAAAGCGATTTGTTTTGGTAGATAAGTCCGACAAGCCGGATATCTCAACATAAATAATCAGAAAAAAAAGCCTACCTGGTGGTCATGCACTAACCCCTTGTAGTCACCTTTGTGAGGTGATCCCCAGTTAACCTAACCTTAAGCCGTTAAGCCTTATACAGACTACCAAAGAGAAAGTATAAATTAAAAGGAAAAAACTACTAGATTTATAAAAGGTCATACAAATTGAACGGTTCACGGGTGTAAACACGTGTAAACGGTTGTTTAATCAAAACTTGCCATAATACAATTACCAATCGTTAGTTTGTATGCGAATGCATAAAGATATCGACCCAAATATTTCCTATTGAGCGCTCTTTCTGTTTTTTTTTTTTTTAATTTCATGATTGGAAATGTATGACTATTTAAAAACTTTTTAACCCGGCTTTCATTCGACAAGAAATAGTTAATCATGCGTGGAGATCAACCATTCACAGTCTGCGTGACGACCGATAATGGTGACAACTATTAAAGGAACCGACGGACTTGAACACGTTTCACGTGATTTTCAAGCCATGCAGAACAAAAAACAGTGCTTGCGACTAAGACAATGAAAGCCTGAGTGGTTCAATAGCGTTGGGGTGGAACTGGATTAGCTCCATCCATTAATCTCTCCACAACAATTCATTGATGGTTTGACCGACTCCCGATAAACGGGCCACTAACTCGTCAGTAGGAGGAGAAAAAGTACCTCAATTCAATTATATGATGATTGGTAATAGATTGGAATACGACGCTAAGGCCGAGTTAGAGTTTGCTTTTTGACCTACTTCAGTATTTACTGTTGGTGGTCTCTTCTGCCCTGAGTGTGAGAGTTCAATGACTAGACATACCCAAGCACCGCATAGTACCAACAAGAAGACCTAAGGGATAAAATTATGCAAAAGGAACATCGCACATTGCTCTCGGTGCAACACCTGGCAAAAAACCTCACTGCCAACTGCCTCCCTCTCCTGTGACCAATGAACTCGGGGACTTAGTGAGGAATATTAGGGAGAACGAGTTGGGTGCTGTCCCTAATTAGACCCAAACTCAGGAAAGTGCGTTCTCAAAACGTTTGACGTCCTTCGATTGCTTTCGTTTAAGTGTATTCTCAATGTGGGATAAAAAACATGAAATCGCGAAAAAAGCAGAGGTTAATTAGGCTACTGTCTGAAGCTTAAGTAGTCCATAGGCGGGCTGAAAGAACTGCAACGTTGTAGCCGTAAAATTGATGTTCGTCACATGGAAACAATTCTCTTGTTTGTTAAGTTTGTTTAGTTCATCACTTGTAACAAAAATGAATTAAACATTTACCTTGAAAACTTGGAATAACTTTGACAAATAAGTAGATTGTTGCTCACTGATTCGTGAAGTTGGAAATTACAAGACAACAAGTCTAAAAACGCTAATAGTTTTTTTAACTGAACTTTCAGTTTTATATTACAGGAAGTAATTTCTTATCCGAGAAATATTCGCATACAGTACTGTAGTTCCACACTGATTCGAGATTATCTCTAAATTTCAGTTAGCACAGGTAGCATTTTCCTTCAGCCAAAGTTCGCATTACATCATAATTCTAATTTTTGTGTTCAAAGAACGTCCGATTTTATTCCAGCGCACAAACCGTAAACACTACTGGAGCAAGGCGCACCATACATTAATTTGTCAATGAAACCATCTATGAGTCTGTCCTTGCTGTTAAAGACTAAATTCTGAGGCTACGTAAGATAAATTTTGTTGAGGACAAGCAATACATTTAAGATCTATATCTATTGCCGCAACAGGAATAGATCACTTTGTAGCAAATTAGTGGATAATGGTTTTTGAGCGGTTTCTCTACCTCATGAACGTTAAGTTCTTCACTTCCCAGCTGTTTTCTTGATTTCGCGAGATGTTTTCCCTAATATTTGTTAGATATAGTGTTGGCTGGCCGGTGGCCTCTGGCTCGGTATGCCGAACTAAGGCGATTACTCACTTCAGTGGCAGTGAAATGTTGGAATATTTATCACCGCTAATTTTTTGGTAGGTAAATGTCAACCACTCTGCACATCTACTTCGGAGCATAATTGTCAATTATACTGAACTGGCAGCAATGCTGGTGTCCATTTTAGTCAAAGCGTATTAAAGATAGTTTAGACTATCTCTCGTTTAAACTGCTCAGCTAAGTTGCATGCGGTTAAGGTTGAAGTGGAAAGAAGCAAAACAAAAAGACACCAGATAACTTGGTTTCTCAATTCTCTAAAAGGAGCTAAGTCATGGTTGTAGCATTAAATCATCCCTTTAACTGAATGAAGCTGTAGTGTTATTATCATTATTTTTTTTAATGTGTGGTAAGGCGGATTTTATGTGTAAAAGAACCGGGCGAAATCTCAAAGTGAGATTATTCAAATGAAAGCGCTGCATAATACTTTCTCAAGTGGAACTTTAGAAAGCATTTTAAACTTGTACTTTGGTACTCTCAAAGGAAATACCGGTTTAGGACAAACTGCTCTAGTTCTATAGCTCATTGCCTACCATAGGTTAATTACATACCTGCTTGGTACGGAGTGAGTAGTGTTGGGACGTTAGAGGTGTACTACGCGGTAGACGTTTATAAACAAAATCCTTCTGGGAACAAAGCATTGATTTTCAGTGGGTCGTGTCATGTCGTGTCTAAACAAAAAGGTAAATTGAACTGAAGTAGTTCCGCCCCTCTTTTCAGACTTCTGTCAAAGCCGATATATACGCCCCCGAGCATTGGACCGTGGGATCACGTTCTCAAGGATAACCGATTTGGTTAGTTTAGCTTTAACTTCCAAACTTTTCAACATTGAAATATTTGAGTCTCCTATCGCCAATTTGACCATTTAATCTAAACTGACTTGTCTCACTTCTCACTTCTCTCTTGAAATGACCTTTTTCTTCTTTGTCGGTACAAAAAGCAATGTAACACAAAGATTAATCTCTTCCTTTTCAAAACACATTAAAGTGAGAAGTCCAACTAAATGTGAAATGACAGAAAGAGTGAAATGTCTAAATCCAAGTTTAACCACAAAGAAAACATTATGTAGCTCAGATTTAATTTCCCATCATCTATAATTAGAGTTAACAAACAAAGATGGTTGTGATGTTGAAGTCCGACAGGCATTATTGGATAATAACGACTCCGAAAATATCCAGAAAACTCAAAATGCAAGCATGAACAAGAAAACAAAACAAAACAAAACAAAAACGACATCATACTTCAATGCCTATTCTAAGATATTTGAAGTCTGCGAGAATTTTTTGTGAGCCGTATTCTATCCTTATTTAAAAAAGGAGGCGGTCAAAAAGTTCCGACTAAACGTTTTATTGTAATTAGTTTTGCCTTGAACATGTACAAATACGAAACATTTTGAATAGATTTATTTGCTTACAACAGAATATTGAAATATTTCGGCCAGGTCCCGCGTTGAAATTCAAGAATACTGTACAAAACTAAGCAAATTTGTGGCTTCTAAATTGTGCCAGACACGTCTGTTGGAGTCACGCGATAGTTGGAGTGAAAAGGAATAATCTTGGTGATAGAGTTACTCCTAAGCAATGAAGAATTTCAAGTTATCAGTGTGGTTTGAACGACATCCCTATTTGTGTGGTCTATTCAGTATTTATGTTCTGTTCTTTCGCAATGAAGTGGATACCTATGAGTGTAAACCTTATCTGTGAAATAATTAACGAGCTGGTTAAAAAAGCAGATTAAAAATACCCCCCCGATTAGAAGTTAATACCCGATCAAATCTCTCATTCCCACAAGAACTAGTCATAGTATCAAAGTGGTTTATGGATGTATTTGATCCCTCGATTAAATTAAGAACGGGCCTGACACCAGTTCAGTTCACATGCCGGTGCGCTGAAATAACAAAGAAAATAGTGACAAAACGCTAATGATTTTCTACTCTCATCACAGAACTGGTTATTCATTACACCCATTTTGAAACCACTCGTCATTCATGAAATCTGATTGGCTCTCAACAGTGCAATTTATTCCCAAATTGCACCATTTTCTCTAAATCGCATCCTTTTTTTTAAGCCATCAAAATTCAAAACTGGTTCTCCTGAAGTGAACATTAAATAAATATTATAATTATTGACAAAAACCTGTGTGATTTCAAAATGGGTGTAATCAAGTGGTAATTGAACTTCGTGTCGTGCAATTTCGGTCTAAAATCATACTTGTTATTTCAAATCGAACTCGTGCTGCACGCTGGTTCGATTTTGAAATCACGCGTATGATTTCAGACCAAATTGCACTCCACTCAGTTTAATAACCATTATGAATTTTATACCTTTCTCCTAATTTGCAGCCATATTAGAAAAAAAGAAGAAGTGAGTATACCTTGAAGAAACTTTTTTCGATCTGGCTATAGGCAAACTGATATTTAGTGTGAAAACATCACTGAACCAATGGAGCAGTCACGAATTCAAGTTAAAATAAAAAATCTACCCAAGACCCGTTGGTGTGCTAAGCTTGAGACAACGTTGACAACGTAGGGAACGCAGAGCTTGGTACTATGGTCCGTATACAGCATCGTAGCTGTTTAGATCGAGAATTCTTCTGGAATCTGTCACTCCGAAAGAGTTTCCTTCTACTCTCTGCAGGAAGCACGTTTTCTTTCAATAATTTTTGAACAGACTCCCCAAATTGGCAAAAAGTTAGTGAATATAGTTTATACATTTTCAACGTTAGTCAGCTATTGCCAACGGTATAAAAAGAAAATCCCACCATCACCAATACTCTCCTTTTGTTTCGTTTTATGTTCTCTTAATCTGTCGCTTCGTGAAGCTCTTACTAAATACAACAAGCATTCAAAATATGACTTTTGTCAGGTTTGATAAAGTTCAACATTTCCGCCGAGTACTATTAGCGCGACTGTAGAAGATTTGCGTCGGACTTCTTCGATTTCGATTTCAGATGGCGTTTTTCTGTCAAAATTGGTCCACTTGTGATCAAAATAGCCAACAAGAATTACCTTAATTAACATATGAAATGAAGATTGATCCTCGTAGTTATGAACATAATTTGTGCAATTGCGTAAAGAAGCCTGAAAAAAATTCAAGACTTCAACGCGGTTTGAATCCGTGACCTCGCGATACCGGTGCTATGTTCTAACCAACTGAGCTATGAAGCCACTGATGTTGGGAGCTGGTCAATTGCGGGTTCATATGTTCCCTGAGAGAGGTGAGTGAGTATGTATATGAAATCATAAAACATATATGAACTACGGAAATGAAATAAAGATCGATCTCCCAGTTGTGAACGCCAGAAAAATTCAGGACTTCAACGTAGCTGTTAATTACCCTCTTTGATAACCCTTCATGAGACGACAAGTAAGCTTTATCGGCGGTTAACCGTGCGTAGCGGTGTACGTTCTTGTGGTCCGCCATCTTGAATGCACACACTGACTTTCAGACTTGGTATCTGAAGTGAGGAAACACTAGGCGAGTTCATACTAGGTACATAAGTATGCCGGAGATCTACTTGGAGTGTGAACGGGGTTTATTTTGGTTCAAGTACCTTGCCGAACGAGATTGTACGGCCGTGTGCAAAGTTGCAGCAAGCTCCATAAAATTGTTCAAAGTGCCGATCCATTCGAACTGACAGTTTATCATTCAAACCAACGAAAGAAACTAAAAATTAATATAAAATTAACTCAGAGTTAACTCAATTCCAAATCGCCTTTTCCACAACCACAAGCCAGCGCATTTGCGTTGAACAACACTGAGCGACTCAAAAGTAGCGAACATTCTCCGATAAACGACAAAAAAAAAAATCATAAACTTCTTCCCGATTTTCAATTACTCTAAAAAAAAAAAAATTGTATGCAAGAGCAAAACAAGATTAAGCTCATCTTACCTCTTTCAGTGATGGCATGCATGTCGTGTTTGAATTCTGTCGCCTCAGACTAAATTCACCTCACTGAGGATGAAATACAAAATTCCACGCCAAGTCCAGTTTTTTGTGCATGTAAGTAAACGCCTGAATATCCTTTGGTAATCGAAATTAACTTTTATGTAGAAATGAACAACAAGCACATCTTTTGTTGAGGAAAATCAAATAAAATGTTGGAAATTTTGAGTATTGAACTGGAGAAAAAAGTTTCAGTGCCCCGTCGGCAATCGAGCTGCCGCGGAGACCATCTGCTTCCTGATTGGTTCATAACGTTTTTCCTCAGTTTTGATTGGTTTATTTTTGACAGGTAAGGATGATGTGTTGGTAATGTTCCCGCGCTTTCCAATGCCGCTTGCACTTTTTGTATAACCTTTGTTGAGCGACCTTCATGAGAAGAATGGGAAATTCTGGATATTTGTTTAATTATTATTCTATTACTTCTGTTAAACATTTTTTTTTTTATCTTCCTCACAACAAAACGTAAATGAAAACCATGGAAAATAAATATCACATGTTTATGGCTGACGCGAAACTACTCGTCTACAAATAGTGACAATCAATACAAGAATATCGTGTTCATGTAGTTCTTTCTGCCATTCGCCGTGACGGTACTTCCAGAAGTCAATTTTTGCGTAGGTTCTGCGCGAACTCTAACGCAATCCGACTTTTCCCACTATTTCTCGAAGAGTGCTAGTTACTGGGAAAAGGCTCACAGGAGTTTTCGCGATATATCACTCGGCTGGCAACCAAAGTGGCATGTGGCATTCTTGGCAATTTAATCGTGTGTTCGTATACATCATTACAGGTGCATTTCCTGGGGAGACAATTTTTCCCACACCTAACTCTTATACCCGTTTCTGCTAAAAGGGCGTTAATCTTATTTAATGGGTCCTTAGTTATTACGAGGGATAAATTTGCTTTCCGGAAGGCCTTTCTTTTTAATCCTCCATATTAGTTGTCCCTATAACTAAGACATTAAATCGTGGATTAACCACGCATAGGAAAATACGAGACGTCCTCTTATGAACAGCAACATCTGAATCTTACGTAAAAGAAATACTGGCGTGCTAGAAAAATCCAACCCCGTTTCCACGACCATGCTCAGACAGCTTTGTAACCTTACAACACGTATTAATGTCAAGAAGGCAATTTTAATTTGAAAAGGAAAGAATTAGATGAATGTACATAATATTTTTACGATCACCGTCAGACGTTGCAGCTGTTATTTACATTTTAAAAAGCTGTCATCTTCGATGTTAAAAGAAGAAACGATAATGATAATGATGAGACCAACCCCTCCAGTCCTAGAACAAACTGGGAATACCTCGAAGGTTAGGTCCCAAACTAAGCCAGCAAATTTAAAACCCAACTCATCGTTCTTAAAAAAATCTCCTTACGACATTAGGTGCTTATTTCCACTGCCTCGCGATAGCAATGTCTACGGATTGTCAGATAGGGAAGGGACTTTTATGGATATTGTGAAATATGGTAACCTAGAAAACTAATGTTCAGCTTAGTTCGTAGAAGCCTCGAAAGACTGTGTCTAGTGATAGCCTGCGGCCCAAGGTTTGCTGGTGCGCGCGGGAGTTCGGTGTACTAGAGTTAACTCTACACACTTCCTTTAAAACTGTGGGCCCTGGTACTGTGGGTTTCCTGTGTACTGCTGTTGCTGGGCTTGTGCAATGTCTTGGGGGGCTGGGGTCGAAAGTTGACGAGTAAAATTGATATCCTGGGAGGCGGACACCTGCCTGGAAAGCCCGATTTCTGGCGGTGCTGACAGCTGTCTCTGAAGACTGATGTCCGCTGTCTGCGTAAATTGCGGCGGCAGAGAAATATCTTG
>OX419344.1:4131319-4141319 GCA_948470475.1 Galaxea fascicularis | reverse complement strand
AAGTCTGGTTTCCACTGAAGATCTCAGAGTGTGCTTACCCCCGAGCACTCTGCGAGATGCTACATGCTGCGTACTCCCTCACCTTGCAGCACCTTAATCCCACTGCTCAACTCTGGCGACGAGTTTAAACAAGAGCACATCACTAAGAACGTTCCTCTCCACTGTTACCTTTAGGATCGGGAGTTTTGACAGACCTAGTTATTTTTAGAAACGTTTTCCTGGGAAGCAGCGTGCGGACAACATGTAAAGTACATACGAAATACAATGCAATGCATTTCGCGGGAAAGACGTTTCTAAAAATAACAAGAGGCCACAGGTAGCCTATACTCACGCGCAGGTTACAACTTGTACAAAATAGGTACGCAATGGGTATATAGTGGGGTATGCAATTTGAAAACCTTTGGCATCTGACAACTTGAAGTAATACATGAGAAAAGCTTATCTGAAAAAGTGCATAACAGATGTAAGAGAAAGATAATGAAGATGTAGGAGGGAAGATGGGTGCTGTAACACAATATGTCGTCTTCATTACAAGGTATCATGAGGCGAATAACAAAGCTAGGAGAGTTGAAAAATTATAGAGAATTAACTAGTTATTGCCGTCGATAAATGCCAACGAGCAATTACCTATAAGCGCGCACTGTTCAACTTGTTTGGAAATTTGTTTGAGTGACCCTACTTTAACAGAAAGCCGCCTGGATCTTTTGAAATGTCTTAGGCTATTCTCAATGTCAAAATACAGTCTGCAGAGAATTCCCGATACGGAAGAGCTGATCAAGAAGAATCTCACTTGCACTGCAACTTTCAACAAAGGACTGGACTATTTCCTCTTTCCAGATCGGTTTTCGGACAGGTTGTTTAAACACCGCAACACCATCGAGAAAGAAAACTATGTGATGACAATCACTGGCGGTTATGAAGAGGGGGAAAATGGGTTTTGTCAAGCAATCCATTGTTTTGTTCTTGCAACAAATGAATGACATTTGCTAAGTCCACTGACCAACATTCTATGTTATGATGGTATATATTCCGGACTTTGTGGTGGTCGTGTTTATGTGTTGAGTAGTGACAACTTCACCACTATCAGTTGTTTCAATTCCCAGACGAATACATGGAAGTCAATAGAGACGGAGATTCCTGGTCAAATTTTTAGTGGTTTTACTGTTTTACTTCATCCAGGGGAGACCTTTATGTTAATGGTGACATTATAGACGGTAGCTTCGAGTCTTCGCTCGGCCGCTCGTTGGCAACACAAAGTTATTTAAGTGCATAAAACAGATGCTACACGTGCACTTTAGTTTGAAAGTGACTTTGGACTCCAAAGTAGATTTTCGGTCGACATAAAAACACAACGTAGAGTAGACATGCTCTGATTGTTATATGAGTGGCACGTTGGCCGATTTCTGAGCTGGCTAGCTCGATTTGGAACAAGCTGTTTCCCAAAAAACACTTCACTAAAGGGCACAGAAGTATTTAATATGAAAGCTATAAGCTAAAAGCACAAAAAAACGCACCTTTTGCTGAACACACCACGACCACAAGCCCTGGCAGCTAGAAAACTCCACAAGACTTTGGTTGTGTTGACGTTTATAAAACCATGCACAAGGCTCGTGATGTGTCATTGATACGTAACATCTCGCATTACGACTGATTGAGGACGGGATGAACGTAGGACTCATAAACACGCACAGGGTTCGTGCATTCTCTGCTCTGTATCACGTGTTCGCTTGAACACATTCTTTTGTTACCTTACATGACCTTATGTTGCATATTACGTCAAATATATGCAGGCATAAATTTACATGCACAACTGTGACACCAAAAACACGGAGAAACGGAGGGCATTTTACACCTCATGCTTTTAGTGCGTATGAGTAACTAGGTCTGTCAAAACGCTCAATCAAGAATTTAATTCAGAGGATCGCTCCTAGTGTTAAATTGCAGTTAAACCGATATTGTTTTTTATAAGATTGAATGAAAGGAAAACCAGGTTCACGAATAGACTTGGCCTTCCGTGCGTCTCCTTTGACTTTAAACTATCTTTTAGCTTTGTAACGTACCACTGCAAGGTGACTCATACCTTTACCATCAGCAGGCGTCTGAGGAGTGGACGGTTGACTTGATCTCTCTCCCGCAGGGGTGTCCGCTTCAGTCCTGTCGTCTTCGTCATCAGGTTCATCCTCCTTGTCTGGCGCAGGATTGAGGAAGTAGCTGAGCGGACGCCGCCTTGGGTGTGTGTGATGCAGAAGTCTGCGGAAATCCTGTTCGTACCTCAAAGGTTTCCGCTCAATCCGCACTGCACCGAACCACGCCCACGAGAGGGGCGACGGATTTTTGGACCCCTCCATTAGTTCCCACGCACTGATCCTTTGTTTGCCAGTTATTTGAAGACCCTGTTGATGTTATGGGTTACACACAAAGAGGAAGTGTCGAGCTCTCCTTTTTCATGTTCCAGGGGTAAAACCGTGCCTAAGTTAACCAATCCAGGAAATAGGCCTTTTGCAGTTTACGATCACATGGTACAAAAGAGAGCTAAGTGCGCACTGGGACATCCAAAACAATGCATCTTAACTTGATATTCTTTTCTTTTGGATGTCCCACTGGGCAATTTGCTCTCTAGCAAGGTGCTATACGATGAACCAATCAAAACTCAAGACACGGGGGTCAGGCGCGGGATATCATGGGAGGCCAGCAAGCGACGACTGGGATCGGTGTTCCTGCTGATCGGTTGAGAAATTGGCGCAAGCTTTCTGAATCAACCACAGAGCAAAACTAAACTTCAGCAAGGAAAAAAAAGGGGGGGAAGGGAGGGGGGGCAACAAAGAACAGCAACACAACTACAACCAAACCAACACAAGAGATAACAGAGTTCAAATAACCGTTTACCTCACAATTTGTCCCTCCCCCTGAGGGGAGCTTGTCTCCAACTTGACCAGAGGTCCCTGGTGTTTCACCGACAGGGGAAACGGTGAACACGCCATGTGAGAGGGAGGGGAGGGGTAGGAGTTGTTTACACTGCTGCATGATCTCGCTGGGGTTTTTACCCGCAAACTCGCGCTGAAAAACAAGAAAGTCTCTTTCATCAAACTAAACTTAACATTATTATTGACATCCACTACGGTTCAAACAGTTCCGTTTCTGGGAGTCAAAAACACTACACTCCAATACGATTAAAAAACGGCACTGATGTTACTTTCCAGATGCTTGAAAACGCTTTGAAAAAAAGCGGAGATTTTTTGGACAAGGCACAACTTAGGTGTGGACAAAAACAATGTCAACGATACGGACTATTTTTTGCTTACACAGTTGGCAATCGTCCCATTGACAGCGAAAGCCTACCGTCTCTCTGTATCCTCTACTCCCGTCTTCGAGTGTCTTCTCTTGTTTAGAAGGCTAAATCTCTGGGGGGGGGGGGGGGGGGTTCAATTAAAAAAGCTATAAGAAATATTGTGGCCAAAAGAGACACAGAGCTAAGTCTTTTTGACCAGCAAATAGGCCGATTACAACATGAAACAAGTGGAACAGGGTTTGATGCAGTTCTCTTGTGGCTCAGGAAAGTCGTTTAAAGGTGATTTGGGTGTGCTCTCCTTTGAATAATTTATAAACTATGATCCGTGTCAAAATTCCCGCAATGCAGCCCCTTTGAGATCCCTTGCTCACCTTGAGCTTCTTGAACAGTGTAAAAGCTGCTTTACGGCTTTCATCAGCAGTCTGACCATGAGTGGATTCAGTGTTTGCAACAACACTTATTAGCACCGATACCATGTCCAAGACATTTGTCAGTAACTCTCTGCAAGAAAATAAACTCTATAGTTCCCCAAGGTAGGGGGGGGGGAATACTCCCCAGAATTCTTGGTTGGGGTGTGCCGCCCGATTCTCCAAATCCTTACCCTATTTCAGACTAAAACAGGTCATTTTTCACACCCGTCTCTAAGATGCATAACCGTTTTCAGACCTGTCCTGGCCGGCTACAATTTTTCCACTGGCTTTGTTATAGCATAATTAAGCTTGGCATCAGTGCCGAAGTCAGGAATTGGTAAAATTCAGCTGAATGATATATTTTGATTACTTTTCTGCATTTTGAGTTGAAAAGACCAATGCAATTATACAATCTGGTGGTTCCCTTGAAAACCATACCCGATTTCAGATCAGAACGGCTTAAAATCCATACCCTTTGGGGGAGCACATACCTATACAGCTTATATGGAGGAGTAGCACCCCCCCCCACCCCCTCCCGGATAGTTCCTCAACTCGTCAAACCAAACGTTTTGAAACTGTAAATGTTAAGATTTATACAGGATCAGTGGCAAGGACTGTTTTGGGGGGCACTCATCTTTGACAAAAATTATTCACTTCAAAATGTGTTCAGTGGCATTTACAATAAACACAACTTGAAACACTGTAGCGGTTTTCAAACCAAAACCAAAATCACAACTAAAACCAAAGTGATTCTTTCAGTCAAACGTAAACGAACGTAAACAGCGCAATGACCCAATCTGAGTTCGAGGCGAATGCATGAACGAGCGCGGCGCCATTGCCGGAAAGTGCGTCATACAAGCAAGTTATAATTAGTTTTGGCTTAAAAAAGAAAGAAAGAAAGAAAACATGCACGTCTACAAAAACAAACCAAAACTAATTAGACCCCGCTTGCGTGCTTTACTTTGCAGTTAGTATGTTTCAAATTTCCATCGGTTTAAATAAACAGTTGACTTACTTCTTTGTGGGAAGTGAGTCTGCAGTAATTGTCCCGGAGCTCACGAGTTGGAACAGAAGTGTGGCCCAGTCACTAGATAACTGGCTACTGCGTTGAATTGTGTCAAACATGGCACCGAGCTGATAGATACAGAGATAAAACCAGTTTATAACATCAGCAAAATAGGTGAAAAATTATGTTGCACTAGAGGTCCATTGAGCTGCATCACAGGTTTCTTCATAGATGGCACTTAACATCCCTAAGTAATACCTTTTCCTCTGGATGGGATGTTATTCCAACCTGTGATTATTATAAATCATTCCCAACATGAAGCAACACCCTTCCCACCCCGGGCATAAGAGGCCAACCCAACACAGTGCACCCAACATGAAGTGATCCTAACTAAATGACAGAGAATGGTACTACTCAAGTCAAACTCAGAGCTACGCCGCAACACATTCACACGTTTCTCAACACCTTGTCATAAGGGGCCGACCATTTAACTTTTGAGGGGGGGGGGGGGTGGGTGATTTCTGGTCAGCAAGTTTTTTTTTTTCGAGCAACCTGGTGGGCAGGATATTTTTTTCCCTCCTAAATGCTCTGCAGGATATTTTTTTTTCTCTCCTCATTTCTCTGCAGGATTTTTTTTTTCCTCAAAAAGGTGTCGTGTTAACATTTACAGAATGTATTTACATTTAGATTGTGGTTATTGCAGTAATAGTTCTATTATGGAGCTGCAAAGCATTAAAATGTTGTAAGCTATACAAAATCATTCTTGTATAGCTACCTGCTATGTTTTCGGAATGTCATTCTTTAGAATCATTTAATATTACCTAAAACAATATTCTCATGTTATAAAGTGATGCTCCAGAGGTAGATTTGAAAATGTTTAGCTTCCTAATTAGCAAATTCAAATTCCTAAATAGCAAAAAGCAGTTCAGAAATGCTCGTAGCATCGTAATTACTGCTAGAATCATTACTTACAATTTAAAAGTGGACTGAAATCTCCCGGCAAAACAAATGTTTTATGTATTGTCTTATATTATATGACATGGCAAAAACCTTATCGAGTTCAATAAAGTAATGACATGAAACTGCTTCAGTTGAAAATATTAAAAATGAACAAATTATTTTTCTTTGTCTAATAAAACTTGATTCTTCAAATAGAAAAATTTACCTCCATTACTGCTTGTGATAAGCTAACGAGTTTGGATACAGTGCGAGCCAGCAAGCCAGAAATCGCTGATCCCGATAACCACAAGCTACCTAAGGAACTGTAGGCTAACTGCAGTGCTAACTAGGCTAGCAAATTTGTAATTTAGGCTAACCGTAATGGCTTGCATGACTCCTATGACTTGGAGCCATGTGAACCGAGCAAGCGAGAAATCCCTTATCTCATTATAAGGGCAATTCGCAAGCTACCTAAGCTAACTGTAGGCCAACCAGTGTGACATTTAGGCTAACCAGAGTGTTATTTAGGCCAATCAATGTGCTATTTTAATAGGCTAACCAGAGTGGCTCGCTGGCTTGCAGATTATCCGGAATGGTTGCAGTTTTGCCGAGAATTGTAATTATAAAGCCCCCCAGGAATGATGAAATAGCTTTGCAACATTTTTTTTCTTGCTTGCAGCAGTGCAAGAATTTTTTTTCTATTTCATTTGTGCTGCATGCAATTTTTTTCTTCCACCAAGCGCTTGCAGGAAATTTTTTTTCAAAATCACCCACCCCCCCTCAAGAGTTAAATGGTCGGCCCCTAACCCACTTCACCTTGATAGAGAAAAACAATAGTGGAATGTATAGTGAAGCTACAATGTTGGCTACTTAGAAGCCTCTAGAAACATTCATTAGTTATCAATAACATTTAGCAAATTAAGTACACTGACCAAGCTAATTCGCAAATGCAAAGCCTCCTGAAGAACTTCTTTACTCTTCAAATCCACAGGACACCTCTCCTGCAAAAAGCAGTGTGCAGACATGTACAGAACACTATCAAAATATCGGGACCTAAGCGATCTGTTAAGATCATCGACCGTTTAAAGTGCCCTTCACCCCAAAATATTTTTTTCGCTAACATGCATCTTTGCACCTGTTCGAAACGGATTGCGGCACTTTTTGTCCTTTTTTCTCCAAATCTTGACTTTTATAGGCTTTGAAACAGAGCATCATTTGATTCACGACCGAGTCAGAAGAGGCGTGGGTCTATTCCTGATTTGACGTCACAAACTGATTTGCATGCATGTTTACAAAGAGTAAATGCGATGCAAATCAGTTTGTGACATCAAATCAGGAATAGACCCACTCCCCTTCTGACTCGGTCATGAATCAAATAATGCTCTGTTTCAAAGCCTATAAAAAGTCAAGATTGAGTAAAAAAAGGAAAAAAATGCCGCAAGTTGTTTCAAACAGGTGCAAAGATGCATTTTAGCGAATAAACTATTTTGGGGTTATAGGCACTTTAACGTGTACCTCCGCCAATGTCATCTATTGCATAACCTGTACCTTATGCAATAGTTATACATTGGTGAAACAGGAGGACGACTAGGCGACCGATTCCGCGACCACCTTCGCGATGTCGAGAAAGATGACGCATCCAAGCCAGTCGCTTGTAATTGTAATCTCCCTAACCACTCCAAACAACAAATAGCGATCTGCGGGCTTCCCCTACATCAAGGTACGACGGACAGCTACAAGAATCTAGAACAAAAATTTGTATTTCAAATCGGCACACTTAATCTCCACGGTATTAACAAGCAAGAAAGAAATAGAATAATTCAATTTTACAAAACGAGGCAAAAAATAATATTTTTTTTGCTGTAGAAAACTTGTATACCTCAGCTGGAGCGGCAAGTAACTGAGTCAGTTGACGGTGTATTGAAGATAGCAGTCCCTCTCTCTGGTCTTCCTGGCCCTTTAAACAGGCTAAAACGAGCGATAGGAAAGGCTGCGTATGAACCAGAGTTGGCCTACAAAGACACAGGAATACCACGAAAACAACGTTAAGAAAGGCAAATCAGTAAATTACAAGCAATCACTTTTGAGAAACACCTAAACAAGGCAAACTAATCACAACACGAAAAAAGATATTGTTATTAGGGATGCAATTTAGGCGAGGTTAAACTCGAACCAATGGTGCCATATGGTGCCATATGCTCATATGCGCAAGTAATCTGTGGGGTGGGCACACGTAGAATTAGCAGGGATGGATTACATGTGCTTAGCTTCGAGCAAACCCTGCGGATCATCGTTTGCCAATTTTTGCCGATTCATTCAGCCGTTTCGAATCTTTGCAGATTAATTCAGCCTTTGCCTATTTCTTTGAGCGAATTTTTGCCGATTCTGATCCCGTGCCCTCCCATCCGTTAGTGGTTAAAGTTGGTAAGTATGGTAAATGGTAAGTATTCCACTGAATTTCTTTCAGTGTGACGGTGCCGGTTGGCGGCTGGTCGCTGGGGTGGTTCCCGCTTACAGGGTTGCCAATGTTACCTTGCTGCTGCGCCTGAAGTGCTTAGGATCACGCCAACCCCTATGGCACCAGCTTCCAAGCTCTTGAATTGGCGATGAGTTTAAACCAGTTTCAAGCATGAGAAAATGCACAATTTTTTTGTGTACTCGTGACCGGTGAAACCTTTAATCCCGAATATCAACATGTGTATTCTCATTACCGTTTCAACATATTTCATGTTACATGTTGGGAGAATTTGTATAAACAACTCAACTAATCCCTGATGATCATTTCCTATATTCTCATGCCCTTATTTTTGACTAACTAGTGACATGGTAAGGAGAATTTAGATGGTGGTCAGTATTATGATGTGAAGGGTTAATAGAATCAAATACAGCAAATCCTTAAAACAAACGCAGATCACTTTGGAGAGTTCATTGTAAGAATTTCAAATTTTTCAAATTTGAAACAAAGGCGTCATCGATCCTTCAACTCATTTCTATCACATTTGAACTGGACACTTTGCAAAGGAATTTTATGAAGCAGGTTCCTCTGGTCAAACAGGCATTTTCATAAGTTTTGCTACAAGTATTTTCCTCGTTCCATATGCTATGAAAAATGCTCTTTAGAATCGCATTTTACGTAGATCGAAATTACTGCTTGAGCCGTTACATCAAATACAACACAGTGTTTTATTGTAGTACTTTCGGGGAGCCGTTATTAGGGACCGTTATTAATATTAGATTTGAGTACGAGTACGAGATCGAGTACAAGTATGACTTTTGAAATCCTGTTCGCGTGCTTTAGATGATCACTAGTGACACCAATCTTGTTTCTACAATCTCCGGATCTAAAGGTAAGTAACAAGGAAGAGTGAGGGCTCAGGGGAGGTGACTGGTTTGAAATTAGAAATTCGTACTCCAACTCTTGTACTCGTACTCAAATCTGAAGGTCTGAAGGTGGGGGCGGGGGCGTTACTTTCGAAATTCTACGGTTTACTGCAAGCCGGCCTACGAAGTCAAAACATGAATGAATGAGAGATACTTAAGTTAAACCTTTTTCTATCAAATATCATGCTTCTTACACGGACGATTTCGGGGAATGTTCTTTCCACCATTGCTTAGTGTCCAGGACCTCACCGGCAGCTTTCAGGAGGCGGCCTTGTACCGAGTTGGACAGTTTGGAAATCAAGGGAGCAACAAGCCATTCTGGACCCTTAATAACCACGGATTTTTGGTTGCTATGAGCCGTTGCTAAGGGTGTGGTGTCGTGTCGCTGTACAAAAACACTCATGGCACTGGTGGCGATGGCATCGAGAAGAGGCCCAGTTTCCTAAAAGAAAATGTTTCAAAATCGTTGAAAACTGTGTGAAGTGGGAAGATCATGGCCAAATATATATTATATATTATATATATATATATATATATTTCCCCAACAATTCCCCGACTTTTGAGGAGGAATTCAAGTTTCGCTCTCTTTCCCCTGAGTTTTTGCCTGGCCGTGACAATCCTGAAAGGGTTCATCGGACCCTGTCCTGCGAGTTCACCAAACGTTCCAAGTTTTGTTCCATGTTTCTCACTTGTTCTGCAACAAGGCAACTGTTCTACGCAAATAAGGAGACGTGTGATACCTCTTTGGAAGCCTGCTTGATCATAAGCTGCAATTCAAGCCATGACTTTCGTAGGGACCACTGATCCAGATTCTACAAAACAAAACAAACATTTTGGTAACACGAAATTATCGATGATCAACGAACGCTACCCATTACCGATTTACTGCGCCGGGCTTTTGATAGCTTTCTGGGCCTGGAATTACATCGCCTGCAACTTAAACACGATAAATAAATTGGCTTTAAAAACGAAACC
>OX419344.1:4111319-4126319 GCA_948470475.1 Galaxea fascicularis | reverse complement strand
AATGTTTTCAATTTGCAATCCATCGTAATCCTAGCCATCTATAGTCAAAGAAGCTTATTTAGAGCTTTAGTAAACTGGCCAAGTAATTTTCAACAAAACTGACCTATTAGTTAGGGGGTTTGCTTGCTTTCAATGTGTCTTTCAACTTTTCAAAGTAATATTAAAAATTTGCCATAGCTCTTATGAGGCCACAATCCCTGTACCTTTCACTGTTCTGACAATTGGACACATTCATCATAGCATTGCATACGAAGCTGTACACATCAGATGGTTTCTCGTGGTTAAGTAAGTACTCCCAGATGCCATCAAGCCGCTTAGTCCTGAAGAGCAAAGAAACGGCTATTGCTGCAAAAGAGTCGTTGTTCTCTTAATTATCTCTTATATCGCTCTTAAGGCGCGAAGCACCGGAAGCGTGGATCATCGCGAGGTTCTATCCCCAGTCCCACTCCCTGTATATACACTCGCTCCAGACCTTCGTTCGCGTATAACACTTGAACGCCACAGAATATGAGTTTTGCAGTCTACAACTTTCCGATTCCGCACCTGTTTTTTAATCGACATCTTAAAAGTAAATTATTGAAAGTCTTAAGTAATTTGTTGCTCCTCTCTGTTAATAGACCTGGAGTGAGAAGCATGCGGAGCAAGGTTGGTAAATTCAATGTAAATGAAAGGACACTATCAAATATTGGCTCACCTTGGATTCTGAAAATATTCCGCCATAAACTTGGGGTCGTAAGACTCGGTACATGCTGAGGGAGTCGTGCTCGAACACACAGCCTGCTTGATCTTAGTGTAAGCAGTGCTAAAAATATCCGCGTACTTCACCTAAAGGTATAAAAACGTCGGCAAAACAACACATTTGATGTTGACTCTTAAAACAAAGTCCTTGCACAGCCTTTCAATAGACCGTTTTGCTAAAGGTCAGTTCCAAGTGAATTGTGGGTAGATCCTTTGTGGGGCAAACGGTCAAAACTAGAATTTCAAATTACGTCTTTAAATGGCCGTTGCCCCCACAAAGGACTGGATCTACCCACAATTCACTCGGAGCTGATCATTAGGAAAATGGTGTATTGCCCACTAGCTCAATTAACTAACGTTCTAATGTCCGCAAATTCCATTATTCTAACATCGGACGCGGGATAGGCTATGTCAACCATTTGCTACGACTAAAAAACTACCAACTGTCAACGGTTTATAATAAATGGCGAAGAAACCTGGAATGTGCTGCCATTTTGGTTGCACGAAAACAACGCCAGATCGCACAAAAAGAGTTCAATAACCTCGTGAGGTTGAGAGTTCAAGAGGAAACTTCAGCAAGCACCTTCCTACAATACTTGGTGAATACATGCATATTGTTTTGCATCTTACTAACGTTTTCTTTTTCGCTTTTTTAGAAACTCATTGAATATTTTTGAGTTTTTACCATGGTAGTTGTGTTTTGCAAGTAATGTTATCTCTATTTTAATATAGTTTTGTCTTGTAATTATTTTCACGCGACCCCACAAGCTTTGAGCTTTAAACCCTATCGTGTTTAAATAAAGGATATGTATGTATGTATGTATGTATGTATGTATGTATGTATGTACATGTAACGTTTTCTAGCCGATTAACTTAATCCAGGATTAGCGTAAACTTTGGTTTCAGTTTTTGAACTTCTGGTTTAAAGTTTCTTCTGCAGCTTTTTGTTTTTCAAGATTGATTTCCTCTAATTTAAAATTTTGCAGAAAATCAACGTTGAACAACGTTTGGCGATAGAGAAATAAACTCCCTGGTTAATTTTTAATCTTGGATTAGCGTAAATTGGCTTTTGAACAACCGCGTCCCAGTGCTTAGCTTGCCACGAGGGGCTCCATTAATTTTTAAACCAGCTTGCTGAGTTGGATCTCCCAGTGTATCTAATGAATATGAATCAGATTAATTAGAACAATTAAAAAACCTACCCTCAAATGAGCACACGATGAATACAAGTCAAATAGGAATGCCAGGATACATCTCTCGGCCGACGAACATATTCCAGGATAGGCAATGTTCTCCACTGCTGCAAGCAGCCTGTAAGAAAACTAAGCCAAACTTAACAGCAGCAAATACAATTTGTTAGTATATTAAAGTGGCCTGTATGACAGGCTCCTCTTGGTGGGGGTAGGGTAGGGGTAGTAGCCCCCCTCCCCTGAGGACTTGCCGATACTCAGGTCAATTCTTATGAGCCAACAAAATCATCAGCTCCCAGTTGGCTAGTTAGCTCAGTTGGTCGAACACACACCACTGCACCGCGAAGTGGTTTTCAGGGAGGTACTGCATCCGGATCGAATTGGAATTTGGAAGTGTTGGTTTTTGGGGAGAGGGGATCGTATATCGTATTTTACTTAGTTATGGTATTTTATAGATTTTACTCGTCAAGGGGAGACCCCCTAAGGGGTTAAAGGGTTAAAAAACTATCTCCCTTCGCCCTTTCCTTCCTGAGTGACTTTATAGATTTTACTCTGGCTAACGCCAGACGAATTTACTCGTCAAAGGGCGACCCTCTAGGGGTTAAATGGTTATAAAACTATCTCCCTTAAGCAAGACTGACTCACCCTCTGAATATCCTTGTGGTGTGTTCAGGAAGTAACATTAGGCAGGCATGATATTTCCTCAGCATCGCCACAACAATAATAGACTTCGTTGGTAATGTTCCTACGACGGTTTTAACAAGTGCAACTTGCGTGGTTGAAATATCGTCTTCACTGGGCATTATAACATAAGCCACAAAGTCAAGGAGTCCATGCACATCACCAGAAAGTTCAAACAAGTCGTAGAGGAATTCCAATTGGCTAAGAGTTGGCGCTGGAGAAACCAGACCAAACATTTTAGGTTGCTTGGCTTTTTGATCACGTAGGACGTTGACACACTTAGCTGCTGTGAGGTACTGGTCAAAACAGGTTAGGCTGGATAATTTGCTGTAAGCAAAACAGAAAATAAAGATGAATGAAGGCAGGCAGGGACGCAGAGATTTTCCATGGTGAAATACACAACATAGTTCTCTCAGTCTGGCAAAGGAGGATGAAGGTTTTTCAAAAGCTCTGGACGACATATATTCGGTGAGAAAAAAACTACTGATTTCTTGCTAGGGTAGAGACATTTTTCTTACTGAAAACATGCATGTTTGTGTGTCTTACATTATGGCACGATCGGATTTATTTATTTGTCCACGAGAGTCGAGCGCCTGCCACGCGGCCTAGTAAGCTACACATGTACGCATTGCAGACCTATTTTCTATATGCACTTGCGTTGGTTGCATTTGTCGAGTTCCGATTGATTCATTTGAGGCGTTACCACTTGCAGCGAATGGCTTGAGTCAGGGTTTTCGGTAACGTGTTGAAGTACTGAATTAATGGGATAACCAATCGTACCTTTGAACTCGGAAAATACTGAATTATTTCATGAGAACTACAGGACGTTTCATGTCAAACAACCGTCTGCTTTAGTTTGGTTTAACAACAATCGTTAGAAAACCGCTGCAGAAAGTACGTATTTACTTGTAAAGTGCAGCTCTTTTTTCATCTCTCTCCCTTTTCAAAACCAAATGTTCAGCATTCTGGGCCGCATCTGTACCGGACTCATCTACTCTCGCCAGTTCATTTAACATAGCACACAAGGCCTTCACAACTTCTTTTGTTGTCCCTATTGCCTGGCTTCTCGCTTTGCCAACGCCATACAGCAGAATGAGGCGCTGGTTACTCTCGTGTGCTGAGATGTTCTCGGCTGGGATGGGAAAATGCTGGGCGTACTGTGCGTGCTGAGACTTCTTGGGGAGGTTGCAGGTGGAGTCCATTTGTGAATTGTCTCTTTGGTCGCCACTTGATAGGGACGTGGGGTTGATTAGGCCAGTCTCTAGTTTGGTGCCATTTGCAACAGCTAAACAGGAAGCAGCCAGACATGATTTTAGAACAATATACACTTCGTTAGAAAATGGCTCCCATTCTAATATTTGCCTGTTTTCATTCAAATTAGTCCTTAATTGCTGCCTTCGTTCTTGACAGCAAAATTCAAAAGAATACTTTTTATTTTGAACGAGGCAACAAGCGCTAATATTAGTAAATACAAGAGAATGAATGGGAGCTATATTGGTATAGAGTCTATTGGGCAGCTCATTCTCCAGTTACCCGACAGATCAGCAGTTAATATAGGGGCCTCCTGCTCAGCAAACATTTCATTATCTCCCTGATCCAGCAGTTGTATGAGTCTTTCTTGGTGCACAAGCAGCTCCTGGTCCAAAAGTTGCTGGGTGATTTTTTGCTCGCTGTCACTACTGCTGTCCTTTCGGCCATCATCCTCATGACATGTCTAAGAAAATAAAAATGGTAGTTGTAAAAGATTACTTTCCTATCTGTAGAGTTCACCTGGTTTCCTTGTGGGACTGACTTTCATCTTGGAGTTACTTTTTCAAACTATTCTCACAGTATATAATGTTCCCATCAATCAGTGCTTGACCTTAGCAGTGGTCCACTATCCCAGGACTAGTAGAAACTTGAATTAAGCTAGTAAAATTTGAGAACCGCTGGCCACTGGGCTACTTGTAATAGAAGGGGTATGGAGATAGTACTGATGAAGAGAAATTCAGCCAGTTCCGCGTTCAGTTGACCCCCCCCCCCCCCAAAGAAAAAAAAAGTGAATAAAACAATTTCCCTGATACAAGCTCGGTAATCACAATATTGGTCTTAAGAGGCGATTGACGCTTGGCCACCAAATGACACCAAATGACACCATTTACACACCACTAGCCCATGGACTAGTTTCCATGAAAATGTTAAGGTAGAGCACTGTATCCGTGTTACTATAATTTCCATTAACTTGAAATACTGTACCTTTGTAATAGAGTTAACAAATAGATTCTATTTAGGTGACAAAATTATGTAGACTACTTTCTTGATGTGATGTGAAAATAGTGTGACACTGCCCTTTTAGAAATTACTGATAGTATGAATTAACGTACCATACTGTGAATGTCAACCCCCCCTTGAGCATCTCCTTCTTGTACACATTCCTCAATACCCATCGGCTCAACCTCAGGGGGATGCTCCATGCTCGTGATTACTGGCCGGGGTGGGGATGGGATAGACACAGGAGGAGTGGGCTGTAAATCCCCTCTTGATATCAGACTGCACATGTAGGCATTGTGGGAGAACACCTCATTTCTGATAAGTTCTCCAAACAGAAGAGTTAGTTGTGCAAAGCTTGGATGTGCCTTATTGTGTTGATAGCTACCATCTATAACAGAGAGGAATTTGATTATAATGAGTTGATTATAAAGACTCAAGTGAAATAGGAGCAGGAGAGTAGGAGGAAACAATTTCACAAGGAATTCTCACCAATAGATCGTGTTTGTTTGAATTTATCGGGGACCTGTTCCAGTTAACCTCCCCTCCCCGACCCCCCACCCCCACCAACAAGACTAATCCTCTTTGTTGGAAGTGACTACTGGTAAGCATGATAACAAGAAACTGGCTGAGATCTTTCTCATGCCAAACGGGTGGGGGGAGGGGGGAGGGCTCTTCATAAAACACTTAAATTTTATTTAGGAATAATATGAGAATTTCTACCCTGTGAGCAGTTGTTTCTCCTACACTTCCCAAGAGAGAAACCACTGTGAGCAACCGTTTGATTTGCCATCGAGCATGCGCAAACTATGTCACATCCCAAGGGATGTATTTGTTCAGGATTATATCAACAATACAATTTCCATTGGGCAAAGACCACATAAAGCGGATTAAATAAACCTGTTTGTGGAGATTGGCAGTCGTCAAAAGTAAAAGAACCGTGCTGGAAGCACTACAGATAGAATTTCAAGTGAAGTACAGCACAGCAAAGAATTATGGAGTGGCATTCAACATCAAATGACTTGCAATAGACAGCCTGAAAGATCGCGGTTCAAAGAGGACTAGTGCCCTTGTACATGTATCTCTTCCTTTCTAAAACTAGAACAACCACACTAGAAAAATAGAATAGTCTTGTCTTAGCTTTGATATCCCTGGGAATTAATCCGTCAAGAACGGTACTCGAAGCTTCATACCCGGTCGCAGCAAGAGGAATTTGTCAACTTGGACCCCACTGTTTTGATCTCTGCACAATGGGTTCACCCAAACACAGCAGTTATGTAATTTAACGCACGCGCAAGCGCTAAAACAAGTTTACTAACTCGTTTTACCAGTTCAAATTTAATTTATTTGTCCGTGGCACTGGACGGCGGTTCACTCAAAGAAACAAATGGTTGCTCGCAGTGGTTTCTCTCTTGGGAAGCGTAGGAGAAACCAACTGCTCACAGGGTAGAGAATTTCATGTTCAAGTTGCATTCATAATTTTGAGGAATGCAGCATTCTTTGATGCCCCTTCACCCATGAACATCTTCACCTCCCTCTAGGGTTGCTTTTTATGACAGAATAGAAAAATGTGATGACATAAACGTTACCACAAGACACTGAAGGATTGGGCAGCTTTCACAGAGTAGGTCAACAAATATCCAAGTTGTGGTACATGTACACAGAGACTCAAAATCACATTAATTTTATATGTATATTGCTTCAGAAGAAAAACTGAAACTCGCAAAATTTCAAAATAAATACCATTTTGCTACCCTTTTAAATAAGAACTGTCTCTTATAAGACATAAATTCGAACTGAGTGTTATACACTTATGTACTGTACTTAACAGTCTCTGTTAAACAGTAAAATGTAAAACTCACCAACAACCGGGGCATAATTATCTAGGAAATTCATCAAAACTTTTTGGAAAGGTGGCACTGCATTTGTGATACCAGACATGGCATTGGATGATGCACCCTCATCTCCTTCAACATTGGAGCCCTCTCTCTGTTAAAAGAAAAAGAAAAAGAAAAAGGAAATAATAAAATTAGAAAGGTCCTGGATACCTGAGGAGGCATTAAGACACTTGGTGCCAATGAAGGATTGTTGCTGAACAAAGCCATGTTCATGATGATGACGGTGATGATGATAATCAAATGAAGAATGATGCTCCCAGTCGCGAATGCAATTTATGCAATTGTGCAAAGAAGCCTAAAAATTTTCAGAATCCTTTACACAATTGTATGAATTTAACTGCATTCACAACTGCAAGGATCATTCTTCATTTGATTTCATTTCCCCGTTCATATAATTATGATTTATTTCATATACATCACTTACAATAACAATACTAATTATAACAGTGATAATAATGTTTTTTCCTTCAGAAATTAGTTAATCACAGGAGAAGTTGAAGGGGAATTCTATAAAAAAAAAACAAGTATGAGAAATAGACCCCACAACATTTACTGTCTATACACCTAAACCCTAACAGATTCAGTGCATTAAGACAAACAGACACACCACTAAAGACAGCAATTTATGGGGCAAAGTTTGTTTAAGTTCTTTAAGGCAGAATTAAAGGTGAATCCGACTTACAATTCAACCTTCTCACCTCTTCAAGTGTTTCTGATTGCCTTCTCTGCAATATTTTTGCTACAGCAAGTGCTCGGAATTTGCCAACACGATATTTACTCACTGCCCACTCAAACAGCAAAAGAGCTATTGCCTCATCAGTTGCAGATGCCTGAAGAAGGAAAGAGTAAAAAATCAGAGGCAGGTTTGACTTAGAGGCACATGTAGACAAATAATAACCCTTCGTAACGTCTTGGTCCAGAAACTGCTCAACCCCAAATGCTTGCCATGGAAAAATGCCATTTCCTCAAGTTGAAATCCATTTTATTATATCTCTCAGTTAGTATGTATGTGTGCTGTGATTGGTCAATTTTTCACCCTCTATTCGTCTGTATGACCCCGCTAAATTTGAGGTTTTTCTTTCCTGCATGCCTCATGAATCTCAGAGATATGATAAATAACTTATTAACCTTGTTTTCTCAGTCTGTACTGAAGTTACGGATCCTAATTTTTTCCCATTCAGTTATGGCCTTCGCACTTTGCACTTGGGCCATGTGTCAATGGGAAAAAATTACAGCACAGACCTTGAACTTGATAAGTAAGAGGTATGTAGCCATCTGGAACCATGAATAACTAAGACTTGAATCTTCACGCTGTAAATTGTGCAAGCAACAAAGCCAGGTATATGACCCTGGAACACTTGAAATCATGGTTCCTCAGGGCTGGACACTTAATTTTGAGAGCACTCGCCATTTGGGCGAGTGACCCTCAAAATGCACTTGCCTGGACCAGTTTTCACCGGCCCAAAAAGTTGACCCCCCCCCCCCCCTCACAGCGTCATCCAGCACGTGCCAGACCAAGGAAAAGAGGCACTTACTTTAAATTTCAAATAGTTTTTTTATTGATGAATCTTCGTGAGATCCCTGCAGTTTGCGAGTAAACGTGTCTTTTCGTCTCGGGGGTGGAGATCACTGATCACTTCTTGGCAATGAAAATCGCACTCGCCAAACTGGCAACTGATCGATGATTTGCGCTCGCCCAAAACTTTAGACACTCACCTGGGTGAGGGGGCGAGTGCTTATGTCCAACCCTGATTCATGATTCCCTATGAGAGGTGGGCTGACAAAATACTTCACTGGGGTTTGAATGGTGGAGCTGTTAAGTTAAGCCATGGTTACACATGGCTTGAAATGGTGATGCAATTTTTTGAAGATTGTTATGTCAATGGTGTATGGTGGTTGCTACATGGGTTACGAAGTCTGTGATTTGTCACAAAAACATAATGAATTTCTGGTGATTTCTGCACAATTTTTTTTTGCTGTTGCCATCACATGCGCTGGTGATGGGACAGTTTATCACATCACCATCACAAGCAAAAAATTGCTCATGTAGCCACAGCTTTGCTGAAACATCCATCCAGTATCATTTTTACCTGTCCCCCAGTCTTTGTTGAGTCTGCAAAAATCTTGCTGTATAGTGAGTCGATGGAACTGTTGGAGTCTGCCCTGTTAAAGTTGTAGCGGTCAAGAATCTCTAAAGTGGTCAGCACCCTCTTGACAGCTAAAACTGAAATAGAGAGGGCTAAAATAAATGGAAAGTAGTTAGCAAGTGTGGTACTGGTTTAACTAATATGTCTTTAAAGTTATTTTAATCATGATTGAAGAGGTGAGACTATCACTACTTCCAGTTCAAAGTGATTTTCATGTACATTCAATTTTTATCCTTGGTTTAAACTTTATTTTTCTTTGTTTCCAACTCATTATCACACATTACCATACCCCAAAACAAAGGGATATAACATTTAAACTAAGGATAAAATTGAACCACAACAATTTGGTTAACAGAAAAGGAAATAAGTGCTTAGAAAGGGAAACCATAAAATCATCACATAATGTACAAAAGGCAATAAGCTTTTCAATCCTCTTGTGCTGTCACTATGCATTCATCTATTCCACTGCTGTAACATGTTGGTATCAATACATGTTTGATTAGAAATGTCAGTTGCAGAGACTATGATTCTCTACTGCTGTTAATTACAGCCTGAGAATGAGGAAGATTTTAATGAGCATTGAATGCCTGGGTATTGCCATCAGCGCTGTCATAAAGGGACAAGGGGGCAGGGGATTTTCCCTGAAATTCTGAGTTAGATTATCAGCTACTTTAATAGAAAAACAACCACATGACAATGCCACAGTAGCATCTGTTGTGATCACGTCCTCAACTCTTGTGACAACTCTGTTTTATAAGGCATTGAAATTACAAGGAGAAATTTGATGCTGATCATTCTTAGGGTTTACACGGGTGAAAAATTAGTGACAGCAATGGTCATTCACGTCCTTAAAAACTCAGCACAAAAGGAAATGAACCCTTACTGAAAGAAATGCTCATCTTGTCCTGAAATGGTACTTTATCTTGCCTTACCAGGACTCAGTATATAATAAACGATGACAACAGAAATAAGCAACGTTTAAGCAAGAAATCACTCTTTTCTCAATAACTTTGGTTTTAAGGGAGCTCACCTATACCATGTATAATTAGCCACTGTGGAAGTTTATAATGCCACCTCTTCAATCGAAATCATACATAGCTAAAAATGTGCAAACTTAACAAGCAAATATTAATTAAAAGCACTTGAGACATTAAGCAAGCACTGGCAACTACCACCAAAGTAACATGTGTATAGTGTATATGAATTATGCAGACAAGCTTGCTTATAAGCAGATGGTCAGCTGCATTTACTTGCCATTACTTGACAACAATTTTAACAAAAGTCTAAAAGGAGAATGTAAAGTTAAAGCTGCAGAGCCCTTATTTATTGCCACCCAGTTACTACTTGTAACAGTATCCACACTGAAGCCATTGATGCAGCGTCTAACATTACGTGCAGGTTACAACAATTACAAGCAGCTGCTTTATGACAAAAAGCCATAAATGAAAACAAGCTACCAGGATAATGAACAAGGAAGAAAATATGCCATGAAATAAAAATATTATAGCCCAGGAAACACCAATCAAGCTAACAGTTGTCTCTAATCATAAAGCCATGGCTACACAAGCAATTTTTTGCTTGCAATGGTGATGCAGTTTTTTCTAGAAATTTTCACCTCGCCGGTGCATGGTGGTGGCTGCACGGGTGACAAAGTCTGTGATTTTGTCGCAAAAAGTTCAACTGAATAAATTTCTTGCAATTTTTTTCCTGCGATTTTTTAGCTATTGCCATTGCAGCACTTGTGCAGGGGTGGCTACACCTGCGATTTTCAGTGAGTGCTGGCAATGCGACAATTTTTGAAAATTCACCTCACCATCGCCAGCAAAAAATTGCTTGTGTAGCTGCGGCTTAGGAGCAGAACGACTCAGTTGATGACATCAAAGACTGATAAACACACAAGGTTGTCGCACATTCACAAGCAGAAACTGTGCAAGGTCACAGGTGCACTACTCAGAACTGTTAGGTTGCCCATCCTGTTGTGACGTGGAATCAAAATAAGAAAGGTTAAAAAACTTCTTGGTGCAATATCTGCTGCTGTTTCTAACTCGTACAACAATTGCCTGGTACTCTTCTCAAAAGCTGCTTCCTCTCTTTAGCTTCTGCTACATTCTTATGGCCTGAATGCCTGTCAAACTAAAGGTAGCTAAAACCTTTGTTGCAGTGTTAACTATCTGCATGAGTGCCATTAAGCTAACATCTCTTGTGCTGACTCACTTATAGTTCTCACGACTCCAATCTCATTTCCAACCAAAGCAATTAAATAAAAGGTTCCATCTTTATGCAGGGCGTGAAAGTGCACCTAATACAGGCACCAATGCGACTACATTTTTCACTTTGGCAACCAAATCCCGAAAGTTAGTCACCAGATTGGCGACTAAATGCTTCATCATACCTTAACTAGAGACACATGTATAGCGAATAATTTTTTAAGAAGATTTTCAAGGTTAAATCTGCGTCAAACTTCCACATTAAGTTTGTTTCTAAAACGCAGCACATGTATCTTGATTGAGAGCTAGTGCGATCTTGGATTTAGGTGAGCTTCAACGTTGTATATGACTCATCCTAGTGTCTGCTTTGTAGCACTTTGTCTTTAAAAATGATGACCAACTTTTTAGAATTGGCTACCACTTTGAAAAATAATATTTAGGAGCCAGGTGGCTACCAGATAAAAAGTTAATTTCACGCCCTGTTTATGGCTACAGTGTACCAGTAAGAAGACACAGGAAAGGGTTGGAATAATGGTATAATATTAAATGAAGGCTCTGTACTCTACGCTGTTATTTTAATTACTTAATATGCAGGGTTCAAACACTTTTTCAAAAATAATAATAATAATAATAAAAGGACTTTTCCAGGCCTCAGAAAGTTTTATTCCGGGACCTGTAATCTACATAGCATTATGTGTATTATTCAGTTGTTGGATTTTCCTATCTGGCTGCTTCCCAATGCCTTTCAAAAAACTGGCCTACTTGAGTTGACAAAATTCCAAGGTTTTGCAGGACCACCTACCATTTTCAAGGACTTTCCAGTCCTGGAAAATGTTAGACTGGAATTCAAATACTATCCACCATTTCCAGGAACTGTTAGAAACCTGTTATAACTAACAACAATAATACCTATCACTTATAACCTATAAATAACAAAATAACATCTGGACTAATGAAGTGGGCGATACAAGTACACTGTACATGTAAGGAGTACACATTGATATACATTATTTATATTATTGAGTATACATGATTGAGTTGAGTATTGTCAAATGAAAAGCTACACTGTGAAGTGTTACACTTTTACTTAATGATTATAATCAAGAGCCAGTATTCAATAGCTATAATTAATGTACTAGTAATTAAGTTAGTTTAATAAAAATTATTATTTGTCAAAGAAACTAATACATGTGTAGTGTGCTTTGTTTTAAATTCTACCCATTAAATTTATTTTGTTCAACTTGGAGAGATGATAATAAAACTCATAAATGTCAGTCATACATGCATTAAATTAAAACTGTGTTGTGTGACACTGAATAGAAATCCTTCAGTGAAAGCTAACAAATACATGTATGTCGTCAAACATTTTCCTCTCGCACATTCAAACATTAGATTAGCCTGTGAGCAAGCTCCCTGGGGTAGTCTGGCAGCTGGGCCAGAAAAGGAGAGCTTGCAACTACATGTACATCTCTGTAATTTTGAATTTTTCTCATGTGTCACGTTTGTTTCCGCTTTGCACTGACTGGTGAAAATCTGACAGCTCAGTTGACGGGGAGCCACAGGGGAATTGGAGGTGGATATTCAGATTACAGAGACATAGCTGCAAGCTCTCCTTTTCCCACCCCGCCACCAGACTGCCTCGGAGAGCTTGCTTGCTGGCCAACATTAGACAACATTGTCGGCATCATTAATTTTCTCTTATTACTACTACCTACAGTGTTATGATCTTTCAGAAATGTCTTTATTTGAAGTTACAAGCATTTGGCCTGATGACTTTTTTATGAAATGCACTAAGTGGTGCATATAATTACCACAGAAAACAGAATGAAGCAAAAACTTAAACTGAAACCCATCTTACCTGATGATTTGTCCTGGTATTTATCAGGGGACCAATGAGACTCAATTGCTTTACTTCTGGTCTTGATCTCTTCCTCACTTGCAAGCAGAACTGACAGCAACTGTGTCCACACAATTACAGTGTTAATCGAACTATAGCAAAATTCTCGCATCTGATTGGCTATCACCAGTTATGATTTTCACCAAATACAGTAGGACAGAGTAATATTATTGGACAGTATGCATCATGCCTAAGTAATTGGCAGCTGCACTTTCATATTTTCTTTACTATGCATACCAGGGTAAAAACTGTTTTTTTCCCTAAAAAAGTTTTTCTCTAATTTCTTTCTCAAAGTTTGTTGTAGACATGATTAATATTATTGGTAACAGGACTTCATGTTGTCCAATTCAGTCTGTAATCGTACTTGTCATGAAACAAATCCGACTCCTGCTATGCGGTCATCCGATTTTGTTAATGACTTGTATGATTGCAGACCAAATTGGACTCCAATCGGTCCTATAACCATTATTAAGTATTATTGTTATAGCAGCTTTCCAATTAATGTTCGTTTGTAAATCACTGAACTTGTACAATGAGGGTGATCACTCAAAAACAAATTAGCAGTATTTTTTTTTTGTCAGGCTAAAGATCCAAATGAATGTCCTGACAGAGGTGCATTCTGAGCAGATCAAGACATAATGATTGTATAAATTATGTGCTCCTGTGAAAGTATGTCAAAAAATATGAACATGCACAATCTTTGCAAAGGGGGAATAAACAGACCACCACTGCCTACTGACCTCGGCATTTAGGGATCCCTGCGCATTTCCTGTAGATGGCACTGGCATTGAAGATGGTGCAATGGGCAACCTGTCCAGAGGGGACCCCAAGACAGCAGGCTTATTCCCTGTGGCATCAGCATTAGCAACAGCAGAGTTACTTATACTGCCAGAAGTGTTACTGTTTCCACTTCCACATGGAATAGAGTTCCAGATCAATGCTCCAGGACAGCAGATGGCTATAGTCTGCAGAACCGAACTGAGTGCTAAAACGAGGGCATGGTGTTGAGGACAAGTCTTGTATTGAGAGAGGACAGGAAGTGATGAAGCGCTAACAGGTGTCAACGTTGGACTGTCAATTTAAAAACAACAAAAGCAAATGACGGTTTTGTTTGGCTGTCAGTACATGCAGAAATGCCCCATCAAAATAATTCTTTGAAGACAATAAAAAAAAAACAATGCACAAATACACAGATTGGTCAGAGTTCCAGCAGAGGGAAGTAAATAATATATCTCTAGCTGAGACCTTTTTTGAGCAATATGACTAGAGACAAATTTACTATTCCTTGTGCTTGGTTCCTTAATTACATATGCTGTACATCTACCTCTCAGAAGTAATAGGAGGCACAGGGCTTGGGACAGATGTACCACCAGTCTTATTAGAGCTGCTTGGGCCTTGGCTTTGTTGCTCTGACTGCATCTGTTCAGCTGCAGAATATAACGTTGACAGCTTCTTGGAACACACCTGAGCCAGATTCCTGGCCAGGGTTTGAGAGAGGACCACCTGATCAACATACTGAAATAAAACAATGCAGAGAAACACATCTTAGTTATTACCAAATTTATTACTAAAGAATTCACTGTCAATAAAATTAAGGTTTTACTATGATCATCTGTGTTTTCATTCAGGGCTGCAGTTGGTGACAATGAGTGACATTTTGACAACTTAAGTGCCACCTTTCCCCACATTAAAATAACTTTCCAATAAGTTTGCTCGTGGCATTTTATAGGGAAATTAATCACCTGACAAGGGAATTCCACGTTGAATTTCATACAAAAAAAACCAATATTGTGAAGTGATGAGTGTGCTATCGGTTCTTCAAGTGAAATTTAATGTGGAATTCTGGAGAATTCAGGTGGTTAATATTTTGTGAATTGCATAGTTTCTTACTTATAAGAAAACCAAGCTTCCTCTGAGCATTCTTTTCATTTGCAATAGACTTCTGCAATGCTGGTGAGTGTAAGCAGCTCCTTATAAAATCTCTCAAGAAAGTCT
>OX419344.1:4078819-4106319 GCA_948470475.1 Galaxea fascicularis | reverse complement strand
ACTTACTGGTAGGAAATTGTCTTTAGCAGGCAGGGGTTTTCTTTTGTTTCCATCTTGAGAAGTGAAAGTGTTCTGTTTCTGTTTTTCTACTAAAATAGCATTGAAGCTTTGTGCAAACTATGAAGGAAGAAAGTAATATTACGATGAACTGAATCATTATTAAAGAAGTATGCTACGATGTACATACAGGCATATGTACACTGTAACTAAATAAGCTTAATTTCAATTCAAGGTAAAACAAATCATTCTATAGCAAAAAGCAGTGCACATAACATGAAGACTGATAACTTGCACATTAAAAGAAGCTTTCAACAAAACCCTCAATAACTCGAACTGACAATTCTTTGTTTTTCCTTCCTGAGATATACGCTTAAGCTTATTGTTTATGGTGTAATTTTTGTTAATTTAAGCTTTCTGATTTACAGTGCAACTACTCCGACCAAGGCCACGCAAGAATTTTTTTTACAAATTGGCCAATAATGTTTGAGTGATGAAACAACAGAATAGCCGCAATTTGAATTTTGTTGTGCTTTGTTAGCGGGTAAATTTGTCAAACATAATTAATTTTGTCAAAATCAATTGTTCCGATGTGAGATTCTCATTAGTTTGAAGCTACTTCATTGCATTTAACATCCACACCCGCCCCATGGATGACATTTTCTGAGGGGGTGAGCCAGTCGGCATCCTTTGATCTTGCGATTTTTTCCGAGGGGAAATACAAAATTTTGCTTATTTCTGAGAGGGGGGGGGGGGGGGGAAGAATTGTGTTGGCATTTTGAACCTCTGTTCTTAGGGAGTAAATTCTTGGCGACCTCATCCATAGGGGGGTGTCGATATTAAATGGAATGACCCGTAGTCGCACTGTAATGTTACACTGTACAATCAAACTTCGGCTGCATGCCTCCTACGAATTTTCTCTTTTCTTGACTCTTTGACATGACCCGATTCAATTGCAAGTGCACCTATGCCAACATATAAATTCTTGTATGTAGGTTTAACAACAAAAATTAAAATCACATTACGGCCTGATATGAAGATTCAAGGTACAATAATTAATGCACAAATATCTTACCTTAGACAGTGGCACATTTGACATGATATCCTTGGCCGATCCATACTGAAAAAACGCAGAATAAACTTAATCTTGTCTCTTCTGGATAAAACCGTTAAAACGGAGCGAAACTGTCGAATCAGAGCGGTACAAACCTCGACTGATCCTGAACTAAAGGGGAGAGGCTGGTAGCTGAATCCCTTCTTGACGTTTTCCTCGGTGAGTTCATCCTAGAGTGATTGCAAGGAAATTTAGCAGCACGAAGTTAAAACTTTCAATTCATTATGACCAAATCATACCTCTCTTTGTTTACTGTCTTGTGGGTAGACATCTGGCTGGCCCAAACGAGGTCTTTTGAGAGGACGTGGGGCCGCCATCTTGGATCTTTGGGATCAAGCGATCTTGGCGGCGCCTGCCCTATAATGACCTGCGGTATCTTTAGAAAGGTTAGGCGCAGTAAGCAATTGAGACGAAAACAAAGATGGCCGGCACTTTCCGCTCTTTGAACTACCTCCAAAAGCTTAGTATTGGCGGCTTCAGGTCTCAAGCAAGGCTTTTGCCGCGGGTATAAATCAATTCTATTATTATTTAGGAATACTTATTTCTTAGGGAAACCTTAGTTTTCAGTTTAATTTTGTCTATCTTGCAGATTTTAGGTGCGAATGGGTGCCAACATCAGCAAAAAAGAGATTTGTCTATCCATGAACATCATAGTATGAAGCTGCTTCAAGAGGCAGGAATAATCATACCTCAAGGCGGTGTGGCTAGGACTCCTGAACAAGCCTATGAGATAGCTTCCACCCTTGGTGTGTATTGTGTTGAATGAACAGATAATGTTAACAGTAATGTTGATTAATGACAACGACATTGATGATGATGATGGTGGTGATAGAGACAGTGACAGAGTTGTCATGGTGATGATGATGATGACGATGATGACAATATTGATGATGTTAATGGTGATGATTGTCATCATGATTATGACAACTGTGGTAATGTTGATGGCCCAGTCTGCAGAGTATAGCAGATCTTGACAAGTTCTTGTGCCCGCAGAGCCATTAACTTTTTAGCCACATGCACCGCATGAAATACCACCAAAAGACCGGAACTCCAGCATGCGTAGTTGATGGTACAGCTGTATATGCCTCTCAGGCTTACAGTACTGTAGCTGCTATGTGCAATGCTACGATTCTGGCATGGGCAATGAGTGTTTATAAAAAAAACACTTGTTCATGCACTTGCCACACTCTGCAGACTGGGTAATGGCAGTGGTGATCATGAAAATTAGGATTTCCATAGTAACTGTGAGCTTTTTCTTTCTGATAGGACTTGAAAGTGATTCTGACATGGTTGTCAAAGCTCAGGTTTTGGCAGGTGGTCGTGGAAAAGGCACCTTTGAAGGGGGACTCAAGGGAGGGGTCAGGATTGTGTTTTCGTAAGTATAGGAATGTATAGCCAGCAGAATGATGTGTAAAGTGAAGGCCAAAACGGATAAAACTTGCTCTCATTTGGCTTGAAACTCTTGTTCATTCTGAGCAACTCTCATTACTTTGAAACTCAGAACACTGTAAACACTAAAACTATTTCTGGAATGCCTATTGTGTTTCAAACAACCAATCAGATATGCAATGGGTAAACCATTGAAAAGTAATGTAACATTGATCACTTTTGTGGTTTCATCACATGTCTGCCAAGCCAACCATGCAGCCTGACCTTTGATATCAACACCACAAATCACTAATATTACAGGACAAAAGAGCTAAAACACAACTAGACTTGATAATATAATAACACTGGAACTATGGCACTACCTGAAGGGAGGAAACAACTCAAAAAACACATGAAGAGTGGGTGGGTGGGCGGGGCAGGTCAGACAATGGCAGATGGCAACACACAAACTCTACTTTCAACATCATGTGACCTGAAGATCCCCCCGGAAACTCAATCCCATACTCCCAGCTGTGTGTGAGAAAAACGTTTTTACGCTTCATTCATTCCTCAGCCAGCGGAAAACCACACTTACTCCCATTGTTTCTTTATACCCTGATATCAGCATGTACAGTATAAAGTAATTCTCCCCACTGTTCTTCATATACTTATTTTTCTGTGGTAATGTTAAGACGAATTTATTTGTTAAACAGTCAAGATCTTTGCAGCTTATTGATCACTTCTAATCATCTCGCAACCTTTACAGTGTGTGTTTGACTGAGCAGTCTAATACTTTAAGGAGAAATTAAACACTGGTCACTCTTAGTTGTTAGATACATGTAGTATGCGGGCTCGGATTGGCGGAGAGGCATGTTTGCATGAGAGGATGTAAACATGGTTGTGACTTCAGCTTGTTTGGCTTTCTGTGCACTAATCACGCAAGCACAAATTTGAAAAAGGTTTTGAGTTGAAAAACTTGACAAGTTTACTTTGTTTACCCATTTCCTTGTGCATAACTGTCTCGAATTCTCCCAACCCCTCTCGTGTTTATATCAGACTATGCAAACACGGAAAACGTTTTCTATTGCTTAAATAATACACCAGTCCTGTATTATTTTCACCTCAGGCCAGATGAGGCTAAAGAAATGGCATCCAGAATGCTTGGTAAAAAACTTTTCACAAAACAGACAGGAGATCAAGGAAGGATATGCAATGAGGTACGTTACAAGTACTACATGTATGTCGTTGTTAAATCTCTACAAGTGCAGTGTACAGTTATTCATCCACAACAGCAATAGTGTCTGTTCACGTGACGTCACAAAAATTCCGAAAACGAGGCGCCGCCATCTTGGAGGAGTAATGTTTTATTTATAATGGCGGCAACTGAAGCGTGTCCTTCTGAGAGCGAGACAAATTCCAAGTTTTTTCTGTCTGCCTATGGCGAGTCATTACAGGGTAACATAAGGGGAAGATATGTGGAGAAAATAGGGGCCATTGGTATCGACCCTTTCCTTATTCCGCAAGAAAACTTTACTCCGGAATGTCTTCCTCCAGTCGAGTCGTGCGATCTTCTGTCATATCTAGTGCTCGATACGAGTTTTTATACAAAGGAGCAGTTTAAAAATTTCAGAAGTCTCCTTGCGTACAACCATATGGTGTCCGGCTTTATTACAAGTGTTCTTGGACAAACATTGCGAGATAAATACGTGGTTCTTGCAAAAGTAAGACATTCCCAACGAATGAATGATCCGCACGTGCCATTGTGGATAATATCAACCAAAGAAGGAACTGTTCTTTCAGCTCACTGTGCTGGGTGTATGGCCGGGCTGGGAGAATGCTGTTCTCATATCGCAAGTGTTCTTTTTTATATTGAAGTGTGGACGAGATTAAATGGGAAGCTTGCCTGCACCCAAGTAAAATGTACGTGGCTGTTACCTACCACAGTTAAGCAAGTTGACTACGCAAGGATCAAAGAAATTAACTTTTCTTCTGCAAAGAAACTAAAAGCCGACCTCGATAAGTCCATTGAAACGGTTGCTTTCCCTGCTGTTGATTCAAGTCCACCATCTCACACTTCCACACCTAAACGTCCAGAAGTGCAAATGTCATCATCACTAGAACCTTCTGCTGAAGAAATGGATGCTTTTTATCACTCTTTGAGTGAATGCAAAATTAAACCAGTGTGTTTAAGTTTAATTCACCCATTTGCTGATTCATTTATTTCAAGTACTAGAAACATTAAGGCGGTGACAGACTTGTTTGATCCCAAGTATCTAGAGCTTTCATATACTGATCTTCTAAAGGAGTGTAATAAAGTACAATTGAACCTATCTGATGAAGATATTAAGTCAATCGAAAGGGAAACTGTGGATCAGGCCAAAGGAAGTGCTTTTTTTAGACACAGGGCTGGAAGAGTGGGGGCTTCCAAATGCCGTGCAGCCAGTCATACAGATCCTTCACAGCCCTCCCAGTCTCTGGTCAAAGCTATTTGTTATCCAGATATTTTTCGCTTTTCCACAGCAGCCACAAGACATGGATGCAAACATGAGGATATTGCCATCGCAGAATATGAAAAAATAATGCGAAAAACTCATGCTAACTTTGTTGTAACTAAATGTGGAACAATTATAAACAAGAAGTACCAATTTTTACATGCCACTCCAGATTTTCTCTGTGAATGTGATTGCTGTGGACAGGGATGTGGCGAAGTCAAGTGCCCTTACTGCATAGATGGAGTTGACTTTGACAGCTATGTGCAAAAGAAATCTTCCTGTTTGCAGAAAAATGAATCTTGTCTCCAACTCAAAAGAGATCATGACTATTATTACCAAGCACAACAACAAATCCATACAAGTGGGAGAGGATATTTAGATTTTATTGTGTTTGCCTCAGATGGGCAAACATCAAAATTTTTCTTGGAAAGACTTGCTCCAGACATGAAACACTGGGAAACACAAATTCCCAAACTAGCAACTTTCTGGAGAATTTGCATATTACCAGAAATATTGGGAAGATGGTATACCCGAAAGATGGATTTAAAAGCCCAGCTTTCCCCAGAAGAAGTCGCAAAACCTGGTGACTGTTACTGCAGGGAAACAACTAGTGAAGCACCGATAACATGTGCCAACCACACATGCAAAATATCCAGATTTCATCCATCCTGTTTGGGTATCAAGAATGTAACAGTTCCAAAAATATGGTACTGCCCTCATTGTAGAAAGTTGCCTCAATTTACCAGGGCAAAAAGCAAGAAATTGCCTGAAATGAAGGATCAGTTCCTAAGTGAGGCAACAAAACTTGCAAGTATCTGCACATGTCAAAAAAAAGCACAGGCAAATGATAAACTGCTGAAATGTCATAATGAACAGTGCCCAAATGGTAAATTTTTTCATCTGTCATGCATGTCTTACAAACGTTATCCAAGCAATGCAAGAACAACCTGGCTTTGCTATAACTGTAAGATTACAGTACCTAAAAGTAGACCATCAACACCAGCTCAAGGGGATTCTGATTTGGTCGAAGAACTGGCTGGAACACCCGATAATGTAATGTCAGCCCCTATTATTAATGATTCAAGCTCCCAAAGTGATAATGATTTGAAGGCAGATTCACCTGCAACACCAATCAACATCGGTGCAAACACCCAACAGGATAGTGATGTTTTGTTTGTCAAAGAAACTGTCAACACAATGTTAATAAGACAGGTTCACTAGGGAATCTGACTGATAGAGAATTTGCATTGATAGAGGATACACATGGCTGGTTAGACTGTTCTATAATCCACCAGGCACAAATCTACCTCAAACAGTTAAATCCGAACATTGAAGGATTTCAAAGGCCAACACTTGGTCCAATAAGAGCCTTTGACATTATCAGTGGTGAATTCATACAGATTTTGAACACTGGAGGTAACCACTGGGTATGTTTAAGTTCCATTGGTTGCTCCAGTGGCCATGTTAATTTATATGACAGTTTTTTTCATGATGTTGTCTGTGACGACATTGAGGAACAGGCAAGAAGTCTACTCGGACAGGAATTCAGGGGAATTAATGTTGTCCCTATTCAGCAGCAACTAAATGGATCTGACTGTGGGGTATTTGCTATAGCATTTGCTACGAGCCTTGTTTTTATGCAAGAGCCCTTGAGTATTCAATTTGATATCCCGAAGATGCGTCCTCACCTTTCAAGATGTTTGAGGTCCAATAGAATGGAACTTTTTCCAACCATTGATATTTAATAATGGACATTTTCCCAAGTGTTAACCTTTTAAGCCCTAACAGTGAGTAGCAAATAAGTTTTCCTGACCTTACATTATCACTGCCTAATGAAACATACAGGTCAGGAGAATGAATAAAAAGGAGTAACTGAACAGTAACCATAAGAAATGCACTGTATGGCAGAACTTGATATGGGGCTTAAAAGGTTACATTCTTCATTAAACACAGTTATATAAAATTATGTAAATACCCTTGTTGTTATGATACGCTGTAAGTGAGCATTGCCACATCTTGTACTTGTTTATTGGGAAAAATCCCACAGGTGAGGGACAATGATTTCCAGGTAGTATCCGCAAAGATTACCGGTAAATCCCAGTAGAGAACTTATTTTAAGGTAGAAAGAAAGGACCCAGTTATCTTGAGAGGCATTTTTTCATTCTGTACTAAAGGGATGTGTGGAATAAGGCCCCAATTACAAATGACGCCTGATATTAATACATGTACTAAATTCTCCCTTTGATTATTAAGCATAAACAAGACAAATTGGAAGGAGAATCTAGCAGTTCATCAGGAGGCACTTGAGGCTTCATTCCAAAGAGCTAGAAATATTGTTGTAATTATTTACTGCCTCTCCAACCCAGTGTTAGATATTAAAGGAGGACCCTTATCCATGGATAAAAATATCATTTATTACTAAGGCTCACCATTATTCTATACAGGATCAGAAAATTTGATCGAAACAGTGTCAAATATCTGTGTGGGAGGCTAATATGAACCTTGCAATATATATATTTGTATGAAAGAAAGCTACATTATTAAAATTATACAATAAAAACCTGCTGAAGCTTGTGACAAGGGTGAATCATTACCACGTAAGAAATGTTTACATTTTCTCGATAATCCTTATTCTTTTCAACCATTAAGTCGTGAGTTTACAGTCAAGGTTGGTCACATGGGCCGGGTTGTTCGAAGCTGAGTTAAGATAACCCAGGGTTAGTGCGAAATTTGAACACAGACATTAAAGCTTAAAAAGTAAATTCAGTTTAATTGTTTTTGTCAACAAGTAGATGATTAGATGCTCTTGAAAAGAACAGAGAAAATAACCTGAGAAAATCCTTTTGAATAAAAGAAAAATAAACTGGGGTTAGAATTTAACCCCGGGTTAGTGCTAACTGGCGTTCAAACAACTGGGCCCTGAAACTCATCTTGCTTGAATGGATTTGCAGGTGACTCCCCATAGAGCTGCAGTGTTTTTAATCACCCTTTTTTCATGCATATCACTTTTCTGGCTTAAGTAACAACAACTACAATTCTATTTAACAAGCTTGCTACACTTCTTGGCTAAGTATTTAGGTGTACTGTAAATGGACTGGGGCTCAGGCAAGAGGTATGGCTAATTCAGACAACTTGATGAGTTATTACCTATTAAAGAAATCAATCAAAACTCACAATAGGAGGACAGAGGTTAACAAGGGCAGCACAAACTCGAATTATCTTGTCAATCAGTGGGGCTTTGCTCTTGTCCTCACATGCTAAGTAGTCAGTTGACAGAGTACTTTGTAAGATTGTGTACTTTTGTCTCAGAATTCCAATAACTCTCTCCACGTGAATTCTGACATTGGCGATTTTACGTGTCTTTTCTACATCAACTGGATCCAGCTGTTGTTTGCCCCTGGTAAATGCAGGGACGTTCAGTTCTGCCTGGTGAAACCACACCTGCTCGTGGACAGTGAAACCTCTGTCTGCAAGGACAAGATCCCCAGGAAGTAAATTTTTTAAAAAGCCACAGTTCTCTGTAAGAAATTTGTCCGATGTGCGGCCCCCCCAGGCCTCGCTTACAAATGATATTGTTCCCTGTGGTGTTATCCCAATTAACACTTTTGCAGTGTTATGGTGTTTGTAGTTCGAAAAGGTCTGTGCTCTTGCTAACAGATTGGATGGCCTATCAATAAATATCTCGAAACAGTCAATGATCACACTTGTCTTTAGACCAAAAGAATCAATGAAACATTTTGGCATTGTTCTTTGAAGCTGTTCTCGACTTGGCCAGGAAATTAAAGGAGATAAACGAACATCCATGACAGTTAACCAGGTGACAATAATGCGAGAAACAACAGTTCTAGAAACACCAAAACGATAAGCAAGATCTTGGTGTGGGACGGCCAGCCGTAGTTTTATCAACACCAGAACAAACTCCTGAAATTTACTCAATGACAGGGAGCGTCTGTTGACATGTGGAGATACAAAGGAGAATGTTTTCATTAAAACTTCCCTCGAGGGTAACCCAGTGTAAAAGCGAACTTTACCGTCATCTCCCTCAAAAAATTCCTGTTCAAATACGGTCGATTTTTCTGGCATCCAAGGTTTAGGCGTTCGAAACATGTAATCACACTGCTCGGTTTGCGTTGACCGTGATTGCGTGAGTTCGCTTGGCTCAGATTGCGTGGCCATGTTGTTCCCCTCTTCCTCCTCCTCTGGAACCTTTGCCAAATCTTCTTCATCTTGAGCCGCGAAAGACATATCCCTGATTCTATCGCCATGGGCTTCTGGTTCATCTTCCCTGGACATTTTTCCTTTAACAGCCTGATCCTGTTCTTCACGCTCCCTCTCGCGTTTACGTCTTTCCCTTATTCTCTGGGCTCTTTCTTGTTGTTTCTCTTGTTGGTCTGAACTCTTTAACTTGCTGTGGCCCAAATGCAAGCTAGGCACCCAGTCTAGATTGAATTTATCCCAGAGGGAAGCTGCTTTTCCAGAGTGAAAATGAATTCCACAAACACGGTCGTTCTCAAGCTTGCTTTCCGTCAAGTCATCACGACTTATGGCCGCTAACCATCTAGTTCGCCGTTCATTCGACAAAATTTCCGTCTCCTCGCCTTGACTAGTAATAACTTTAGGCACCCTACAAAAACTAAGGTCTGGACGTCTCTTTTTATCGTTGGAACATCCAACGATTAGACAAAACGAAGGCATCGCTACAAGACGCAAGGAGTCGCGTGACAGATTTCACTCCTCCAATATGGCGGAAGCAACTTTTCACCTACGTCATAATCATGTGACCGCACAGACACTATATCAGAATGGCTGTTAATAATAATTTTTATTTTCATCGGTATTTTTGCTGTTTACAGGTCTACATTTGTGAAAGACTGTATGCAAGAAGAGAATACTACTTTGCAATTGCTATGGAAAGAGCATTTAAAGTATGTATACTTTGAGTCAATGTACTACAGTGTACCTGGGATACTTACATGTATTGTGGGATGTCAAGGGAGGGTGCTACCTGGGGGCAGAATACTCATCTTCAGAGGAAAACTGCTACATTGGATGTATGATAATAAGTTTATTTAAGTCGTTCTAGCCAAACACGAGTGCTCTACTGACTGGGGAGACTGTAATTATTCAAATAAACTCTAAATCAAAGCAAATGTTGGTTTTTGAGGAGAGGGGAAAACCAGAGTACCCAAAGAAAACCTCTCGGAGCAGAGTAGAGAACCAACAAACTCAGCCCACTTACAGTGTGACATTAAGTCTGGGAATCAAACCCAGGACACATTGGTGGACGGTGAACACACTCACTGCTGCGCCAACCCTGCAATACCAGTTGTGTCAAGATGTTTAACTTTATTAGATTGATGTACATGTAATTTGAGTAATAATTTATAATTTCCATTGAGACCCTCAGTTTCTTTAAGTGTCTTTAGTATGTGAGTTCTTGACCAGTCTACAGTAACTATTTTTTGTATTTTCAAATTGTTTCCATAGCCTTGGTTACTGAAATCATCAAGATTATAGTTCTTGTTGTTATTTTTAGGGACCAGTATTGGTGGGCAGTCAGCAAGGAGGAGTCGATATTGAACAGGTTGCCAAGGATTCTCCTGATGCCATTGTTAAACATGGTGTTGATATTATCAATGGTTTGTACCCATACTGAGTGCTGTAAGTTGCCTAACCTTTTGATAGTACATGTGTTGAAGTGGGCTGCAGGCCATGGGCAGCAGGCTTCGTTCTCATGGACCACTATTCATGTGATCACTGCATAACTTTTGGCCCACAACCCAGGTTCTACTGGGCCATTGGTCTGCTTCTGTCACTGTCCCTGTTTATTGCACTGCTCATTCAATGGGGTGTTCTGAATTTCACTAAAAACCATTAGGTTTTTTTTCTGATTACCGGTACACAATTTTATTGTTGACAACTTACAGTTAATCATTTGTCCAGGTCTGTCAAAAGCTGAGGCAGAGGAATTTGCAAGAAATATGGGTTTCAGTGAAGCTTGCATCGAACAGGCATCTGACTGGATGCTTCGACTGTATGACTTATTTATTGAGAAAGATGCCACAATGATTGAAATAAATCCAATGAGTGAAGACCTACTAGGAAGAGGTAGGATTTAATGTGTGAGTTCATAATACTCCATGTTACTCCACCGTACTAGCAGTGTTCCAGATAAGCGGCGGGTCTCGGGTCAAAAACCCGAGAAATCTGGCTCCCTGACCTGACACACAGAGTTGTTAAGTAAGAAAATTAGGGAAGACCCGTGTCTTATGACCCCTTAAAAATTTTCCGTGACTCCCTAACTCTGAAAGTTAACTGGAACAATGACTAGGATAATACCACCATTATTATCATAGTAGTTATATTACCGGTAGTGTTTCCTTAACACTTTACATCCCAATAATAATCACCATCTACCTTGTCCTCACCATATCCTCAGTTTGTTAAGCATACAGGGCATGAGAATACAGGAAATGATCACCAGAGATCAGTTGAGTTGATGTTCGTACAAATTCTCCCCACATGTAACATATGAAATACATGAGATGTGTGAGGAGAATAAACATGTTGATATAATTAATTTTGTTGACAGGAAATGATCACCAGGGATCAGTTGAGTTGATGTTTATGCAAATTCTCCCCACATGTAACATGTGAAATATGCTAGAATTAAAGGTTAATGCAAAATTAACGTTGATGTTGAGGATTAAGGGTTATGAAGAACTATGTTAACCCTATCTTACAGCCCATGCTGCTTTGTCATGCATGTCTAGTTAAACCCTGGGATGTTCTCTTAAGTGAACTCCAGATGTGTCTTTGTTATAATATGAGTTAGGAGAATCCATTCAATGATCAGGGCATTCAATCTCTGGTAATCACTTTGTGAATTCTCAAAAATTACATGCTTAATCTAGTGGTAACATTGCAAGGCAAAATTACATGTTGGACACTGCTAGTTGTTAAAGAGTAAAATAAAAGCAAAACAGAGATCAATACTGTAAAGAAATAATGATCAGTTTCTTTCATATGAAAACCCACCTTTGAAATCCTTCAACATTTTTGTGTGTCTCGAGTCTAAAGTACACTGAGATGTACATCTGTTGTTGTTTCAGTGGTGTGCATGGATGCCAAGCTGCTGTTTGATGACAATTCAGAGTTCCGTCAACCTGAAGTGTTCACCTTAAAAGACTGGTCACAAGAAGATGAGAGGGAAGTGGAGGCAGGACAAGCAAATCTCAATTATATTGGTCTTGACGGCAGCATCGGATGCTTAGGTAACTTATGTGTACAGTGTACATGAAGTGGTGAAAAATGCACTTGTATGAAAACAATAATAATTATTCATAGATCATGAATAATAATTGAGATTGTAGGTGGAAATCGCGAAAAATGTAGCAACATAAATTGACCACTGTACAAGGATTCTAAAAGCTGATGGTTTGAGCATTAGCCCTGAATTCCATTCTGACCTTCAACATAATTTATATATGCAAGTCAATGAATTATTTCATATATACTTCACATAATTTATATATGTTATATATATATGTTATTATAAATTTATGGTAAAATAATGCATGACTTGTGATCATTTTTTTGGCAGTAAATGGTGCTGGCCTGGCCATGGCAACTATGGATATCATCAAGCTTCATGGTGGTGAACCAGCCAACTTTCTAGACATAGGTGGTGGTGCTACAATCAACCAGGTGAAAGCTGCCTTCAAAATCATCAGTGAGGACAAAAAGGTACATACATGTATCGTGAAATGGCTTACTATCTTTCTACTCAACAAACTGTCAGAGGTGAGAGGAGACTGTTTTGTAGTCCCTCTCTGGATAATCAAGAATACAAGCCCTCGCGGAGTGACGAGAAAAACCGAGAGAAGACTGGGGAGGTGCAATACACTACTTGCACAAATCCCATAATACCATTCATCTTGGGGGGTTATTTGCATTAAAACAATAGGTATCCAGTTCACTGAAGCATGATACAGTCCTAAGAGTAAATAACTTGTATTGTTTTCATGTAAAGAACCCCCCAAAACAGATTGCATTATGGGATTGTGCAAGTTATGAATAAAAGAAGGCTTCTTCTCTAATCCCTCACAATTTATGCAAAATCTAGGATTTCAACCCCGTTGGAATCCTGAATTTGTTTTCAGGCTTCTTTGTGCAACTGCAACTGCGAGGATCAGGATTCATTTCATTTCATTTCCACAGTTCTTATTTGATTTATTTCATATACATCATTCCCAACCATTTTCTTGTTGATGGGTTGGTAAGGCCACCTCGAAGCTAATCTGTTTCGGTACCTGCACCTTAATGTGGTGTATTCACACCGTGTATTATAGTCCATCAAATATTTTCGCTCTCACACGCTTGGTCTAAACGTATCAGGTGACTGAATATGTTCCAGCTAAAACTGGGGAATATCCGATGATATTCTCCAAATGCGTGTTACAAAAAATATTTGAAGGATAATAAAGATAATAGTCTCCATTTGGCGCAAAAATATGCTGGGATATTTGTCCTTGGACATTATCAGTCTCATTATCTCGGAGTTCGCAGTTTTCCTCTTTCGCTCTCGGGAAAGTTTTCGCTTCTCGGAACAGACAACGGACAAATATCCGAGTATATTTTCACGCCAAATGGAGACTATTGTTTATTTAACACCTGTTTCTGCACTCTGTTAGGTTCATGCTACCCTTGTCAACATCTTTGGTGGTATCATGCGCTGTGACATCATCGCTGAAGGAATCATCGCTGCGGCAAGAGAGCTTGATCTCTCCATACCGGTTGTTGTACGACTTCAAGGTAAGCACAGCATGTTGTGTTATGCAGTCTGTATTTCTCCTGCTATGGGAAGTGTTGTAAACTTGAATGATGGATGTTTAGAACTGGCGTTCACGCCGCAAGAATCAAGCCGGGAAAGGAGAAAAAACCACAGCATTTATATTCTCCGAAGACCCTAAGTAAACATGATTAGAAACGTGTTAAAGGAACGTGTCCAGAGCAAAAGTCCACTTTGGAAAAGCATAGGTTCCAGGGAATGTGTTGATGAATCGATTTTCACTGCAAGAATGAGTATGTGTGTCTTAAAAATGATAACCGAACCAAGTTTGAGGCTGTTCATATTGACCGGTGTCAGTTGTAAGACAAAATATGCGAGCTATTCGTTGGGCAAACAAATCTATTTGTAATAAGTGGGCTTCCGTAAATCGGAGTTTCATTGTAATACAACAACGTACAATGTAGAGTGTACACTGTAGACCAACATTGGTAAATTTAGCGTAATAATTACATCAGGATTGAACAGACTGACCAAATTACTTCATGTACAGTGTACATGCAAGGTTTGACGGCCTTACGCGCCTTCTGGTGCGGATAGAATTAAGATTGAGATAAGAAATAAGTTTGACCCAAATCTTGTAACAAAACTTAGGGACCCCTGCTGTTTCTTACATTTGTAGTATTGCTTTGCCACTCAAGATTTCTGTAATGCTTCATTTTTATATCAGTAATGATTAAGTTTAATTTTGATTTTTCACGGCCCCACTAGCTATGGTGATTTTTAAGTAGTGTATAAATAACGCGCCCATTTTACTTACCTCTTTGTTTTATGCTCCAGGAACTCGAGTGGAAGATGCCAAAGCGCTGATTGCCGCCAGTGGACTAAGAATCATTGCTTGCGATAACCTGGAGGAGGCCGCTGAGATGGTGAGGTTTCTTTTCTCCATGCAAAATTCAAACCCATTTATTTTATTTATTTTATTGAGATGGTAAGGAGGTGGTTGGACTTTGCGTTCCTCGTGAAAGTTGTATCGCAACGGTGCGACCGATCTTTCGTGGCTGCTTATCAATGCTAGAAGTTGTATGGTCAATTCGCTCCCAGATCCGTTTCCCCTCTTTACATTCAGCATTGAGCTCCTAATCGCCTCCTTGTCAATCTTACCTTATTAAGAGAATTTATAGGTTCGAGCCCTCATATACATTTCGTTTCCTTTACACTGATTCTGCAAATGGTTTGCGTTACGTTCCAATGTACATGTAACAGTCCGATCTGGGGGTGAAATGACTTAATTATTGGCATTACGTTGGTATGGGATGATTTATTACCGGTATAAGGTGCGATTTGGCCGTCGTTTTTTTTTTTTCAAGACAACTAAATCATGATACTTTGTGGTGTGCTTTCCTCTGTTGTCAAGACTCACAACTAATTTTATTCCTCTTGAATCTTAGGTTGTCCGTGTCTCTAACATTGTTGAGCTTGCGCGCAGCGTCAAAATGAAGGTCAACTTCGAGCTGCCAATCTAACAAGTGGTTGGTTTTTTTAACACAGTGTTATGGTATATGTTGCGTTCTGTATCACATTAGTAATGCAGACCCCACCACTAGACTCTTTTCCTCTCATTTTTTTACCCTGTGGATGCAGCCACTTAAAAACTTTCGGGGTGTCTTATCTTTAAATCAAGATCTGATCGATGTACGACGAAGAAACAGCTTTTAACATTATATGAGAAGTTATGAGTGTATTTCTTGGATGACATCAGCGGAACTATCACAGCTGGTGTAGGTGAAATGATATTTATGTCAGAGAATTTTTATTGTTGTATCTTCATTACCGGTAAGGCTTCAAAATGTCTTTAGCCTCATGAAGCTGAGAAACACTATAATTCTTATTTGAGTATCTGAAAGCATACCTTCAAAAATAAATGTTTGGATAACAAAATGACCACTCAAGTGTTGTGGCCTGGTTTGGCGTAGTAGACGTGGACTACTCTCGGCAGAATGAACCCAACAAATGCGTGAACGACAATAGCGCCAGCTCTTCAAAAAACCTTCCAGTTGTCCTAGAGTTCAAATCGCAATACTAGCAACTCTTTTCTCTCCTTACTGTTCGTCATACACGTGTTATGGACTTTATTCTCGCCACTTCTATAAGTGATGAAGGAATAACAAATTGAGGAGAGTTCCGATATTGCTTGATCTTAGTCAAGGATTGAAAGGTTAAATTTTCGTGAGCGCGAGGCCCTCGACGTGACGCGTAGGGAGAAGAAAAATAACGGACCATTGACAAAGCCAGAGCGTTTGAATTATGCGTTGCTCTCACAACCCAAAATTCTCGTCGACTAAATTTTGGAGCTTTGTCAACTAGACCTAGGGTGCTTACCATTTAGCCAAAAAATCCGGAAATTTCGGTTTGAGGTCAAATGGAAAGGCAATTTTCCGGAGAATCTTTTCGGAAATTGTGGACAACCTCCAGAGGTAGTCCACTTTTTCCGTTCGGAACGGAATTTGGGAAATGCCCTTACCATTTGCCAGATCGAGTAAAATATGTGGGATGGAATGCTGGGTAGTTAAAGGTAAGCGCCATTCTCATCCGGTTGGTCATTGAATTCGGAAAATCGCTTACCTTTATGCAACGTTTATTCCATCCGGATTTTTTGGCTTAATGGTAAGCACCCCTGATGATCACGCTGGCTTTACCCCGCGCGTTGCCGTCAATGGTACGGTTGCGGTAAGAGTATTCAAGACTCGTACAAATAGGACCCCATCCTGTTCAAATTCCTTTATTTTACTATTTGGTTTCCCTTGTTTTACACTGCCCTCGCAAGGCATTTTCTTCATGCAATTTCAGATTAACCAGGTTTGGAAATTCATGGAACTGCAGCTTTCCGTCGCCATTAACATCAAGAATGGCGAACACTTTCTTGAGGTCTTGTTTTGTCATGGCAATATTCAGCTTCTTCAGTCCTGTGATGAAAGCTTCTTCTTTAATGGTGTCGCGTTTACCCGAAAGCATCTTGAACAAGTCCACCATTCCCAAGCCGTTGCTTCGACCAAACCCCGAGAACATGTCCAGTGGAGAAGGCTTTTCAGGTGCCCGAGTATCGCTGGCTTGTTCTCCTTGGATACTCACCTGCCAGGTGCATTTGAAGTCGGGTTTTCTTTGCAGCACGTCCTCAAGCTCATCGTGGCAGTCCCTGTCCAGGGTCATTCCTTCCAGGTGAAGGTCTCTTAGGGCGCTTTCGTGGTTTCGCCGAATTGCCTTCAAGAACGCGTAAACACTGGGACTTAGAGACGGGTTCTTTCCAATGCGGAGCACCTGAAGTGTCTTGTTCTTCTTAAGACCTTTAGTGAAGCACACCATTTTTAGTTTTTTGATTATGGGCTCTCTTCTCCTGAGGATTCTCTTAACTTCTATAAACGTATTGGATTACCACTTAAGGTGACAAATTACGCGTCGCCAACTAACGTTCAGGACGCAGAGCCGGACGCTATTTTGCGGCTGGTGATTTTGTGCTATTCAGATTTCAGAATAATTATATGCACGGCTGGCACCGACTAATACCACAAGAGCACGGGTATAAGAGTGACTAGAAAGCTGAAAGCGTATCCCTGGGTCTCTCGCAGTCTTAAAGAGTCAGGAGTCCAAAAGCGTAGTTGATATAACCCCAAGATTTGAAACACCCGAACAGGGTGGGCGATTTTACTATTACAACGACGTGTAGCTTTTATTTCGTTAGTTGGAAGTAAACCCGTAGCCAACTCTAATCTTGTTTTTCACACACGCTTTCTGCGCGTATCGCTTTACCGCACCTGTGGTACTTATTTGCCTCGAATTTGATTGGCGCATTTCAGTGTTTTGATTGTTTTTGAGTTTTGTACACTCGGTGGCAGTCTTGAGGATCAGGTGTGCGTTTCTCGAAACCCCCGAAACTTTTCGGGCCCATTTCGGGTGCCATAATTTCCTTCGTATCGTGAAAACGAAGACGTTTCCAGGCATGAAATTTTGCAACAAAGTTGCCCTTTCCTACCTTGAAATCATAGTAAACGACCAGCTTTTTAGAATAAGTGGATCGCAGTTTTAGAGATGGCTTTTCGGGCCCGAAAAGTTTTCGGGAGTTTCGAGAAACGGGCCCCAGGGGCCAGTTCCTGAAAGGTGTAATAACTCTATTCCAGGGATAACTGTCCCTTGTTCCGTTGATAAACAACGAAATAAGGCACATTTATCCCTGGAATAGAGTTATTACACCTTTCAGGAACTGGCCCCAGGTGCAACAAGACTGAAGAGAAAAAGAAAGGGACAGGACTGGATGGAAGAGCAGGAGCGTAGCTAAAGCACTGAATACAGCGTGTTAGGTAGATAGTGTTCAGGACTTTGCGACATGGCTTGGAGATCAGAGGAAAGTAAATGAAACATCACTTACCCTTCGCGATTATCTTTGCCTCGAACGGACCGATGGACGTGTTGGTGACATCCAGATGTAACAGAGATTCGTTGACCTCGAGTGCGCTCCTTAATGCTTGTGCTGCTGCCCCAGATAAGCAATTCCAAGAAAAATCAAGCTCTTTTAAGGTATAGCACTCTCGGAGCCCATCCATGATATCTGCCGCTCCTCGTGTGGAAATATTGTTCCAGCTGACATTCAAAGACTCCAGAGAACTTGTGACCGAGAGAAAGGAACCCAGTGTCCCAGCTGCGAGGTCGTCCAGGCAATTGTGGCTCAAGTTAAGAACTTTCAAATAAAAACTTTCTTTCACGCCTTCAAGGAGAGGAAAAATGTTTCCTCCCCCGCTGGAGATATCGGAAACGTTGAGGTGTCGAAGTGCAGAGGTATTCTTAAGCATACGCTCCATAGCGCGACATCCCTCCAGGCCTATTTTGTTCGCAGATATATCGAGGCTAGTTATAAAGCAGTTGTCCTCTATCAGGTCTGCCAGTGCTTTGGCGCCGATATCCGTGACACCATTATCGTGAAGGTTCAATGTGATTACAGTAATGTTGTGCTTGAGTGCGAGGCAGATGGCCTGCAGTCCCTTGTCCAAGACTCCATAGTATCGAAGATCCACCTAAATATTGATTACAAGACAAGTCTTATGTAGACCGGGTAAATGGCACCAAAGGTAAAATACAATTCGATTCACAGGCAGCTCACACTGCCTTCAACGTTACGCGCGGCATAAGTAGCGTGAAGCAATTGGGATTTGATAGCGTTTCGACTTTTAAAATTGCAGTGTAACAAAAATTTCATAACGCATTCCTTTCGACCTCCTAGCTGATGCCTTTGAATGGTTCGTAAAGAACAATCATCATATCAAGGACTTGATGCACTACTTGGGCCGAGTTGCTCGAAGCATGGTTAGCGCTAACCGTTGGTTAAGTGGTATTAAAACCTGTAGGTTGTCATGGTAATTAACCTGGGTTACCGCTAACCATGCTTCGAGCAACTCGGCCCAGGATGATTGCTTCATTAACAGTGTGTATTTGATAGAAGGATCCAGGATTCACAGTTTGTTTAGTTGGGACTGTACGGGTTACGGATTAAGCCTCAGTAACGATAAGTATATCTAAACAATTATCCTGCGAAAAAATCACGCGGAATATCGGCTGGTAATTAGCCGACTACTTGGCTGTAGCGAGTTGACCAAAATTAGGTGCCGGATATTTCGTGCCATTTCGCAAGATAATTGTTTTAAGCCTTAGAGTTATTTCTTGTAATATCAACGCTTTCCCATCCCTTATTTTTTAGTCGGGATCATTTGCGGTCCGATATAATTTGCAGTCCAATTTGGAGATCATTTGCGGTCCTGGGATCGTTTGCGGACCCGCACAGTAATCACAAGAATCACGCAAGATGAATTTTTTTTTTTTGATATTTTAACAATTGCTCCCCACTACTTCTTGAGGAAATGTGTAGGGACAACAAATGAGAATTTCAATTTTGATCTTAAAATTTAAAGGGTTAAAATGACATGCACCTTGGTACTGGTCATTTGCTTGATGAATGTAGATACCGGTGGTATTTCTAATTCAGCGCATGCTGTTGAGTACACCTGTTCTAGCTGGAAAGCGTTGCCGCTGAGGCGCTTCTCTTCGCAGCAATCTTCTAAATCGGTGTCCCACTCTTCACTGTCACTGGACGATTGCCGAAGTAAACCATTGCTGTTGGTTGATTGCGGAGATCCAGTTTTCCTTTCCATTTATTACGTTCGTTCTGCTTCGAATGAAAACCACGAAAGTGAGTTCAATTAATAAAACACAAATGTTTTACTAACCGAGAACTCGAGGACATCGTTGCGACAACTTAAAACTGATGAAAACGTCTGATGAGCCTCTACTCCAGAAAGGGAGTTATCCAGGCCAGTTATCCTTTGTACGCGGTACCAATAACGGCTGTGCTAAAATTCAACAGTGGTATTGTGGCCTGAGCACAGTTTCAGGCCACTCTACTAAGCTGACAGCCATTAAAAAAACTCGCAAATCGTTGCAAGAATATCGATACGGAACTGGCAAACGAATACATCTAAATGCAGTTTATAGCGAAGTCGAACTGAATATTTACATAAAGAGATGTAATGACACATTAAATCCTAACCACAAACCTCTTTGCCATTCTAAAACTGTCCGCCCTTTTGGGTTCGCTTTACTTGTTATTGGTCGTGAACAACGTTATTACTTTCTGACATGCGCCCCAGAGAAAGGAAAGTAGTATTATCATAATAAACTTGGAAAATGAAACACGAAAAGTTCGGCGCAGTTTTGGAACCTTTATTATTGCACCTGCCCTCACTGTTTCGCGGCAACTTCCTTTAGTGTTATGGGTGCGCATAAAATCCCTTTGCAGATTGAGTGGTTTACAGGTGCTAATTAGGTGGGATGTGTTTTGCCTAATAAATGGACTGTCGGGCATCCCTGTTTCCATGGAGAACGCAAATGTGCTTTAGAAAACAGCAAGAAACACGTTGCACAAGCAATTTCGATTTCTTCAAAATTTCCTTGTGTCTTCTTTTGATTCTGTAAACGCACGAAGAAACGGTGTTTTTTTTATAATTTTCTCTCGAAATATCACGGGAAGTATAGTCCTAATCAATCAGGTCCCGCACTTTTCAATTAAGTTTATTTTGTCGTTCTGGGTACATTAAGAAAACGTAGACACAATAATCATCATGCCAAACTATGGCTTTTTCTCAAGCGTTTTCCTTTTTTAAGTGAACCCATTATTATGAAAACTTTAACAAACACTTTAGAGTAACAATAAGGCTGTTCACTCGATAATATCTAACCTTCAGAAACCCTTTTGTTGAGGCTTCATCCGTTGTCTCACGTCAATAACCACCGCAAGATTTGTCAGGTGTATTTCGTTTAGCATTTTACGATGACAGGTTTTCTCTATTACATCGTTTTTCAGCTACGTAAGCTAAAACAAAACTTAAACCCTAAAACGTTTCTCCCTGAAATAACTTAACAGAGACTCTTCTCATCCAGCATTAGGGAGCTTTAGCAAAGCGAACGGCAACGAGAACGTCGCCTAAACAGTTTTGTACATTTTTCGTTCCCGTCGCCGTCATCGTCGGCGCTGCTAAAGTCCTTCTAAATGCGCGGCTTGCTTTCAGGTTCTTGGTATGTCTTCTCGCCCGACCTTTTTACATGTTTTGCAGCATAAGATCTTGACAAACTCCTGGCGAAAGGCCCTGTTCATGGCTGCATAAATGAATACGTTAATCGCACTACTCGCTGCTCCAAAATAGGTACTTGTTAGATAGATTTGGCGCGGTACATTCCAACTGACGCCAATAAACCGAATACATTCAACCACCATCACAGGGACCCAGCAGATACAAAAACCTAAGGTCACAGTGAAGAGCAGTTTGGCGAGTCTTATGTCCTCAAGACTTGTACTAGGACTTCTGTCGGGTGCTACCCTGAAGCCCTGGTGTCTAATGGTGCGAAATACTTTGTGGTATAGCACGATGACAACGGTCATCGGAGCCGGGATGTTAATCGTCAGAGTGGTTGTAAAGAGGACAATTGATGACGGCGTAAATGAGGGTAAGCTGTAACAAAGCGCGGTTCCCGAATGAAACACGAAAGTCGAAATGTCAAGAATGAAAGGGAGAGCACTGCAGAATAAGGCCCATACCCAGATCAGAAGGATGGTGAGAATTGTCAGTTTGGAGGTGTATAAATTCGGATAAAGATTAAGATGAACAACCCGGATGTAACGGTTACAAGCTGTTAATGCCATCGTGTGTAAAGACGCGATGCTGAAAGCGAACGTGCAGTAACCTTGCAGCTGGCAAATTGAATCACCAAAAGGCCATTTGCCGGTTATCAGTGCTCCAGTGGCATAAGGAAGGCAAAATATTGACGTTAAGAAATCTGCCATCGCTAAAGAGATGATATAATAGTTTGGGATTATCCGAAGCCTCGGGTTTCGGTAAAACGCAAGACAAACTAGAAAATTCCCGAAAAATGCCACGGAATTGACGAACAGTAGAATCAGTGATTCGATGACAATCAGCAAAGTACCCCTTGTTTTAAGCTCCGTATGAATACTAGTTCGTTGCATAGACTGTAAAACCGCGGTGATGTTGGTAATATTTGATGACTCCGCCATTCTGCGATGTGATCTGATAAATTCTCCACTATACGCCTTCTCGTGTAGTGATCTGCAAGCCTAATAGAAAAAAAAAATACGTAGGAACGTTCTGGCTCCCAATAAGTGCTTTGTCCCTTTTTTAAAGATGATAATGATAATGAGGATTTATATAGCGCTTTTATCCGAAGGGCTTACAACACTTTTTGGGGGACTTTGCCAGACTGCTTTTTTAGGCGCAAATTGCAGCCACGCAGTATTTTGTCCTTCTAAAGAGCTTTGAATGGGTTGCGGTTACACATCCAATTTAACGTACGGTTACACGACTGCATTTTTAAAGTGTGAACTGACCGACTATCAGCAAGGCGGAGCCACTCACCAAAGCAAAACCAATATGGAAAACAGCAGAAGCACGACCAAGTGTGTCACATACGATAGTGTCTGTTAATCCGCATATTGTGATGGCTTCTTCATTTAGTTTTCTGTGAAAATAACAACACCGAAAAAAAGTTAATGAGCCAGAGCTGAACTGTATCATTGCAAATCGAAAAATTTGTGCTTCAGTCATACTAACGACAAAGAAATACTCGTACTGATGGAAATGAATTTTTGGAAGTTATAATGGACGTCTTGCAGTCTTGTCATTACCTCTTAATGAGAGGCAAGAAGGAAAAATTAGGATGATATCCTCAGGGGTTTTCAGCCTTAGGAAAAAGCTTCATTGCTATTGGCAGAAACAGGCGATTGATAAAAGCTTCTCGTATTAATTTTCGTGTTTATAGTTCATACAGGAAGTTAAAACAAAAAACCCCACTTCTGATAGTGTTATTGGAAATATATCTGATGGCGCCAATTTTTTTCGTACGAGTTGATCGGTATCTTCCGCTTATTACACAAAAAATGCAGCTTTGATTATATTTCTTTTAGTCTGCCGAATAATCCCTGCATACAAATGATAAGCCGGGAAAATTTCGGGTAATGAAATAATACTTAATCGAAATTCGACTGATCTGAGGTGAATGCAATGAAAGAAGGTTCGCTGTCTTCACGGATTTGATTGAAGTTTCATGTCTGGCTCATCGGTTGTTTCTGATTCACTTGGCCCAGATGTTTCATTAAAAATTTACATTCATAACGACATAATGATGTCTTCCAGAATCGATCAGTCTAGCACTGGAATCAGTCCTCCTTCCGTGTAAATGGGGCCTTAACAGACTTTTCAGTTTTTATCTTCATCAGGTAAAAGACATTTAAAAATATATCGGTTGTTTTGAAAATAGAACAGTTTGAATTTCAGATTTCGTTTTACAGTTCGTGATATAAACTTGGCTGCTGAGAAACACATCACGTTGAGGTATGAAAACGTTGATTCACCTTGTGCTGTTGAGGGCTTAACAGCTAATGTTGAGCTGAGAAGTGTCTGTGCGAATGTTTGCAAGTTCAGCAGAAAGACGAAACATATTTTAGCCAAAGTAAACTCCAGATGTTTCCAATAGTTTCCGGCGGCCGCCATGTTTGTGCCCTTCAGACTCCGGCACCAATATGACCTCTCCATACCAAACTCTGTAATTTTGAGTGTAAATTTTGCCGAATGACTCAAGTGCAGGATATCGCACAGCCCTGAGACTTGGACAGGCTGTTTATTTATCACTTTTCTATAACATCTCAATTTCTTGACGTTATTTATTGAATGATAAGCGATTTTGTTAGTTGCGTGACGTGAAAAACGAGAATACTGTGGAGATCTAAAGGGCATTTGAAATGTCAGACTGGGCATTTCTGACAACACACTCGTATTCAGCTTGAAATGATGAATTAGTCAATACGATAGTTTCCCTTTAGTGGACATGTACGATTGGTCTTTGTTCCATACTCTTTTCCAAATCCACACATTTTATTGTTATTCTAAACTACTGTAGCTTTTTGGACAAATTAATTTGTTTACATTCTTGTGTCTCTGTTTATCATTGAGCTCAATTCTACAAAGGTGTTTGTTGACAGAGTTTTTCAAGGTTTACTAGTGCACTTAAAATGACAGCAGCTACCAAAGCCATTGTCTTTCCCATTTTTCCAGGAACAAATATTTTAGCTGTCCAAGAGAGGAGAGAGTAGTTCAAAACTCGTTCCAAAACGCGTTGTTTGTCCTCGACAAAATGTTTGGCGAGAGATTAAACAATTGTGTGACGTTAATGATATATTTATGGCTAATGATTGGCTAATTGTCTTTCTAAACCACTAAATCTGCATAAAAAAGATTTCCTGTTGTCGAAGTACCTCGGCGAGTCAAGCTTCATGCTTTTTGATCTAAACAAAAGATGAGTCAATCGTGTTGGCAAATTTTGTCTCTGTTTCTCACCTTTTCTCTCTCAACCTGCACATCAGGTAAATACTTTATTTTAATCATTTTCTTTGCTTGTGAGATTAATGCCGCATATTTAAACCGCCGCGGGATACTTGCAACGTCTATGCTTCAAATTGATAAATAAGACTTCCTCGTTTGGAAAATTCCTAAATTCAATGTTAATATATTTATTTTATGCACGATGTGAAGTGTCGAAGAAATTCAAGGATTCTAACGAGGTTTTCAGATAGAATGCGATTTGTTTAATTTCAGATTTATGCTCGCTATGGATCAAGGCCGTTTTCATGCTGCTGTTATGTGAAACTTTCGTGTTCACTTCTAGGTTTGAATGTAGATAGGAATTCATGTAAGTTGCCCAGCACTCGGCCAGGCAAAACCCGATGTTTAAACGGTATAAAATCAAAGCGATACTATACCTAGCCTTGCTGTAACGTGATTTCGGTTAGCACTGGCGATGGACGTATAAATTAATAATTTTCATTGATTCCTTTTTAATACAGTAGTTACAACATGGATGCAAACTTTCTTATTCAAAAACTATTTGTCAGTACAAACTTATTCAGGAAATCCATAAGCGACCAACTTCGATCAAGTTACTCGTATAAATGACGACAATTGCAAATAAGCGAGTTTCAAAACATCATCATTAAGCTCACAATCCTGTTTTCTAGAGTCGCATATGTGGTCTATATGTGTGCCCTGAAGGTCGCCATTGCGTGGGTCTCAATGTCTCCGTCGGGAAGCAGCCCAGCTTTCTGCAGATGTATCGTGAACTTGCCACCACAGAAACTCTGATAAGCTTTTGTTTAACTTTATGGCCTCGCTGGCTTAATGGACCAGTTTAAAGATGTCACGCAAAATAACAACTTTTCGTATTTTTCATACAAACAAAAAACTTGCTAATTTTTACAGAGAAATGTATGGCAGGGGGCAACTGCCATACATTCCTCTGTAAAAATTGGCAAGTTTGGCGTCTCATATTTCCACAAGTTTGCGACAGATTCTTATGAAACCTCCGGCCTATTTACTTAATTTGGCATAATTAATCGATCTATGGAGGTTGTTTATTGTTTGTATGTAAAATACGGAAATTGCTATTTTGCGTGACATCTTCAAAGTGGTCATTGCAACCCGTTTTTAAGTAGGGCTCGTCTAACGTTTGTCGGGAGGCAAATTGAAAAGGAGTGTGGGTAGACGTTGTTCGCGGTGCTTACATTGGGTGCGTTCCTTTGGGATGATCCAGATGAGGATCAGTGATCCAAGATCACTCAGATCATGGCGCATCAAAGGAACCGAGGAATCCACTCTGGGCAAGGATTTCTCGGTTCCTTTGATGCGCCATGGTCTGAGTGATCTTGGATCACTGATCCTGATCTGGATCATCCCAAAGGAACGCACCCATTTATTATGTGTGGTGGTTATTTCGTTATTTTCAGTGCTTCGGTTTAAATATACGAAAAAATGGTGCCTATCGGTCTTTTTCGTAATATATTTTCGTTAAGGACTCTCTCAGACAAAGGTTCAGGTTTATATAAGATACCGGAAAGATTACCCTGAGGTAGCCTCCCACGCAAACATTCTTTTGGCTGGTCACGCAATCTTCGTAAAAGAGGAAATGTTGCGTGACGAGCGCAAGCCAAAAGAATGTCTGCGTAGGAGGCTAAGCCTGAGGCGGCCAGGGGGTATATCCTGGATAAGAAATGTGGTCATCGCCTCGGGTAGGAGGGTAGGGTTTCGTGCGCTAAGGGATGGACCATAAGAAAAGTGATTTGTGTGTGTGTGTGTGTTGGGGGGGGGGAGGGGTTTGTGGAAAAAGCCCCCAAAAAAAATTCAAGCGAGGCAAAAAGAAAAGAAAAAAATACGAGCAACGAAGAAAGAAGACAAATGCAAAGGATATATATTGCCAAACAAAAAAGAAATGACACAAGAAAATTATAGTGCAACCTAACAATGACCCTCCCCCCCGCCCCATCACTTTTCCAATGGTCTGTCCCGAAATTATCGCATAGACTAACAGAATTTTGAAGCCGAGGAGAAGCATGCCGCACGATTCGATCGATCAGGCAATAGTACATTAATGACTTTTCACTGTGGAGTCCCCAGAGAAAATATCGATATTCACGGAGCCCTGTGTCACTTAAATCGAAACGAGGCCAGTTCCACTTGGATGAGATCTGGGTACAGTCGAAGCTCTCGTAAGCGGACACCATTGGGACGCGATAAAAATGTCCGTAAGCGGAGCTAGCCGCTTACGAGAATGGTTCTTGTAAGCGGCCGCTTACGGGGGCTTGACGTGGATGACGACAAAACAAACATTGAAATATGGTACTGTAATTACTGTAAAATCATTGTGACGACAACGACGGCAATGTAAAATGGTTGATTGATGAAAACAAGATACTGTACAGAGGTTGTTGATTTTCTTTCGGGTGTCCGCTTACGGGAGCTTAAAAACAAAGAAAAAGTCTAAGTTGTAATCCCTGAAAGTGTCCGCGGCCGCTCAAGGGAATGCCCGCTTACGAGAATGTAAAAATACAGAGTTTGTATGGGAGTTAAAACGGGGTTTCAAACAAGGCAGCCGTAAGTAGAGCTGTCCGCTTACCAGAGTATTCGTTAAGAGAGCTTCGACTGTAGGGGGTATCTGATTTTTTTCTGCTCCACTCGTTACAGTTTTCAGCTAACCACGGAATCAGTTTTGAAGTTAAGGAAAGATTCCAAGAGTCGAGCCGGATGTTGTGTCATGTTTGTCAGATATGAAGCTTGCTTCGCAGCGCAGAAGGGTATTT
>OX419344.1:4056319-4073819 GCA_948470475.1 Galaxea fascicularis | reverse complement strand
TGCTGATTATAATGATCAAGTGCAATACACTTTCATGGAGGAAGGGTAAGTCAAATCACGCGGATAAATAGATACAGTGATCTATGATCCCCTCAATACAGGGGTACAGGTTTTCTCCAGAACGTGAGCGCATGACGACAAGTTTTTCTTTCTGTTTTTCTTTGCTTTAACACCGTTCACAGTAAATTAGACTCTGGACTGGTCGCCAGCGTTTTTCATGTTAAACAAATTGGAATAATTGCGAAAGAGTTACAAAAACGAGAAGTTATATTTTGAAATGATGTTTTTGTTGCCGTCGCCGTCGTCGTTGCTTAAGCTCTCGATTAAGGCCACCTTTAGCTCGTAAAGTTTGCTTCCTACATATAGTGTTCCTCTATTTTCGTCTATGCGGTGATTTGTTTGGTTCGATTTGTTTCATGCATCAGATTTTTTCTCTTCAGTTCTGCCTTTCACAGTTGAAGGCCAGTAGTATTTGATTTGATCCACTTGATTGCACACGAATAGAAGTTTTAGGGTACGAAATATTTATATTAAGCCATATGTTCTGGTTTAAATTTGTTATTGGTTTAAAGATTTTGAACAAGTATAATTTGTATACTCCTTTGTGTCAAATTCGTCACCATAATCTAAAACAAAAGAAAATAAAAATCAAACTGGTTCAAAAAATTTTAAACCAGGAAATATTTAAACCACAACAAATATGCATGGTTGTTGGTCTCCAAGAGACCCTTCGCTCTGTAATCTGCGCATGTCTTATCTGTTACAATTTAGCTAATCGTCTATATGCCACATTATTCCAGTTGCTCCAAGGACAACACTCTTCGATACAACCACACCTTGTCAGCGGTCCAGCGTTTTTCACTGAGTGCCTTTAATTTCCACTTTAACAAGTCCAACGAAATCTTCCTCCATTGCCAAGTGAAAGCTTGTCAGCGTTGGGACTTAACATCGCGCTGTGCAAAAGGCTGTCCGTTTGAAAAGAGGAAGAGGCGAGGCTCCGACTCGGAATACGAAGTTGATCAAATTCTGGCTATCGGACCGATAATTGTTTCTCTCGAGAGCAAACAGGCTCTTACGAGAACAGGTACAGTGTACTTAGTTTATACTGGAGGTCCCATAAGGGGTTATCGGGATACGGGATATTTAAGTGGAAAATATAGGGATACGGGATATTTGTGGGGAAAATTAACGGAATATTTAAAAAAAAGTTTGCGAGATGAACTGAGGTAAATGAATACAACCCATAGGAAATAACAGAATACGGGACATTTAGGCCAAAAATGAATGGAATACGGGATACTGCTGAAAAGTGAGGCGCTTAGCTTACGACGTTAGGAACTTTTAGTTTCAGTTGCCGTTGTAATAGCAACTTGCAGCTCATTTCGCACGAGAAATAGTCAGCCATTTTTAGAGTCTCACCAGCATGTTACATTTATAGACAATGCTAAATCATAACAGTTTGCAAATTAATTTAGTAGCGTTTGTTTTGGTTTACTTTAAGAAGCACGCGAGCACACGAGCGTTTTGCCTTTCCTCGTGCGCGCGCGCGTGCTCGCGTGTTTCGTGCTCCCTTTACTATCCCTGAGGAACAAGAGGGACTACTCGTAGTCTATTACTTTATACTAACCTAGGCGATTGGATGTGAAACGTCACTCCGGTTTGCCAATTAGTGTACGAAAACTTCCTTACGAGAATTTTACAAACATTTAGTTCCAACATTTGGCGCTGGATGCATTAATTTGTTTCGAATTGTGGCTGATTGACTAGTGCAATTAGGTTGGCTTGGACTTTGCAACGCCTCAGTGATATCGAGTATTGTCCTCTGTAGATTCACTGTTCTCTTTTAAACATGAGTGTCCCGAGTTAGCCAATAGAAGGTACTTACTCCTGGTTAGCAACGATTGACGCTTCAATGTTTAATATCTTGCAGAGCATCTGACATCTGAAGAAGACACTGTTTTCTTTGTAATCATGGCAGGAGTTTTAGGCCTGGTCATGCTGATTCTTCTTACCGCCCTTCTCTCCGTCTACAAACCACGACGAAAACCGAATACAAATGGAGCAGCCGCTGTTCTTATGCATGAGGATGATCCAGGGCACGGATAAAAGCGCTCAAATGTCCTGTCAAATAAATAGTACCAATACGGGCATGGAAAGACCCCGTGTGCTCACTTGCTTGTTGCGACAAGCGCTGAAAGATGAACAAATTCGAGAGGCTGGCTTTCGTGAGCAGTGTGAAACAAGTAATTGCTCGTACACCGACGAAGGTGTCCCAAAAGAGAAGCAATTCTTTGAACGGCTTTATTCGGGGACTGCAACGTTGAAGTTACTTGCAACAGATTGAATAGTTTACATCGCCACGCACCACAAGTGGTTACTCTTTCGAATCGAACCCAGAGAATAAAACGTTTGAGCCACCTTGTACACGAACATACAACAACTTCTACAGCAACTTGTAAAACAGGACCTGCACTCTCCTGTTTAAATATTATTGTCATCATCATCATCATCATCATCATCATCACCATCATAATAGTCCGGTACATCGGAATTGTTCATTATCATTCATATTAATCCTGACCATAGTTAATCTAGGGACTGGTTATGAAACCCTGGAAATTTCAAAACCAAGAACAGTGTAGTCGCAATAGATGTTGAATCTACCGTGACCCTGCACAATACTTTTGTTTTTGGTTCGCAAGTTACTTCCCAATAAATCAGTCGAGCCTTTTAATTGGTTATCCTCCGAAAAGCGTGTGTTTTTGTGCAGGGTCAAGGCCAAAACAGCGAACAAAAACATGAAACAAAGAGACTTGTCGAGTTTCATAACCATCCACATATATTAACTATGTCCTGACGTATATACCTCCAAACTGACTCACTATTCTTCTTACAGTCCGGGCATTTGTTGGGTGAGAACATAAACGCTAAATAAAGCATCTATCAGGGCGAATCGTCCAGAATTAAATAAGCTTCTTAAACGACCTCTACTAATTTAGAATTAAAATTGTTTTCATTTTGAACCACCTGCATAAAATGCATTTCGAGTTTAATGTAGTCAAATAAAATTCACGAGGGTCTCCCAGGGGGGGTTCTTGTTCCCTTGTTCTCTTCCAAAATTGCCCTATGTTCCCATGTTCCCACAGTTTTTCCTTATTTGGTCCCCTTTTAATAAGTTTACTTGTCACTTACACCGCCCTGAATTCCCTCCCGCAAAAAAGAAAAGACACCAAAAACAAAACTTATAAAAGAATAGAATACATTTTATGTGACTTTCAATTTGTCACATCATCTCGAACAACTGAGTGAAATTCACAATCCATCAGAGTGGGATGAGCATTCATTAGAACTAACCTTAACTCTCCTAGTCAATCATCATAAAACATAAACTCGTCGTTGGATTTCCGTCTGCATATGTGCCAGCCCGCTTAGCCTGTGCTGAATTGCTGATGTGGGTATAAGCAGCTTTCAACTCGATCTCATACACCTTCACTATGACCCAGTTGTACATATTTTGACAAAGAAAATATTTAATTTGGAATCGCCCAACAATGAGATGAACATGGTTAATGAATAATCATAAATAAAGAGCTTATTCAAGCGTTAGATATATTCAAATATAAGCCAGATTTGGGAAACCTACCTATTAACTCCCGCTCCTTCGTTATCACTTTGGTAATCACTGCATTCCACTGTTCTTGGGAATCAATTTCAAGTACTCTGCCCTTTGGACTGTTTGCTGTGACTTGAAACTCTTTCACACTGATCGTCACTCTGAATCTCACTATGCTTACAGGGGCACGCAACGAGAAACTTCGATGAAATATCTGTTCGGGAGAGTCTACCCGTTCTAAGACGGCTAATGTATTGCCAAAAAGTTACTGATTTCTTAAGTAAAACATCACCTGAAAGATTCGCAACATGGGAAATCCAGGGGAAAAGCACCCCTTAGATTTTCGGAAGGCATATTTTTGCAATTTTTGACTATTGAAAAGGTCGCCTAGGATTCTCGGGTAAGCAAATGGTTCGCAGAGAAGTTCTTCGAAGGTGACATTCAGCTAGCAATTTCTGAAATGAAGATTTCATTCCCTAAAATGTTCGGGCACTTCAATTTGCAGCTAAGAAATCCGAACAGATCACTCTTAAACAATCTTTAAACATTACAAGGAGCCTAGAAATATCCCCCAAAGTTTTTTTTTTTGCTTAATTTGCTCGTTGCGGACCCCTGTGCTTAGCTGGCTGCACCGATCTGCAATTCTAAATCCTTCTCTAACTCGAACAATAAAATCAAACAACGCCCTCTCAATTTCGCTCCCCTATTCCCATTTCAAAGGCCTAACACATTGCTGGTTTTTCTTCGCCATTTCTATAAATCGCAGCAGTGACAGGAAGCTCAACACGATCGGCAAACAATCTATCGACCATCCACAGGCGTCCCAAGCTCACGTCACACGAGAACCGTTGAAAATTTGAGCGCTTTATAAGACGTTGTATGGGGAATAAAACATCGTTGATTTACAACGCTAAATGCTTTGAAATATCCATGTTTTCTAAGTAAGATGATTGAAACAAACTTACCTCATGTGTGTCCGTTGTGCTTTTTCGTTATTTTCGCTGTTTTGAGCGCAAACATAACAGCTCTTATTTCACCGTGAAAACGACCTCGACGCAAGCATAAACACAAGCGCAAGTACAAGGATCAAAATTTTTTCTTTTCTTGTTCTTGCGCTTGTGCTTACGTCCGTAGTGAAAACCAGACTTGACAAATAAGTGGGTTCGTTCCTCTTATGTTTCTGCTTATGATTCATGATGATTATGCTTATGTTGCTGCTGTTTTCACTTGCACTGGTGCTTATGTTTGCGCTTATGCTAGTGAAAACCAGGCTTTAAGAGCAAAATCCACTGAAACAAAATAATATTACCTTCATTATTGAATACGTGATGTCTCAGCGCTGCCGCACAATCCACACTCTTTCTTATCATTCCCGGTGTGACTGTTGTGCTCCCTGGCTTTTTTATACTTCTCTTCTGATTTCTTCCGCTTGTTGCAGGATTGCTCTCCGGTTACTTTAACAACGGACGTTGTATTAAATTTTTCTGCGATTCTTGCCCATGCGACGTTCTTTCGAATCTTCCTTTCGTGAACAGGCCGTCGTTTTCTCGTCTGAATGAAATTAAAAATTTAGTGCTACTCGACGACCATGTTGTAAGCTTTACGGTGGTTTCTTCGTCATCCTTTATTTGTTTAGGTTTTTAAGACCTTCGTTAGGAATTTTACAAAACAGACAAACAATTATGCTATCAACCGAGAAAGTAGACGATAATACAAATTGTGCATACGTATCAAACTTGCCTGGTACAGTTTCTACAGCCATTTTGAATAAAAAGACTGGAAAAATATTTTACTATCACCAGCGAACCACCGGCTACAATTCTCAAATTGCCTGACGCATTTCTCGCGCGAAGCCAAACAGGAGCGAGGGAACTGATTGGTCCTACTTCTAGAGTAGGGCCAGTTAGGCTATAACCAGTTCTCTCAGTTCTCAAAACTGACGCGCTCCATTTACGGACTGGCTTGTCCGAACGGCCAGTTCTGACAAATGGAAAGCGCTGTAAGTTACAGACTGAGTTTTTTGTCGCGTTTACTTATTTCGCGCTTGGGTCATTAATCAGTGGGAAAAAAACGAGGCACCATAACTTACAGTATGGACCGAGAAAACGAGGTTAGTTAGATGTTTATTATATCTCCGAGGCCAATCGGGCGCGCGGGAAAGGAATCTTTCAAATTTAGCTAGCAGGCCGTACAGTAGAATACGGCCCGCAAAATTGAACAATCATAGCACGCGTACTAATTGAGAGATATAATAAAAGACTCTATTTTAGGTTTCTACCTGACACATAGTACAGAAACCTCGTCTTTAAGTTGTCTCTCGAACACTTCATTACAAGTGACTTACCTGAAGCTATAACCACAGCGACAACTTACATGTATGCTGATGATACTACTCTATATTGCATTGGCGATTTTATCGACGTTGTAATTTCTGAACTTAACAAAGCTTTGGAAGAGCTTCTACACTGGTGCAAAACAAATTCCCTTGTGCCTCATCCAAAGAAATGCGAAGCAATGATCCTCCATCGTGGAAGATTTACTGGCCCATTGAAAGAGTTAACTGCCAGTTTAGCGAAAGAAAATCTTACGTCGTTGACATTATTTAATTTAGATCTCGGAGCTGAACGAAACCAGGTGGAGATCACCTGCATCCTAACAAGATTTAGTGACGATTCAGCCGTAGAAATAAGTGTCATGTTCATAAACGAAACTGAAGTCAGTTCCTAACGAGTTCACTCAATGTTGCTTGCAATACCTCGAAAACGAAATATTTTGGAAACGAAATACTCATAGTAAGACCAAATACAACTAATTTCTAGGAGAACTAACCTGCAGACGCCTCTGACCTTTGACGCAGTGCACATCAAGAAGACTTCAAAATGAACTTCAACAGCACAGGGCGGACACAGCCAGAAGTAATAGGTGTGCCTTTTGACTCACCTGTTTTTATACCTCATGGGCTATTGACTCAGAACCCATTCGGGCTCGAGGAATAATTGTTAAATACACAAGTGTATGTCCATGTATGTCCATGTATGCCCATATACACCGGTGCATGGCATGTATGCCCCTGCATGCCCATGTACACCGATGTATGGCCATGTATGTCCGTGTATGCCCACGTACGCAAGTGTATGGCCAGATATGTCCATGTATGCCCATATACACCGGTGCATGGCCATGTATGCCCGTGCATGCCCATGTACACCGATGTATGGCCATGTATGTCTGTGTATGCCCATGTACACAAGTGTATGGCAATGTATGCCCGTGCATGCCCTTGTACACCAGTGTATGGCTATGTATGTCCGTGTATGCCCACGTACACAAGTGCATGGCAATGTATGCCCATGCATGCCCATGTACACCAGTGTATGGCCATTTATGTCCGTGTATGCCCACGTACACAAGTGTATGGCCATGTATGCCCGTGTATGCCCATATACACCGGTGCATGGCTATTGTTAGGAAAAATTATTGTGTGACTCGCGTTACTGTCTGGAAGTGTCTAGAATCTTCTGCATATTTAATTAGTACCGTATCATCGTGATTCTGCAATTCTATTTTAAGCCGTTTGCATATGTAACTGTAAATAGTTCTTATTGTAATGTTTCTTTATTTAGTCGAGCCGGAAAGTTCTAGAATTTTAGGTTATAAGGTATATAAGCCGATCGGTGTAGCTTTAGAGTTTTTCTAAGCAGAGTGTCTGAAAGTCTAAAAGTAAAGAAGTAAGTCTGAGAGTCTTAGAAAGAAGAGCTCAGAGCTAAGAGTGTTGACGGAGGTCGTGTATACAGTTGGCGGAGGCCGTGTTTGTTGAAGAAAGTAAAGAGAAGTAACTTGAGTGCTGAGAGCGTTTGGCGGAGGCCGTGTTTATTGAAGTTGACAGAGGTCGTTTATACATTTGGCGGAGGCCGTGTTTATTGAAGTGTGACAGAGGTCGTTTATACATTTGGCGGAGGCCGTGAGTATTGGAGTTTGACGGAGGTCGAGTGTGATTTTATAAGCCTAGTGTGAGCTTATTGTGAAGCCTTGTGCGGAGTTTACTACTTTCATTTGGAATAAATAATCGTGTTGCTGTTCCGACAACCCTGCGTTCTGCTTAGTCTACAAACAACCCACTTCTCACTCATCAACACAATCGAACTCGTAACAGCTATGTATGTCCGTGTATGCCCACGTACACAAGTGTATGGCAAGGTATGTAAGTGTATGGCCATGCATGGTCATTTGTAAGATTATAAATGGTTTAGCTTATTAGGGCACCTTAAACCAGTACATGACAGATACACCAAGTACCTACAACCTTATATAGGTTATTCACCAAACTGGAGGTGGCTAGTGGTGGATACCAAGCCGCGAAGCACCAAGGTGAATACCCACCACTAGCCACCAACACTAAGGTAAATAGTTCTTTTAGTAAATATTACAAAAGAGAGATAATATAGCAAAAAAGATAATTTTAACTCATTCATTCCTAAAAAGATAACAACCTTTTCAGTCGCACAATCCGCGCAACATAATCTGAAAGGAATACACTTGCGCACCAGACCCCCTCAACACTTGCGCACCAGACCCCCTCAACACTTGCGCACCAGACCCCCTCAACACTTGCGCACCAGACCCCCTCAACACTTGCGCACCAGACCCCCTCAACACTTGCGCACCAGACCCCCTCAACACTTGCGCACCAGACCCCCTCAACACTTGCGCACCAGACCCCCTCAACACTTGCGCACCAGACCCCCTCAACACTTGCGCACCAGACCCCCTCAACACTTGCGCACCAGACCCCCTCAACACTTGCGCACCAGACCCCCTCAACACTTGCGCACCAGACCCCCTCAACACTTGCGCACCAGACCCCCTCAACACTTGCGCACCAGACCCCCTCAACACTTGCGCACCAGACCCCCTCAACACTTGCGCACCAGACCCCCTCAACACTTGCGCACCAGACCCCCTCAACACTTGCGCACCAGACCCCCTCAACACTTGCGCACCAGACCCCCTCAACACTTGCGCACCAGACCCCCTCAACACTTGCGCACCAGACCCCCTCAACACTTGCGCACCAGACCCCCTCAACACTTGCGCACCAGACCCCCTCAACACTTGCGCACCAGACCCCCTCAACACTTGCGCACCAGACCCCCTCAACACTTGCACACCAGACCCCCTCAACACTTGCACACCAGACCCCCTCAACACTTGCACACCAGACCCCCTCAACACTTGCACACCAGACCCCCTCAACACTTGCACACCAGACCCCCTCAACACTTGCACACCAGACCCCCTCAACACTTGCACACCAGACCCCCTCAACACTTGCACACCAGACCCCCTCAACACTTGCACACCAGACCCCCTCAACACTTGCACACCAGACCCCCTCAACACTTGCACACCAGACCCCCTCAACACTTGCACACCAGACCCCCTCAACACTTGCACACCAGACCCCCTCAACACTTGCACACCAGACCCCCTCAACACTTGCACACCAGACCCCCTCAACACTTGCACACCAGACCCCCTCAACACTTGCACACCAGACCCCCTCAACACTTGCACACCAGACCCCCTCAACACTTGCACACCAGACCCCCTCAACACTTGCACACCAGACCCCCTCAACACTTGCACACCAGACCCCCTCAACACTTGCACACCAGACCCCCTCAACACTTGCACACCAGACCCCCTCAACACTTGCACACCAGACCCCCTCAACACTTGCACACCAGACCCCCTCAACACTTGCACACCAGACCCCCTCAACACTTGCACACCAGACCCCCTCAACACTTGCACACCAGACCCCCTCAACACTTGCACACCAGACCCCCTCAACACCTTGCAACCCCCATGCAATGGAAGACGCACATGGAAACGCCAGCTCCGCTTCGACCGATGATAATTCGGCTACTTCTGTGCACTACGATGACAATTTGTTGGATCTCGATCAATATCTGTTGTACAATACAGCTAAGAACAGATTTAGTTGGAATGGCACTCTTGAGGATCTCGAAACATTTATCGTCGCGAGGCTAACCAGATCAACTGATGATGCAGATGGCGGCAATAGTGACAAGTTAACCAAGTCATATAACAGCTCCTGTGCCATTCTAAGGTTGTCTGATGCAACATTTAATTTCTATCGAAACACGAAGACACTCCAAGTGCAAGGGAAAGCGGCTGAAGATGTAAAAGGTATCCTTAAAGAGGTGGTGAATAACATGCAGCTTGCCGAGAACGTAACTGAAGAAACTGTCGAGGATAACAACAACTACACCATTGCTATCAACGAAGAATCTCATGATCAGGACACTTCTCCAGAAAATGTCACTTCGACGGATGATATAAACGTACAAGAGTCAATTATATCTGACTCTGAAACAGCTATTAATCATGAAATTGACAAGCTTTGGAAAGCAGTAAACGCTATTTACCGAAAATGTGAATTTGAATTACCCGCGAAACAGTCCCAAACGGCTGCATTGGAACGTGAACTTGAGGAATATAAATTAAGATGTGTCGAATACAAAGAGAAAATTCAAAATCTTCAGCAAGAAAGGGCGAGTCTGATGGAAGCTATAAGAATTCTTTCCACGGATCAAACCGTAACAACACAGCATTCTCAACCTCCTTCCGATGGCTGGCAATGTGTTGAGTCAATCCACCCTGATTCACATAAGTCCAAATCAAACCAAGGGAAGAAGAAGAAGAAGGATAAGAAGGCTTCCCAAACTGAACAACCACAGAATGAGGCCAACGGCCCAAGGGAAAACCACCAAGAAACAAAAAGATCAAATGAAGAAACAGTCATTATTGGAGACTCGATAATCAAAGGACTTCGTAGGGACTTATTGAGTAAAGCGGCAAAGCGTCGTGTAACTGTGAGAAGTTTCCCTGGTGCCACAACTGCTGACATGAAACACTATCTACAGCCTTGCCTGAAAGCAGAACCGAAAATGGTATTACTTCATGTCGGTACAAATGATTTAAGCGGCTCAACGTCCCCGCGGAACGTAGCAGAAAAGATTGTGGACCTGGGGAATATGGTTGCTTCTACTTCCCCCGACACTCGAGTGACCATTTCAGCAATAACACCAAGATTAGACGAAGATTCACTTACAAAGAAGGTAACCGACTGCAATAAAATCTTGAAAACCTTCTGCAATCAGAACGGATGGGGCTTTGTCCAACACCCGAACATTGACGAATCATGTCTAAATAATCGGAAACTCCACCTTAATAGGAAAGGTATTGCAATTCTAGCTAGCAATTTAGTAAATAATATTGTCCATTGATATGACTCTTACTTAGCAACTGTGACGACACCCGATTTCACCTTCACAAGTACTGCCCGGAGCAATCCTAATACTATTATTCCAAAGTGCCGTGGATTTAAAATGGGCAGTTTGAATATTACAAGTCTTTTGAAGCATATAGATGAACTCCGCATTATTCTAAATGATCAAAGCATCGACGTATTGGCCATAAATGAGACCAGGTTAGATAAAAATATTTCCGATCAGGAAGTAAATGTTCAGGGTTATGATATCATCCGCCGGGATAGGCCTATAAACGGCAGGTTCGGTGGCGGTGTATGTTTTTATATTCGTTCAAACATAAATTATTCCATGCGTAAAGATTTGGACAACGAGTTTCTTGAAATTTTATCAATTGAATTTCGTAAACCCAACTCAAAACCTTTTGTCGTCACTTCTTGGTATAGGCCTCCTAATTCCCCTCAAGAACTTTTTTCGCACCTTGACACATTGTTAGGCAAATTAGATTCAGAGAATGTTGAACTTTTTCTCATGGGGGACATGAATTGCGACTTGTTATCAAAAGACAATGTTTATGCAAAGGCCCTCCTGAATGTTACTGGCATTTATGGTTTGAAACAACTTATCAATGAACCAACTCGAATTACACCTTTAACAAGTACTCTAATTGATTTAATTTTCACTAATCAACCAGACAATGTATATTGTTCTGGAGTCTCTCACATTGCTATTAGTGATCACAGTTTAGTTTATGTTTTCCGTAAGATTTCATTTCCTTCTGCTTCTAAAGGAATCAACTTAATAAGTTATCGCCAGTTCAAACATTTCAATAGCGCCAATTTCCGAGCTGATATTTTTGTGCAACCTTGGGGTGACCTTCAGCAATTCCATAACCCTAATGATATGTGGAAGAAGTGGAAAGACTTATTTTTAACTGTCTGCGATAGACATGCTCCATTGAAGATCAAAAGGACGCGTAATACCAAATCTCCATGGATAACTACTATTTTAAAAAAGCGGATGAATTGCAGGGACCGCCTAAAACGTAAAGCCATTAAAACAAACGATCCATCTATTTGGAACCAATTTAGAACAATGAGAAATCAAGTTAATCGTGACATTCATACTGCCAAACAGGCTTACTATAAAAATGCCTTCAATAATTGCTCTGGAGACCAACGCAAAACATGGAAAACAATTAACGAACTGACTTCACGCAAGTCCAATAAAACCGTAATAAACGAGATAGACTACAACGGACAAAAATCGGAAAATCAAACTGATGTGGCAGAGATGTTAAACTCGTTTTTTACAGAAATTGGGCCTAACCTTAGCAGTCATGTAACGAAGGTTGAGGATTCCTTCGAAGATTTTCTTAGTGAAACAGAGGAAAATTTCATTTTTGAAAAAACAACAACTGCACAAGTTTTTTCACTCCTATCAAAACTTTCCCAGTCAAAGGCAACCGGATTAGATAATATTTCGGCGAAATTATTGAGGCAATGCCCTGACTTACTCGCTGAATCTCTTACCGTAATATTCAATCAATCCTTGATAACTGGAATCTTCCCTGATGAATGGAAATCTGCTAGAGTCACTCCATTGTACAAAAACTCTGGGAAACGGAATGAGCCGACAAATTATCGACCAATATCTGTAATCCCAGTCGTAGCCAAAGTTTTTGAGCGAATAATATATGAACAGGTATACCACTATCTAATTGAGAATAGTCTTCTGACATGTCATCAATCCGGCTTCCGTTCTCTACATTCTACGGTCACGGCACTTCTTGAGGCAACTGATAGTTGGGCTATGAATATTGATCGTGGTCTCATCAACGCTGTCGTTTTTTTAGACCTTAAAAAGGCCTTTGATACAGTTGACCACGAAATTTTGTTACGTAAATTGCAATATTATGGGCTACGTCAGTCCAGTTATAAATGGTTTGCCTCTTACTTAGATAACCGCACTCAAATTTGTCAAATTAATTGTCGTAAGTCAACCCCGAAATCTTTGAAATGTGGCGTTCCCCAAGGAACAATCCTAGGACCGCTACTTTTTCTGTTGTATATCAATGACTTACCAAATTGCTTACAATTTTCACTACCAAGGATGTACGCTGATGATACCAGCTTGACGTTTGCTAGTGCCGACGTTCAGGATGTAAATGATTGTCTTAATTATGATCTAAGCAAAGTGTACACTTGGTTATCAGCTAATAAGCTTACCTTAAACCTGACAAAAACCGAGTTTATGCTAATTGCATCCAGACAGAAATTATCGAACCTTTCAGATAGTCCTTCTTTAACTATAAATAACATGACCGTGGAGCAGGTGTCATCAACAAAATCCCTTGGGGTCTGCATTGATCAAACTTTAAACTGGGAAAGTCATATAGAAAACATCAGCAAAAAGATTGCTTCTGCCATTGGCGCAATAAAGCGCATACGACATCAAATGCCTTTTAATGTTGTAGTCAATGTTTATAATAGCCTTGTTCAGCCTCACTTCGATTATTGTTGTGAGGTGTGGGCAGACTGTAACAAAGGCCTTTCTGATAGACTCCAAAAACTTCAAAATCGAGCAGCCCGTATTTTGATGTCTGCTAATTATGACAGTAATTTGAATGATTTGTTCCGGGCACTACGGTGGCGAAAACTCTGTCATCAAAGATTAGAAAAGAAATCTATTATGTTGTACAAAATCTTACATGACATGACACCTGAATATTTAAGATCAGGTTTTGTTTTTCGCGATAGTGTGAATTCATATCATTTGAGGAATACTGAAAACGCACTGGCCCTTCCAAAACCTCGCACTGATTATCTAAAGAGAAGTTTTTCGTATAGTGGAGCTCAGTTGTGGAACAGTTTACCCTTGGAATTAAGACAAGCGACTTCCTTGAGAGATTTTAAGAATGAACTGAGTCGCCACAGTTTTGAGTAAGTTTTAAGTAGTTAAATAAGATTTTAAACACGGCCTCCAAGAAAAGCAGCCTATATTATTATTTTTTTACTATTTTTATTTTTTATTCTCTGGTAATTGTAATTAAGTAGATAGTGAGTTAGTAGTAACAATTAATTAAGCTGATGGAACTACCGTGTATAAATAAAGTTACCTACCTACCTACCTACACCAGACCCCCTCAACACTTGCACACCAGACCCCCTCAACACTTGCACACCAGACCCCCTCAACACTTGCACACCAGACCCCCTCAACACTTGCACACCAGACCCCCTCAACACTTGCACACCAGACCCCCTCAACACTTGCACACCAGACCCCCTCAACACTTGCACACCAGACCCCCTCAACACTTGCACACCAGACCCCCTCAACACTTGCACACCAGACCCCCTCAACACTTGCACACCAGACCCCCTCAACACTTGCACACCAGACCCCCTCAACACTTGCACACCAGACCCCCTCAACACTTGCACACCAGACCCCCTCAACACTTGCACACCAGACCCCCTCAACACTTGCACACCAGACCCCCTCAACACTTGCACACCAGACCCCCTCAACACTTGCACACCAGACCCCCTCAACACTTGCACACCAGACCCCCTCAACACTTGCACACCAGACCCCCTCAACACTTGCACACCAGACCCCCTCAACACTTGCACACCAGACCCCCTCAACACTTGCACACCAGACCCCCTCAACACTTGCACACCAGACCCCCTCAACACTTGCACACCAGACCCCCTCAACACTTGCACACCAGACCCCCTCAACACTTGCACACCAGACCCCCTCAACACTTGCACACCAGACCCCCTCAACACTTGCACACCAGACCCCCTCAACACTTGCACACCAGACCCCCTCAACACTTGCACACCAGACCCCCTCAACACTTGCACACCAGACCCCCTCAACACTTGCACACCAGACCCCCTCAACACTTGCACACCAGACCCCCTCAACACTTGCACACCAGACCCCCTCAACACTTGCACACCAGACCCCCTCAACACTTGCACACCAGACCCCCTCAACACTTGCACACCAGACCCCCTCAACACTTGCACACCAGACCCCCTCAACACTTGCACACCAGACCCCCTCAACACTTGCACACCAGACCCCCTCAACACTTGCACACCAGACCCCCTCAACACTTGCACACCAGACCCCCTCAACACTTGCACACCAGACCCCCTCAACACTTGCACACCAGACCCCCTCAACACTTGCACACCAGACCCCCTCAACACTTGCACACCAGACCCCCTCAACACTTGCACACCAGACCCCCTCAACACTTGCACACCAGACCCCCTCAACACTTGCACACCAGACCCCCTCAACACTTGCACACCAGACCCCCTCAACACTTGCACACCAGACCCCCTCAACACTTGCACACCAGACCCCCTCAACACTTGCACACCAGACCCCCTCAACACTTGCACACCAGACCCCCTCAACACTTGCACACCAGACCCCCTCAACACTTGCACACCAGACCCCCTCAACACTTGCACACCAGACCCCCTCAACACTTGCACACCAGACCCCCTCAACACTTGCACACCAGACCCCCTCAACACTTGCACACCAGACCCCCTCAACACTTGCACACCAGACCCCCTCAACACTTGCACACCAGACCCCCTCAACACTTGCACACCAGACCCCCTCAACACTTGCACACCAGACCCCCTCAACACTTGCACACCAGACCCCCTCAACACTTGCACACCAGACCCCCTCAACACTTGCACACCAGACCCCCTCAACACTTGCACACCAGACCCCCTCAACACTTGCACACCAGACCCCCTCAACACTTGCACACCAGACCCCCTCAACACTTGCACACCAGACCCCCTCAACACTTGCACACCAGACCCCCTCAACACTTGCACACCAGACCCCCTCAACACTTGCACACCAGACCCCCTCAACACTTGCACACCAGACCCCCTCAACACTTGCACACCAGACCCCCTCAACACTTGCACACCAGACCCCCTCAACACTTGCACACCAGACCCCCTCAACACTTGCACACCAGACCCCCTCAACACTTGCACACCAGACCCCCTCAACACTTGCACACCAGACCCCCTCAACACTTGCACACCAGACCCCCTCAACACTTGCACACCAGACCCCCTCAACACTTGCACACCAGACCCCCTCAACACTTGCACACCAGACCCCCTCAACACTTGCACACCAGACCCCCTCAACACTTGCACACCAGACCCCCTCAACACTTGCACACCAGACCCCCTCAACACTTGCACACCAGACCCCCTCAACACTTGCACACCAGACCCCCTCAACACTTGCACACCAGACCCCCTCAACACTTGCACACCAGACCCCCTCAACACTTGCACACCAGACCCCCCCCTCAACACTTGCACACCAGACCCCCTCAACACTTGCACACCAGACCCCCTCAACACTTGCACACCAGACCCCCTCAACACTTGCACACCAGACCCCCTCAACACTTGCACACCAGACCCCCTCAACACTTGCACACCAGACCCCCTCAACACTTGCACACCAGACCCCCTCAACACTTGCACACCAGACCCCCTCAACACTTGCACACCAGACCCCCTCAACACTTGCACACCAGACCCCCTCAACACTTGCACACCAGACCCCCTCAACACTTGCACACCAGACCCCCTCAACACTTGCACACCAGACCCCCTCAACACTTGCACACCAGACCCCCTCAACACTTGCACACCAGACCCCCTCAACACTTGCACACCAGACCCCCTCAACACTTGCACACCAGACCCCCTCAACACTTGCACACCAGACCCCCTCAACACTTGCACACCAGACCCCCTCAACACTTGCACACCAGACCCCCTCAACACTTGCACACCAGACCCCCTCAACACTTGCACACCAGACCCCCTCAACACTTGCACACCAGACCCCCTCAACACTTGCACACCAGACCCCCTCAACACTTGCACACCAGACCCCCTCAACACTTGCACACCAGACCCCCTCAACACTTGCACACCAGACCCCCTCAACACTTGCACACCAGACCCCCTCAACACTTGCACACCAGACCCCCTCAACACTTGCACACCAGACCCCCTCAACACTTGCACACCAGACCCCCTCAACACTTGCACACCAGACCCCCTCAACACTTGCACACCAGACCCCCTCAACACTTGCACACCAGACCCCCTCAACACTTGCACACCAGACCCCCTCAACACTTGCACACCAGACCCCCTCAACACTTGCACACCAGACCCCCTCAACACTTGCACACCAGACCCCCTCAACACTTGCACACCAGACCCCCTCAACACTTGCACACCAGACCCCCTCAACACTTGCACACCAGACCCCCTCAACACTTGCACACCAGACCCCCTCAACACTTGCACACCAGACCCCCTCAACACTTGCACACCAGACCCCCTCAACACTTGCACACCAGACCCCCTCAACACTTGCACACCAGACCCCCTCAACACTTGCACACCAGACCCCCTCAACACTTGCACACCAGACCCCCTCAACACTTGCACACCAGACCCCCTCAACACTTGCACACCAGACCCCCTCAACACTTGCA
>OX419344.1:4045884-4056119 GCA_948470475.1 Galaxea fascicularis | reverse complement strand
AGTAAAAACAACTACAACCGCGACTTCGTGAGACGCAACACCTACCGTGCAGAACCTAACGTTACGAACACGAACGCGACACCTGTAACCACAGCTACGATACCTTACATCAAAGGCACATCTGAAACCATTGCACGCATCCTACAGCCCTACAACATCCGTGTTGCTCACAAACCCATCACCACTTTACGGCAACTACTGACGAACGTTAAGGACAAAGACGAACCAAAGAACAGACAAGGAGCAGTTTACAAGATCAAATGCTGCGACTGCCAGGCCACCTATATCGGTGAGACCGGCAGAAACTTGAACGTAAGACTGACTGAACACAAACGAGCGACGAGAAATGGTGACCTCAACAATAACATTGCTGAACACCATTTACAGACAAACCACAGAATCGACTGGGACTCTGCCGAATGCGTTACATACAGTACTAATTACTACCAACGGATCGTACTGGAAAGCTGGTTTACTAACTTAGAACAGACACCACTAAACCGTTGCTTACAACTTCCCGCACCTTACAAACGACTTGTCGACGACATAAACAACGGACAAACAGACTGACCGACAACGACACGCGTACAGACATTAGTCTAACAAAAGACGGATCGAAACGCACCAATCACTGTTTACAACAGACAAACAACAGACCGACTAATTTTACTAACAATACACGTACACACATTAGACTAACAAAAGACGGATCGAAACGCACCAATCACTGTGTACAGTCTTCACAGCCAATGACAACTAGGCTCAACTGACAGTCGACCAATAACATCACGACTTCGTTGACCAATCACATCAACGACCAGAGTACTTATACCATCTACTGACGTTACACAAATCACTTGACTCTGATGATGACTTCCGCTCAGGTTGTCGAAACGTCAGTCAATGTCATCACAAACAGTCCTTCTCAGGACTACACTCACCCGGACGATCGTACTTCACTTAATTATGACATGACTCCTGGGTTCAAACCATTTACAACAATAATAACATTAATAATAATAAATTATTAATTAGCAACGTCTACTTTAATCTTAGTACTTTTGTCATTTGGTATGTGTCTGTGTGTGTGTCGTGAGGGGAGAGGACGAGGCATTTAAACTTTGAAATTGTAACTTTACAAAAAGTAATAAAATACAAAACAAAAAGAGAAACTAATACGTGGCACGAATAAGCCTCGTCCCCTTTCAAACTAAATTTCCCCTGGGCTTTCTATGCAGTTACTAACTGTACTAGCTACACTAGTACTTTCAGGGTTTGGAACCAGCACTTAGCACATTTCATCATTGTCAGACGAAGGAGACGAAGGAGACAACTTTCAAGCCAGCATCACCCTCAGATCCAAAATTAGCTTCTTTATTTAACCATTAGTTATTTTACAAGCGCACGTTGGATATGAGATGGTAAAATGAAGTACGGGGCGTTGGGTGTGATCATCTCATATTCAACAAGGCGAGTGCAGTAACTGTTTTATTCAAGATCCCACAAACTATGAATACCTCTTACCTATTTTATTCCGCAAAAGCCCAAAAAAACAAGAAACAACAACAAATAGATGGATGTCATTACCATATTTGTAGAGTATGGTAAAATGGCTCATATACCATTATGGCTACAGAAACCAAAACTCAAGAACTGCGATACCTACATAATGATACAGTTTTCAACAAATGATTATTCACCAGTATTTTTTGTGTCTTTGCTGACATTGCTGTTTTCCAGGTTCCTGGCTCGTAACAAACTGGAATACTTAAACGAAAGCATCTTTAGAAACTTGACTAAGCTGAAAATATTGTGAGTAAATTTTATTTGAGGTTATAAAAGAGATTAACGAAAAGAGATGTTATCTGATACATTTGTATATTAACTAGATTAAGTACTTTAAATCACGCCTCTTTTTAAAGTTGAGGCAAAGGCTAATGGAGAGGGCGAGAAGGGAAACTAGTTGAAGTGCAGCGGCTACTTTCAAATTTATCACCGGGCCGTACGGTAAAATACGGCCAGCAAAATTGACCGGTCACAGCGCGCGTAGGAACTAAAAGATTTTGTGTGATAAAATGACGTTTATTTCACAAGTGCTGAGATTGTCACCACCTTAGCAATTACTTTCCTTATGTTAGATACATTAAGATCTTAATTGACTGGAATGTCATATTAACGTAGATTTGGGTTGTTTCAGCGCGTATACTGTACTAAAGACGAAGATTTAAATCAAAGCAATAGCGCAATATATCTGATATATAATACATAATATTAAAATTCCACTTCGTGTTATGATCCAGGAAACTGGAGAACAACAAGATAACGAAGCTCCATCCTGATCAGTTTAAGGGCCTGGCAGAGTTGTATGACCTGTAAGCTAAACAATAGTCAATTTAACCCTTGGAAATTCTCCCTTTTTTTTTAATTTACACACTTTTATTTACAAGACAAACACTAACACTACTTACAGCACTTATCCTTACTTTACGTATATACTTACACAATACTTACAGTACTTATCCTTGTGTTACTTACAACACAATAACACTAATTAAATAACAGTCAGTGTACTTGTAATGCTCTTTCTAATGTGTAAATTACATAATTTTATGTATTTTTCCATTTAAATTAAAAAAATTCAAACTCTTAAGCTACAAAAAATAACAGAACAAAAAAAAAAAGACAAAAAAAAAAAAAAAAAAAAAACAAAACAAAAACTATACAAACAACCTTGAAATTAATCGTTCATTTGATAACCTGGCCCACTTTTCGTAGAAAGTGCTGCATTTGTTTGAGCTGAATGCTATGTATTTTTCCGTTTCAATCTTTTGATGTAATAACACTTTAAAATCAGCAAAAAGAAAATCGACTCCATTTATTGCTTTACAATATATTAAGTATTTACCAATAAGAATAAGATGGTTTAGGGCTGAACAAGAGGACCAATTATTCAAGATGCCATACATGATTTCTTTCTTGCCTAGAGTTAGAGTTTCTTTGGAAAGGCACTGGTACCAACCAGTGAAGTCGGACCAGAAGGAAACGGCAGTAGGACAGGATACAAATAAATGGGTGACTGTTTGCTCCACATTTCGACAATAAGGACGGAAAGAATCCTCGACTTTTTTCATTCTGTGAAGAACAGCTTTTGTATAAAGTATGTTGTGAATTATTTTATACTGAAACATTGAAAGTTTTATTTCTGTTGTGGCAACAAAAGGTATAGAAAAAATTTTCTTACATTCTTCCTTACTAAATCCCATTTCCATCAGCTTTTTCTCTGCCGTTGGCGGATTAGAATCTCGCTTTTTGACAAGTAACCTGTGTATTGTTTTGCAAGTCATCTTATCAATGGCAATTAAATTAGTCGTACTAGTTTGCTTTTCTTCTTTTAAATAATTCTTCCACTTTCCCGGTATTGTAGAAGTGAGGCCAAAGTACTGCAGGAAGTTGCATTTGATCTTAAATTTCTGTAAGAACTCATGAAAAGATAGAAGCCTGGTTTTGTTTTCACCCACAAGGCTCGAAAGTTAGTGACACAAGCTTGGTGCCAACTTTCATAGTACACGGACGTGTTATTGATTTTTATAAAACTGTTGTTCCAAATAATCTGATCAAGTACGTCTTTGTTTGTTTTAGGAATCACGTTATTAATTTCTTGCCAATATAGAATTACTTCATTATAAAAAGTCGGCAGTTTTGCATTTATAGTCAAATATTCAATGTTGTAATTGTAGTAAAACAGTAGTGTTCCGCCAACATTAGAGAGCAGACGTAAAGGAATGATCTTCCACGGTTGATTACCTTCTGAGCAGAAACGTTTTATCCAACATATTTGTAATGCTCTATCAAACAAAGAAAAGTCTATCATATTTAGGCCTCCGTTTTCCTTGTCTTTTATCAAGGTGTTTTTTTTTAATCTTCGGAGTTTTGTAATTCCATACAAAATCAAAGATAAGTTTGTTTACTTCAGCTGCGAAAGAGGCTGGTGTACTCAACACACTACAGACAAAAGTAAGCTTCGAAATTGCCATAGATTTCACTATCTGTATTCGGCCGTGGACTGATATGTCCCTTGCTGACCAAATATTCAGGAGTTTTCCTAAAGAATCTAGTCGATAAAAAAAATTCTTTTTGGCTGCGAGTTTTTCGTCATAAGAGAAGTAGACTCCTAGTGCATAGATTGGTTCTTCATTCATTCTTAAACTTTGAAACGTGTCTTTTCGATGGCGTAGAGACCCCAACCACAACAATTCTGATTTCGACTGATTTATTTTTAATCCAGAGCAGCTTTCGAACTGGGAAAGTAAACTGAATAGGTGGCTTACAGATTCGGTATCTTCAAGAAAGGCCGTGGTGTCATCTGCGTACTGAGAGAGCTTCAACATATTTCTTTCATCAATTTTAATGCCTTTTATTTCTTTTGAACCTCTTATGGCATTACCCAGGATTTCAATTCCGATGACGAACAAGGTGCCTGACAGAGGACAACCTTGCCTGACTCCTTTTCCTAAATTGTCTAGTGGCATGTCCGTTATTTAAAACACAACTAGAAATATTGCTGTCATTACTCTAATCCATTGCCGTAACTGTGGGCCAAAGTTGAATACTTCTAAGCACTTCTGGAGATAATTCCATTCAAGAGAGTCGAATGCTTTTTCAAAATCGAGAAAAACAGCTAGACCAGGGATGTTATGAGTTTTTGTAAATGACATAATGTCGGAAATCGTTCTAATATTTTCTCCAATGTACCTACCTTTGACGTAACCTGTTTGGCTTTCATTAACAATTTTAGGGAGAACTTTCTCCATTCTGAGCGCAATAGCTTTTGTAGCAATTTTATAATCGTTATTAAGAAAGGAGACTGGCCTCCAATTTTTTTAATATTGCAAGTTTTTGTCTTTCTTTGGTATCAATGAAATAATAGCTAGCCGTTGAGAGACTGAAAGGTGCCCATTTTCAAAGCCGTAATTAAAACTGTCAACCATAAACTGTGCGACCGCATTCCAGAAACACCTGTAAAATTCAATTGTGAAACCATCAGAGCCTGGCGTCTTGTTGTTTTGGAACTTATTAAGCGCTTCGGAGCATTCCTTTATCGTTAGTAAGCCTTCGCAACTTCTGGCTTCTTCGTTATCTAACTTCTTCAAATGGGGAGACTTGAAAAAAAGTTTGAAATCGTTTGATTCGGGATTAGTATTTTTCGAAAAATATAATTCTCTGTAGAATCTTTCTTCTTCTTCCAGGATTCCTTTTGGATCACACTGAAGAGAGCCATCATGCATCTTTTATCAATGAAGTTATGTGTTTTTTCCTGTGATTTCTTTTTTCTAAGTTTAAAAAATATTTATTATTCTTTTCACCGAATTCATACCAGCGTGCTCTGCTTCGCACCATTGCGCCCTGGGTTTTTTGTGCAATTATTTTTGCCAGCTTATTTTTTACGCGATCCATTTCCGCTTTTGTCTCTTCACTGAAGTGTGATCTGATTTTCTCTTGCAATTCATTGAATATTTGTGTTAACTTTTTTTCTTCGTCGCGTTGTTGCAATGCTTTTCTTTTCGAAAAGGTAATAGTCGTTGCTCTAATTTCCATTTTGATTAATTCCCAGAGAAGCCCTTTATCAGTTACATCATGATACTTTAAAACGAATTCAGGTATTTTTGCTGTAATTAAGTCAATGTATTCTTCGTCAATCAAAGAGAATTATTAAATTTCAAAAAGCCTGGACCTCGATTAGCTTCTTTCTCGCAGTGAGTTAAGACTAAGCTTAACGCGGAATGGTCTGAAAATATATTAGGGACTATTTTAATAGCCTTCAAGGACGATCGAACATCTTTAGATAGCAAGAAGTAATCTAGTCTGCATTGAATTTTCATTGACGGATTGTTCCAAGTATAGCCCTGCGCACTGGGCTTTTTAACTTGCCATGCATCAACAAGATCATAGGTTTCCATTAAGTTGTTCATTTCCTGGATAAAGTTTTTCTTATGTTCAACTGGTCGCCCTCCTCGTTTATCCCAGTCATTCAACGGACAATTAAAGTCACCACCTATCACCAAGGTTTCATTTGCATAGCCATTGAGGACGGAGTTAGACAGATCTCTAAGGAATTTAATTTGTTGCGTTTGATCGTTTGGTGCATAAATATTTACTAAAATACGCTTTATACCGTCTATTGCTGCTTCACTTACAATGTATCTGCCGTTTTTGTCCTGAATTACATTGCCAATCGACACGTTGATTTTAGGTTTGAACAGAATCATCACACCATGGCTGTGAGTAGAGCCGTGGCATGCGAGCATTTTACCTCCCCATTCAGCTTCCCACAATTTGACAGTCTGTGCAGACGAATATGTTTCCTGAAGAAATATTACATCAGAAGTTTGTTGATGTACAGTGTGTAACCATCTAAAAAGTTGGCGTCGTTTGGTAGTCTTGTTCAACCCTCTAACATTCAAAGATAAAAACTTTAACTCCATTTAATATACGTTTTAGCCACTTGCAAGCTATTTATTGGAGAAATATGTAAACAAACGAGCCAATGATGCAGCACTTTAGTTTGCTTCTTGCAATTGATTTCGTTAGCGTAAAAGCGGAATACTAAGGACCCACACGAACCGTAGATACAAACAAATTTACTACATTTAACGCTTAACATTACCTATATTCCAGTAGTCGGCATTCTCTGTCTGAGGCGAGTGTAAAGATCCGAACGCTTTTCATAAAGGCAATAAAAAAAAACTATTTCGATTTCAAAGTCAACCATTTGCCATAATACGTCCGTAAAGTGGAAATTTCTTAGATTCTGGTCCGTGATAGACGACGTTATCGATAACTAGCTTTTCAATGTTGAAAAAGGCTTTCCTCTTGTCTTGTTTGGCTTTTTTGAGAAGCGGATACAAAACCTTTCTAATCTCTTCCACTTCGTTGGGAAAGTCATCAGCTACACCATATCTTCTTCCTTTCGGTAAATTTTTGATGTGGGATTTTATGAGTTCCTTATCCTTGAAAAAGGATACTTTCGCAATTATAGGCCTCGCCTGTTCTTTCTTGTTAGTACTCCTTCCAGCGATGGGATGTGTCGGAATTCTATGTACTCTTTCAAATTGCATCTCTTCAAGATCGTCGTTAGAAATTTGCATTTCGTTCTTCAAGAATTGCCTGAGCTTTCTCTCTGTATCGCTTGGCGACTCATTTTCAAAATCCTTGATCCCAAAAAATTTAATATTGCTGCGACGGTTGTAGCATTCTTGTTTAATAATTCGACGCTCTAGCTGGTCTAATTTATCAAGCTTTTTATTAGCGACACCCAGCTCCTCGGTTGTTGATTTAATTTGCGATTTTAATTCCATCACTTGTGCTTGGGTGAACTCGAGGCTTTGCCGTAACGATTCTTTGTCTTCCTCCAACTGATTCATTTTAACTCGCATATTTTCAACTTCAGGAATCAGCAGCAATACCTGATTGAGCTTCTCTTGAATAGCATCAAGTTTATCATTGCAAATTGTACAACCGTTTTGCTCATGTCCTTCATTCATAAGTTCATCATCGGTTTGCGATCCTTGTTGTCTTATCCTTTTTCTTCTTCTTGATCGGTTCTCTTGACCTTTTTCATTGTTTTCTGGGCCAGCCTGTGGCTCTTGTCCCTTTCCTTCATTTTCATTTGGCATTATGTCTCTATGGTTAGTTGCCTTACAAAACAAGCATGATTTACTCACGGGCAGACGGAGCGAGCAAATTTTTATGTCCGCCATCTTTCATTACCAGTCCCAGTCTCCTCGGAAATTCTCCTTTTGAAAGTTTCAAAAGGCATCAGATATAATTTATATGAAACTTCTTAAGAAAACATTGTGAGAAAATTGAAAGGTCCACCACTTGTTATCTCAGGGTAATAAGCCAGAACTACGACAAATGCGGATAGTATAATTCGGATTCCATCCAAAAGATTTTACAGTATGCATTTCCACTGAATTTTTTCAGCCACCGACACGCCTAAGACAATAAATTGCAAGCCATCACAACAAACAAAGCTCTTAAGCATGTTTAAGAAACAAAATATTTTGTCAGTTACTTATCCCTATTCTTGTTGCCGCTGGTAGATTTCGGCACAAATCGGTTCTTTGTATGCTAACATACCAGGCAAGTGTTCTCATTCTACCTACCTCATACTTTCTCGCAGTGCACTCTGTGCTTGTGCTTCTGCCTTCTGAAAAAGGAAAGCTAGTTTCCCCCGTACGAAAGAATTAGTGAGAAACAGAGGCAAATTGTTGAAAGATAAAGTAGGACCAAAACATTTTCCTCGTAAAATGCTTAGACTTTGGGTGGACCTTACATGGCGCCCAAAGAACTTGTACGGTTGTACAACAAAAAAATTCAATGAAACAAACGAACTCTGAAGACGCCACTACTAATGCGAGGAATACTTAAATTCTCTCTTTGGACAAACCATTTGCTTTTTTTGCGGATGTGTGTTTTCAAAGCAGATACGTATTTTCAAATAGTAGACAGTAGGAGAATTACATAAAGCAATCGTTGGTTTTGGTCGCAAACAAGTGGTTGAATCGGGTTTTTTGTTTTGGCTCTTCCGAGCTGAGTGTATTTCCTCCACTTCGCTAACCATGTTTCGGCGTGCCTCAACAGCGTTAAACACGAAGACGCGCTATAAAAGCGCGGTACCTTAGGTACGTCTCGATCATCTGTCAATCAAAAGTCAACGCACACAGAGCTCTGCGAAAATGTGTACAATAAAAGACCGCCCCCTAGCAATCAGTCTGTAGCATTTCTTTGTCTCTCTTGTTTCCAGCATTTAAGGCGCGTTTACACGACAGAGCAAAAGTGGCACGAATCCGACAAAAACTAGAACGGTTCCATTAGTTTTTGCGAAGAAACAGTAAACCTTTGTCGGTTCCGCGACGGGACCTTAGGCGCCTATGGTCCCGTCGTGGAACGGAACCTCTCTCTAGTATTTCTCTGATGATTTTAACACTCTTCTCTTGTAATCCCTTAATTTAATTGGTTGAAGACTACTTTTAAGACAAAGAACTCAAACTTTTTTAAAGTTCAGTTGTTGGTTGTTTACACCATTTTTTTGTCTCTGTGTGTTTTATTACCCCCGAAGGTATTTGCAGGGCAACTCAATTGAAGTACTAACTGAAGGAATATTTGATGGATTAAAGAGCCTTTTGTCCGTGTAAGTACAATAACCTCTAAATATGATAACCAAAGAGGATAGTAAATTAAGTGATAAATTGATGAGTTTGGGTAGTTTGAACCAAACTTTAAAAAAAAGTTCAAATACTAACGATTCAGGAAAAGAGGTAGATGACACAGTCTGTCATGATATGTCATCCGGTTGCTCTTATGCAAAACAAAACCAACTTAATGACTGGCCCTATTCCGATTCAAATCTTTTTTTAAAACTTCTGTATGCGACTGGGGTATGGGCTTAAGTGACTTATTACCTGTAATATTGCTATCTACTGGTACCAAATTTGCTCCTGAATTTTTTTAAGGTGGCTTACCACTACAGGTTTTTTTTTTCCTACTACCAGCGTCTTGCGCGCACTTAAAGTTCGATAAGTATTACACGGGAGCTAGTGTCACTTCGACTGACCAAGGAAACACCTGGGAGCAAAACTAAAACATCAGTTTTTAAAACACTGCGTCTGTGGCCAAATATGTATAATAGGATGTCGGTGAAGCGTTTTTAACTAAAGGGGGAGGTGTACAAAATAGACCGATCGGGGGTGTTTTTTTCAAAATCTAGCCCTACGACCCCACCTAAAAAATTCAGGATTTGAAATGTGGATAGAAAGAAACATTTATAGAGAACAACACGAAAAACTGTAAAGCACAATTTTTGCAATCGGAAAAAGTGTTTAATTTTGTCTACTTTTAAAATTAATAAAATTCTGACAGATTTTGGTGTATTGCATTAAGAAAACCACTGCGCATGTGTTTGTCAGAGAAAACCCAACTGCTACGAGCACGCGCGCACTCTCACCAGGCCACAACCTCGTGTTTTGAGTTATAATATGGCTTTGTTTACTGCACCGACTACACCACAACCCTGGGGAAGGTAATGACATCGTAGTTCTTCCCAGTATTCGAGATTTTTGCATGACACACATTTCTTTTTTTTTTTTTCATTTTTGTTCTTGGGGTTTTCCCTGTGAGCTCGTGCGACTTTAGATTGTGTGTGATGCTTACGCGAAATCAAGCACGTGCAAGCC
>OX419344.1:4005884-4040884 GCA_948470475.1 Galaxea fascicularis | reverse complement strand
AGTCGCCCGAAAGTTGATACTGTACTTATTTTAAGCTTCTCGAAAAGCCGTTCGGCATCGAGGTATTTTAGGTCCTGTCCACACGTATACGTTTACGTTCGTAAATGTATACAAACGTTTTCGTTCACACGTAATAAACGATGATCCCCTGACATACCGTTTACGCCTATCCACACGTAGGCGATAGCAAAGTTGCAAACGCATAACCGAGGAATAAACGAGGCCGCCTGGGAACCAGGATTGCTTTTAAATATTGACTGAGCATGTGTATACCTAAGTGTTTACACGTTGTGCCGTCCACACGAGAGTTGATAAACGTATGATGTTGTGCATTTTATAAATTTATCCACTCTAGTCTCTGGCAGACGTTTTCGAAAGACGTTTTCGTTTACACTTTATAAATTATGCGTTTACGAACGCAAACGTGTACGAATGGACGGGGCCTTAAGTTTCTTTTACTTTGTCGATTCGCACGATGGTATTTTGAGAAAACAAAGCGGAAAACTGAAAGATATTTTTTTCACGTTATATAATCACACTTTTTATTTCATATTAAAACTACCAGAAACAGGTCTAAAGGATAACATTATACAAAGATGTACCAGGTAATAAAGGTTGTGGTACGCCTTAAAATTGAGAGGCTTGGCATAACATTTTGACTTCGCCCCTAGGCGCAAGAAATCCTACTAAATAAAGTGCGACGTGTTTGGAATTACATCCGAGGAATTCCCACCTGTTGCGAAGATGACGAAGGTATATTTTCCGCACATTCCATAATGCATTTAACGGATGATCGATGATAAAAAGGACATGTGATTTTAGTACCTTAAGTCGATAGTAATCTATTTGTTAATGTCAGCTTACTTTTCTTTTCCATGGATTGTAGATAAACCGAACTTTACATTTATCATCTTAAGGAACTGAACCTTACTGTTATGACATAAGGGGAAATCAGCTTCTGAAGAATCGTATAGCTGAGCCTTTTACAGTACAAGGCACAATAATGCATATTTCGATTGTTTTTTTTTTCGTGGCAACTTTTCTCCTGTTACTCACAAACATTTTACTCCAAATATTCTTTTTTTTTTCTTTTGAGACACACTTTCTTCAACTCACAACCTAAACTCAAAGGGTGACATAATTGCATCATACTTGTAATTTCTGTTACTTTATTCCTGGGAGTTTCATCTGTCACATTGATAGGGGGGAAAGTGCACTAAGAGAACATATTCGTAGACCTATCAGGTATTATAACTGGGGCTCAGATAATTTCACGGGTTACGGCTAAGTTACTTTTGTTCGATTTCAATAGAAGAGGGAGAAGCTGAAGAGAATGAAGACGAAGACGATGAGGAATACGACAGTTATGAAGGTAATTGTGAGAAGATGTCAAAACAGTTAACTGTGTTCCATTTCTAAAGATCTGCAATTTCAGACTTCAAGCCCAAGTAATCCTTCTTTCATAAGCTGTATTACTCATTCATTCGTGCGCTCGTTCGTTCTCTACTCTGTCCGTCCATCCGTTCATTCATTTTTCCTTTGCTTGTTTGCGTTATTTTATAGATGATGAAGATCAGGAGATGATTGAGATGCAAGTTTTCTCATTCCGTCCCGGGAAGCAAGGTGCGTTGTATGTTTGTTAATTTAGTGTTAGCGCTTGGTATTCCAATACTCTACGTTTACACCAAACATCAGAAGCTGTTCCACTTTTAATGTGTTTCTAGGTTCTGATTACATATTGGTTAATTTTAGTGACAGTCTTTCGAGATAGTATAGCAATAGTGACCGCCGATTGGAAATCATAATTTAAAGCTTTTGGACATGCTATGCTATTTATGTATAGGCAACTTAGTCGGTATATCTCTTTTCTCGTTTGCATTTTGACTAGCCCTCCATGCTTCAACAGTAACAAGGAGTAACACACCGTGAATTTTATTGTGTCTCTGCGTCTTTTTTCTTTTTGGACGACAGCTGATCGAATTTTGTATGACCTTGAACGAATGAGGAATGATGCAAGCAACATTATCAACGGGAGGAACCTCTTAGAAGAACTGAAGAAGATTGCCTCAGACAAAGGCTTCGAAATTGTCGACAATGAAGGTTCAGGGAATTGCATGTTCCACGCATTGTCAGAGCAACTGGACACTGTAAAAGGAATCCAAATGCCCCATGAAGCACTAAGATGCTACTTAGTCGAATACCTCAGAGAGAACCCTACACTGGTGAGCTGGTATTGCTAATATCTTGAAAGTGATTCGGTTGTGTTTTCCCTGGGTTTTAAAATCAAGATAACAAAGCAGTAAAACAATGACACCATCCTTCATTTCCGAGGGATGATTCTTGAAAAAACCATGTGTTTTATGTTGTCACTTATTTTCCATTTCATGAACTTCCCTGACAGTTGTAGTAAGCCGGTATGAGGGACAGTAAGCCCTTAGTCGTAATAGTAGTCCTTGTTAACCTGTTCTTTAATTGCTTGACTTCACTCACGTGACATGGCGGCTATGTTGGTGGTCAAAACAATACAATTCTGTTTTGCAGAATTTTCATAAAAATAAAGTTTAGTTCCAAGCGGAGGGACAGGCTATTGTTCATGGCCGCCATGATGTCACATGCAATCCAGCATGGGGACGTGAGGAAGAACGGGGCTTACCAGTAAAGTGTTACAAAAGTTAATTAAGGCGGCACTCAACCTCTTCCTTGGATTGTTCTGACCGTTGTAAGATGTCCTATTTTAAAATAATAATGATATTCTTGTATAACTAAAGAATCATGGGATCACCGAATTCGACAACACAGCTCATATTGGGGTTTTTGCAGCCAATGATAAACATTTTCTTACCACTGTTGTAGAGACATTTGCAATGTCTTCGTCAAAAAATCCACCAAAATGTACAAGAGCCGTTACCGAATGGAATCTCCTTGAGCGTCATTATTGTTCTTTCATGTTGTAGCTGGATGGGACAGAATTGTTCAACTTTGTCGACGGATATCGGTCTTGGAATAACTACCTGCAGGCCATGGCGGCAGATGGTACATGGGGCGATCACCTCGTTCTCCATGCCGCAGCAAGCTGCTTTGAAACATCCATCCACGTGATCAGCAGTTTGTCTAATGATGTGACCATCAATCCTGAATACGATGTCTGTAGCAGTAGCCAGCTTGTGCTTGGGCACGTGCACGAGCATCACTTTGTCAGTCTCTGCCCCAAACCAGGTAAAATAGTAAATGGCAGCCTGTTAAGGTGGTTACTATATTTTTTGCTTACTACCATGTAGTGGCGGATGTACCATGTAATCGGTATTAAATTGTTGTTGCGAGATTCTTTTTTCCCTGTAGAATCTTTTTCGATGTAACAGGTTGCCAGCAAAGGTCTTTTTACTAGCTCCTGATGACTCTACGTCCTCGGTATTTCGAGCAAGAGACAGCTGTTTGTTCTGAACTTGAACTTATTTTAGGATCGTTTTTTCCTGGTTTGTATATGGTTGCTACAATCGCTGCGATCGCGGAAAAGCGTGTTCGGCCATCGCAGGGATCATATGGAAACACCTTGGTGTGCTACTGCAGCGATCATAGCGACTGCGATCGCTGCAATCGGTGAGATAAAATAAAATGCAATCTCGGCGATCGTGGCGATGGCAGCGATCAAAATTTCCCAAATGGCCTTTATTTCAAATCATATCGACCACTGACTTTTGGTTTTTGCAGCGATCGTTCGTTGTTGTTGTTGTTTTTTTTTTAACTCTTCTTCTTTGGAAATTGTAATTTATTCCATGAAAACCTATAAATATCTGGTTTGTTGGCAACTCTCGCCTTCAATTTAAAAAATTGCACATTTCGAATTGAAAGTGGTTCATGGTACGCCTTCTGACATGAAAGTAGGATGTAAGGAGAAATACATAACAACCTTGATTTCAACATTTGTCTGTTTGAAGATGTCGGTAAACCTAACGATGAGACGTAGAGCCGATTTGCATGCTCACGAGCCACATGTATGTAACCCTACATTGTACATAAATTCAGAAGCGGTAAATTAAGTATTAACCAAGTAAACAATAGGGTCCTAGGATAAACATCCCAGTGTACCTTTATTAATGCAGGTAACGGAGTAGTGAAATTGGAAGAACAAGACGGGAAATCAGACCATGAACAGGATGCAGAGGAAGGAGACTATGGTGTTCCAAGAAAAGAAGCTTATGAAACAGAAATTCAGGACAGAGTGACAGAGTCCGAAACAGCGCAGACAGAAACTGAGGTGATGGAGGAAGACGCTGAGATACTGGAGGTAGAAGGCGAAATAAGGAAGGCAGACAATGAGGTGCTGGAGATGGAAAGTGTGGCACCGGAAGCGGACGCGGAGGCACTGAAGGCAGACGCTGAGGCACAGGTGGAAGAAGCTGATGTATTTGAGGCAGAAGGTGAAGTACCGGAGGCAGACGCGGAAGTACTGCAGGCAGAAGCTATGGTACTTGAGTCAGACGCTAAGCCACTGGTGGATGAACCCGAGGTACTGGAGAAAGAAGCTGATGAAATGATGACAGTCTCCTCTTTTGAAGTGACTGAGCCAGCAAAAGCTCACGTGGTGGGGTCAGAAAACCCTGAAGTATCAGAAGGAGGAAGTGTGAAAGAGGACCGCGGGGTGACATTAGCAGATACAGCGTCAGTGGGAAAAGAAGATCATGGGGATTGTAAAGAGGCAGCAGATGTGGAACCTGGAAAAAAAGTAGGAGACGCAGAAGCTAAAGTCCCCGTAGCTGATGACCTGTCAGAAGAAGATGAGGCTGAAGTAGTTGAGGAAGCAGACCCTAAAATGGTGAGAGAACGTGAAGGTGGAGTAGACAAAGTCGGAGTGTATGGTGTGACTATGGCGGCAGCGGATACCGAATTGCCGGAACCGATAATCGCTGATGAGGTGGTGAAAGCAGCCGACACTACAGTCACGGACGCGGTCGATGCGGGAGAAGCTGAGGGAGCAGCTGTTGAGGGAGGAGACTCAGCAGATACCAAGTTGGCAAGGACAGCAGATGCTGAAATAGTTACCACACGTCACACTACAGTAGCCGACGCGGTAAACCAAGGTGAGAAAGGAGAAGAAGCAGACGCTAAACAGCCAAAGAGTGCAGGTGATTCTGAGTCGGCTGTTGAAACAGGTGCAGAATTGGAGGAAGGCGCAGGCGAAGAGATGGTAGAAGTAACAGGTGATGCTGAAGTGTCGGGTTCAGCAGACAGTAAGATGCCTAAGGCAGCAGACGCAATGGATGCTTGAAAAGTGGGATAATGCAGAAGAAGCTGCGTCAGAAAAGGCTTCAGCTTTGACGTTCCATTGCAACAGTAACAGCAGCAGAATGAATTATTGTATTAAAATAATAGCTTAGTATCAAACCCGCAAGGTTAATCAATCAAGTCTGTTATGATATTTATACCTTCGATGTTCCTCAAACCCCGGAGTGTATGTTCCTCCTAGCTCGTCCCCTTAATAAATAATTATACCTGTTTAATGATCGGCACATAGAGACGTTGTTTAAAGGGTGAAGGGAAGCTATATACAACTTTTCATTGAAAGTGTCGTAGGCAGCTTTTAGGGACGAAAATGGGTTTGTAATGTTACTGTTTTAGTGAAAAAATGTGCACAAAAAGTGGACGTACCCCAAGTGATCTGGCTCCTCACTGCACAACAAAACTCTCTCCTATAGAAAAATAGATAATATGTAACTAGCCTTTGCTTTTTGGTAAGAAGAGTAAGACGTGTTGGTGTGAAAGTCCTTCAGTGGCAGTGAATGTATAAAAGCTGTAGTACACTGATTGTGACTGGGATACTTTGTAGTAAGCCCGATCTGATTGGTTACACTAACAATGTAATATGAAACACGTTTCATCTAAGGCAACGCTGGTAATCTTCTAATTTGGTAAATAAAGTGAAAGAGAGAGAGAAAAAGTTGGAGTGATGGAATTATTTTTAGTTGTCGATAAGGAATGTTTGGCTGTGGGACTTGAGCGTGCACTGCCTTGAAGAGGAGGAAGAGGAGGAAGAGGAGACGGGAGCAGGCGCGGATCCAGGATTGAGAAATAGGGGGGAGGATTTTTGTAAAGGTTGAGATTTTTATTTCAATTTTTGAGGGATAAGAAAAAAAAGAAAGAAGGGGGCTCAGAAAAAGGGGGGGGGTGAAAATTCACCCATTCCACCTTCCCTGGATCCGCGCCTGGCCTGGGGAGTTGAGGAAGGATAAATAGATTTGGGGCTCGACTTCTGACTGGTTCCAAGAGGGGACAGAATTTTCCTACATCGGTTTTACACCGGCGCGACGAACAAGTTTATTTTGCTATTGAAATGAAAATCTTCGCTTGATTTTGTTTACAACACTTTTGCTGCCACTTTGCTGTTTTTCGAGTTGTTGTTTTTACTCGTACATATGCTTTTAGCATCCACGAGTGATAGTGGCATTCGGTATGCAAATGAATCACGCACTTCGGTGTAACCCACCAAGAGCAAACCTTTGCAGTAACAGAGATTTCATTGACTTTGCCTCTAAATGGAAATATTATTTGATCGGGTTTTTACTATCCGAAGCAAATACGAGCAAAAATGCTTTGATCACATTTGTTATGTAGATCAAACACTTACAATACTGGTACTTCGCATAAATTTGTCATGGGAACGAATAAAAGTCAAATTGATAAATTTTGTCTCAACTTTGCTACACAAGCAAATGCTCGCAAACTACTCGATTGCGCAAGACATTTGCAAAGCAGGCAACGTTGTGGACAAACGCAGCCACGCCACTAGTAAGGGAAACTTTTGGTAAAGTTTCACGATGCACTCCTAATTCACCCTAGCCAGACAAAGCTCCGTTGGTTTTCGAATTTCGTTTTGAAAATGTTAGTAGTACAGCCTCACACTTTTTGACATTGCTAGTTTTTAGGAACTGTAATCTATCACAAATGTAAAGTTCTCTTCAAGTTCTACTAACCTTAGATTTCATTCAGGTCAAATGATTATTTTGTGGATCGTTCCATTAAGCTTTTTTTTTTTTGCATTTTTTGTCAATGCGACAGTTTGGGTGTGGAATTAGATTGCACTTGAAAACTTGAATGCCTCTGCATTTCTGTTTCATACCCCAATGACTAAATCGTAATATGGGGATCGGCTTGGTCAAAGGATTTTCGACGACTACCTTAATAGTTTGGTGAAATAAAAAAAAATTTAAGTAGTAGCACCCTTGGTCAAACTAATGTTCATAGCGGAGCCAGACATATTTGCTTCTACATATTGGTAGCGTGACACTTTGTGGGTCACATTACATTTTGTCACACAACCGTTTGTTTGCAGTTACTAGGCAGAAATTTAAATTTTTTAGAGGGGAATGACTTAGCCGCTGCTTAGTATTGTTGCTAAGAGAATTTTCATGTTTTCAAACCCTGTTTTGCAAATGCAGTATTTTCAGTGGGGTGCGCAAGGGTGAATGAACTTTAAAAATGGGCATTGCGCCTGTGAAGCTCAGTCACTAACACATGTTTGTAATCAACGTTTATTTCTCTTGTGGTGGCATTAACAATGTTAAATTCAGGGGCACCCAACGTCAATTTTCGGAAAATATCTGTTCGGAAGACGATTTGAGATCTAGAATTTTCGGAACATTTGTTGTAAAATTTCTTGCTTGCCTGCCTCTCCTAGGATTTTCGAACATCTAAAAATTGGTATAATTGCCCATTTTTAACGGATTTTTACCCTGAAAAGGTCACCTAGAATTTTCGGGAGCCTTATTTCTGGCTGAAATTTTCGAAAAGGTAAGTTTTGATCCCTATAATTTTCGGATCACTAAACTTTCCGCTAGGAAATCCGAACAGATGAAAAATTTTTAGGGGATAAAAATATGCCTATATCTACCGTTTAAATACTAAAATACGTTCAACAATGCTATGTTTAGTGGTTTTGAACTATATTCTCGTTGGGTGCCCCTGTAAATTATCAGAGGGGCCAGTAACAAAATACAAAAACATTATTGCTCTGACAAATGTTATCAAAGAGTGCTGCCCTCAAATAAGCAGAAACTTTCACCACCAGCACATAATCATTCAAAACCTGGGAAATTGCAGATTCAAACTATATCGACAGTAATTGACTTGGAAACTGCTCGAATGAATGGCATTCTACTGTACTTTATATGGTTCACCATCCCAAAATATTTATTGCCAACATGCAAGGTTCCATACCTACTAGGGAACCAAGGGGAAACTCGGCATATCAAATGCAGGATGGGAGGGGGGGAGTGGAACTGCTCGTCTTGATTGGGGTATAAATTCCGGATTTGGGTCTCACTTATGGTGTTCCTGGCTAAAAAGGCCAGTATTTTTGGTCATAAAGGTCTCGTTTAGGATTGACCGCAATGAAATCTGAACTATGTTTTTTGCAAACTTTAGAAATGGTCATCATTACATTTCCAAGACCATTCAAAACTATTATAAATTAAAGCCACCTTTTAGTTAAAGCCATGGTATCAACGGCTACTTTCATGGTCATATCCGCGAGTTAACGATAGTGTCACTTTGATTCTTGAATTGTTGACACGCCGTAAAACTGAATACGGAATACGGCAAACTTCAGAGCGCGGGTTTTCGTTTGTATTTCGTTATTTCCTTTGGAGTTTAATTTTTTTTTATCTCGTTCCATTTTCCTTCACTCAAAGAAATGTAATTATTGGCTAACACACAGTCAAGCAAAAACCTCGCAAAGTTATGCCGCTGGCATAAACTATTACGACAAGTTTTTTCTCGCGTAGTTTTCTAATTTTAGCTGATTCGTTTGTTACTGTCTTGCATGACGGAGAACAAACGTAAATTCTTAGAAATATATGACAAATGCTGCGTTTGTCCACAACTTTGCCTGCTTTGCAAATGTCTTGTGCAATTGAGTAGTTTGCGAGCATTTGCTTGTCTAGCAAAGTTGAGACAAAATTTATCAATTTCACTTTTATTCCTTCCCATGACAAATTTATGCGAAGTACTGACCAGTATTGTAAGTGTTTGATCTACATAGCAAATGTGATCAAAGCATTTTTGCTCATATTTTCTTCGGATAGTAAAAACCCGATCAAATTATATTTCCATTTAGAGGCAAAGTTAATCAAATCTCTGTTACTGCAAAGGTTTGCTCTTAGTGGCAAATCTGATCAAATTCTCAACGTTGAATATGTTTGCACCACATAGCAAATGTAGGCAAATTCCTATTATTACCCACATATGGTCTACTTATCGACAGCGCGCACATTTAGCCTGGGTGGCAAATGCCATCAAACTCTCAACATCGAATACCTTTGCTCAGGCTGGCAAAACCGATGGGTCTGTTTTGATTGCGTATGTTTGGCTAAAGCAGTAAATGCAAACTGAACATCGTCACTTGCAAACGTTTACTCAAGGAAAGCAAAGTCTGGTCAAAGTTTTTAAGTTGACCAAGTTTGCTCTACGTAGCAAAGCTAGGCGAAATCTCATTATTAACTATATTTACTCTGATTAGTGAACATAATCCAAGAATCAGTAGCATGCTGCACACATATTTGCCCTTGGTGGCAAATGGGAAAAAATTATCAAGAAGAAACACAGTTTCTCGGGTTAACAGAACCAAGGATGCCAGGATTAAAAAGTTACCCATTTAGCGGGAAACAAACGTTCATTGAAAAATAGGCAGTCAAGGGCTGCATGTGGCTACTGTTTAATTGAAAGCTTTTTCTCAGATACGTGAAAGAGGTGCAAAACGTCTGCTCAGTTGCAAGCAAGCAGTGAGTGAAACCCTACATTAACATCATTCATTAGTCAAGGCGGGCAATGATGTGTTGGCGTCACGCAAGCTGTTTCAGTTTGGAAGCCAGCGTCAAATATCTGACCTTAGATTTTATTCAGTAGAATTTTCGATCACTTAGTATAACACTTATCTGTATTTTAATGCAAAGAACATTTAAGAGTTGAAGAGAATCATCGTAAACTATGCATCAATATACATAAATCACTGCAAATTCACTCTTCTAGTCGAGTTTATATTTGTCTTGTACTGGACTGCATCTTTCAATCCGTTTGAAATAACAATTCCTTGGTGCAAATTACCGTCAGAGCTGGGTTTTTTTTTGTTTCTTTGTTTGTTTTTCTACCCTTTCTTTTGGCTTCCTGCAGTAATGTAATCTGCGAAACGAAACGGAACGAAAATTTGTATTTGCGGAAATTCACTCAAAATCCCCTGTATTTTGCGACATGAACATCTGTAATTTGCGAAACGAAAAGCTAAAGCACTATGAATCAGTAATGTTTACGTTGTTCGTTATCATCACAACAGATCAGGCAAATTTGCCGCTCAAAAAGTCAAAAATTATTATCTAGGTTCTACTAAAAAAAGAAAGCACTCGGCTTGCCGAGGTGAGAAGACCTTTACGTTCAGCGGTATATATTCCAAGTTCAATTTATAGAGTGCAAAATAATAGCCTTGGGCACTGAAAAGCGGCCGTTGTGGAATGAGTGATGGAACAATTAAAAGTTGCCGTCAAAGCGTTTCTTTTGTCCGCCATATTGCTTGCTGTTCTCACTTCCGCCCTAAAAATAGCCCATTGGCTATCAAGTAGGCGGGCTATGTTTTAACACTCCTTGCCGGGTAGCCCGGTTAGCCGAGGCACCCTCCCTCCATTTAAACAGCCCCTTAGTTGACATCGGACTCTCATAACAAATACTAAGGCCCTCCACAGACTAGGGATTTAATTGTCCACAACGATTTGTGATCGACAACTAAAAGTTATCGACAACTAAATAAGTCTGATAAAGGGATTCCACACGCTGGCGCTCAAATACTGATTTAGCGACCGATACACAGGGAGGTTGGGCACCGAGAGCTTACTACGCATGAATATAAGGCGTCAGTCTTTCAACAATAAGAAGAAATGTATCCCTGTATACTGGCAAATTGGTGATAAAATCGCCGTCATTCCATTTGCTACGGCACGTTGGACAAAAGTCCCTCAAACGAACTTTGCGCCAAATTTGCCGTTCAATCGTTTTGAATTAAATATCTCGCATCAGAACTTGTTGGTGGGCACAAGCTGCCGCAATAATGACATCGTTACTGTCGTTTCCACCTCCAAGGACGGGATATGGAGAAGGAAGATCAAAAAGAATGTTTTCTTTACCGAGTATTTTACTTCTGCAATCCTCCATGTTTTGAGCCGGCGGGGAAAGCCGCTGACACAATAGCGCGGAGATCTAAAAGTTTTCAAGCAGTTTCTCTTTTGGAAAAGAGAAACTGCTTAGTTGTCGACAACTAATAATTTGGGGTTTAGTTACACAGACTACGTTTTTTAGTTGTCGATAACTTTTAGTTGTCGATCACAAACACTTGTCGACAACTAAATCCCTAGTCTGTGGAGGGCCTAAGGCCTATTCCAGCTATTGAACCGAATAGCAGCGAAAATATTGGAATTCTAGTCAAATAAAGCCTTCCTACCTCCACTCTACTGTTTCTTGTCACTTTCTTGGACGCCTAAGTGCAATGCCATCGCTTCTTTTAAATCCGAAGGCCAGTGACTCGAGATCGAACCATTCGCCATTCGAAGGCCAATCAATACCCAAGAAAGCTGAGTATCCGCTTCATATCACCAGCAACAGTCGTGTAGATAAATTTACTCTCTTTCTTTGCCAACTTCCCCGAAAATTAGACCAAAACGAACGCGGAGTCGCTCACTTCAGGGCACAAAACTTCACCGTTTTCGCTGCGTGTGTGTGCAAGATTCAAATGTCCTGGCTTAGTGACCGCGGCTGCTCAACAAAAGGGGTACTTACGCGGTGAGGCATGGTCATGTTGTCCACATGAAAATCACTGCGCCGTGGGAGTCCCAGCAAAATCCGTTGAATGTACTGAATTAAAAAAATTAAAATTAAAAAAAAACTCGTTATTTCGCGCCCTTTCACAGCATCGTAGGTGAAACATTTTGACATTTTTTTGCGAAATTTAAGATCAGCAACTATCACAATTTGTTTTTAACTGGTGTACCGTGATGGTTGTGCTTGTTTAATCTTTACAAGGAATCTGAAAACTAGCCTTTCAATTCTGTGGCAATTCAATAAATCCGCGTGACGTCGATCGATTTTTTTTTACGGTGGAAAAGGTATAGGTTTTAAAAATGTAAAGCCACAAGGGTCTAACAATATGTTAATCTATCCTTTTCAAATCTAACAGTTAGTGGCAGAATTCCACTTTCTCGGCCGGGCCTGTTATATGCATTTAAAATTCGAATGCGTAATAAAGGCGTGTAATAGAGTAATTAATTAAGTAGGTCTATTGTTTGACCGTCTCCCGGGATCATCCTTCTAATATAATGGGATAAGGCATTTCACTTAAACTTTCGACAAACAAACCATTATTTTTGTCGCGCCCAGGGTTGCGAGCGAATGTTATATAATGCGCCAAAGCGTGCTTTTTATTGCCATCGATGAGACTAAGCGATAATTTCGTTAATAATTAATATCCTTGTTAATATTTGTGTTTACATCGTTATTGAACGCTTAATGGTAATCGTTCCACCTGTCGATCGGCTCCTCTTTTCATCTTTTCACCCTTTGTGTATGTACTAGGTGCTTTTTCTTGTTTTTCTCTTTGTCGTTTCTGACCCAATCTAATTTAATGCCATTTGTAAATAATTTTCATTTTTAAAGTGAGCCCTCACGGTGAGCACTGTAACTCTTAGGGTCAACTTTGTCAATAAATATATTTAAATAAATTTTCTCCATTTGCAATTCTAAGAAACTCCATTTGGAGAGAGCTGTTTAGTACACAGGACAATTCTTACAGGAAGTTATTGCATACTGGCAGGAACATGGGCTCCTGATACTGAACAAACCTAGAGGAAAATCTGGATTTTATGAAATTGTATATTTCGTAGAACTTATTCAAAATTGGAAACTAACATCTTTTTTACTCGTCCAGTCAGAATGCAACAGAAATGGAGTTTATTCATTTTGAGGCGGGTAAGTCGATTTGTTGGGGATTTACTGGCCCTCCACACACTGACAGTTAACTGCGGCAGCCACCGGCCTTCCCTTCTTTAAAGGTGGACAACCTCGGGTGAATAAACAAAACAAAACAAGCGACAAAGTGTTGTTTAAACGAGCCAGAGCACACCAAGGTACATTAAAAGAAAGTTAGCAATGTTTTATTTCAGTAATTCAGACAAAGGACGATCTCTGTAATATGGCTCTTTAGCAGCTGAAAGGAACAACGTTAACTACGCTGCAAGTCAATTTTCACGCCCAAATAACTCTAAAATAAGGCTGCTTAGTACACAGGACAAATAAGGAAACCATAACATAAAGACAACTGTTTCTGTTTTCTTTTATTATTTCTACTACCTTTATGGAAGATACCACCAATATATGCAGCCGTTCTCGACCCATCTTCTTTAGGGTTTAGTCCTCACGTGGTCTTGATCATCATTCCCAGTCCTCTGAACCACCAAAACGGGGTTCCCGCCGATTGATCGACCAATTCTTTCGAAAAAGAAGATATTTCTCCCCTGGGGAGGGGAAGGGGTACCCCTGCACCATACTCCGACTTGAGACTTAAAAACATCCAGAAAGGATTGTACTTTATTAGCAGAACTACGCGGCCGGAATGCGCGGATACCACGCCCAGGGCACTACCACCAATCTTCAAACTGTTTTGAATACCCGAAAAAATCCTTACTTAAGTCAAGGCACATTTTCCTACCCGGAATCGAAAATTGCAACCCCCCAAAATTTCCGGAAACTTCAAACCCCCCAAAATTTTTTTCATCGTCCCTGTCACTGGAGATCCTGAGTCCCCCCCCCCCACTCCCTCCCCCCTCGGGAAAAAAGTCCCTTCAACCTATTCATGCTTCTTTATGCCAATATTTCGCTCCTACAATATCGCGTTGAGAATTGCCTCTGACAGCAAATGTCATCACCGCTAATAGACTTCGACGTCTCGACAATATACTGCGCCTTCCACCCGACAAGTTTTGACAGCTTTGTTTAATCAGCGAAAGGAACTTCAGATCAAAGGAGCTTTTGTTATTAGCTAGCTAATCACGAAGGCAACGTGGCAAAGAAACTCGACAGTTCAAATTAGCAAGTTCCGAAAATTTATTGCCCGGTTTACAAGGTAAGTTAATATTTTGTGCGCTTGTTTCTAGATGCCGATAAACTGAATTGATTAAGGTATAGAAAATTGTTCTAGAAAATACGTGTTCGCTCCCCGGCGATAACAATTGCGTTTAATTGGCAAAAGAAAGTCGAACGTTCTGATACGTTTGAGCCCATTCACTCACATGTGCTACTTTGCCATACCGTTCTCCGACGAAGTTTAATTGTTCTCCCCTTAGTAACTGTTTCCCGCAATGCATTTTTCATGGGAGAAAATCAACTTTTCAAGAAAATTTCTTCACAAAGACAGTTAAAACTAAGGGTCAATTTTATATTGTACTAGTATTGAGTAGCGTCGACAAAGAAGGGTAATTTTTATAAGAAAAATCCAGCTGGTTCTTGTATATTTTGTTTTGCAAAGAAAAAAGATCAGAAGACGTATTATGGCCGCAATTTGTTGGTTATGGTACTGATATAATTTGTAATTCTCGATATCCTATGGTTGCCGAAGCCAATCAAAACTCTAGAACTGGAGTATCCCACGAGGCTGTTTTAATCATGCAATGCAATGCACGTAGGTTCGAAACGTGCAGAGATAAGGGATTTCTACACGATTGCTAATAGGTTGTTTTTATCACTCAAAAGAATTTGATCATCGTGTTAATTATAAGCAACATACCTTGAACAACTAACCGATGAACGATTGATTTAGTTTTTTAAAACAAGGCCAAGAACTGACATGGTTTAGTTGGCTTTTTCGCATCTGCACCTTGACTTTAAATATTGATTTTTCATACTTTGTCCGATATCGCCAAATATCTTTCCGGCAGCCTTTGTCAGTCAGCGAAAACAACAGTTCTTCTTCCGTTTTTGCGTTCCGACCAAAATCAACACAATGATTAATTACGAAAGCGTAAACAAGTCAATTGTTCCCTTTGCCACCGACCTGTTAGGGGTGATATGTAACAATAACATTATACAGGAGTGGATGTATGTTAATGAGCATTGTTCACATGAAGTAGCTTATTAAACCCAAAATGTTTTGAATTTATGGAAACGCACGTTCGAACTGAAGAATGAGACGGGGATTGGCAAGGGGAGAGGGGGAAGGGGGGGCGCAATCCCGGACCCCCTCTACCTTGCGCCTCTCCCCGTCTATCCCTCTTCTCGTAATCTGTTTTCTTAGGGGTCCATTCATTTGACTTATGACGTCAAAGAGAGCGAGAGGTACTCACTAAATATTCTTCGAAAACCGTCCAAATGATCTCGGAAGTGAACAAAACCGGAAAAAGGGCCCGTGATGGTATAAATAGCGAGAAGCTTCGTAAGATGCTCAACATATTTCGGAAAAGAAGGGTTTCAGAATTTAATCGCCGATTGAACAACAAGTTGTGTCAAAGCAACTTACTTGCTTAGCAACTTCAAGGAAAAGCCATGATCAAACGGTTTGCTAACGCAGATTTAACTTCATTATAAACAAACTGTAAACTGCATGGGACAATTGGCTTCAGTTGAACATTAAGCGACACCTGACGACACCGATATATTCTAGTAGAATAAAAACTGAAGACGTAACAATTGACGTCAGTTACAATTTTCTAGATGAAAATGGATTTGGGTAATGGAAAATACAAGGACATTGGCACACGCCGAACAGTAAAAAGACTATAAAATATGGTAATGTAAAGATTAGATAAGATAAGATAAGATAGGTTAAGATAATAGGATAAGATAGGATAAGACAAGAGAAGACAAAACAAGATAACATAACATAAGATAGGATAAGACATTATAAGATAAGGCAAGACAGGGCAAGATAAGAAAAGGTAAGATGAGATAAACATCATTTGGTTCACTGAAAGTTTGAAATTTACTTAAGCTGCGAGAATAACCTTGTAATGTCTTATAAGTCTTATAATGCATCTTTTAAGTCTTAAAATGCATCTCTTATGGGACACAGGGCGGGGGGTGAGGAGGGGAGAGGGGAGTGGTGAGAAGGAGTTTGACCGAGATCCACCAAGCACTTCATTAGCTTTCAGTCTCTACCATGCTCGTGCATTAGTAAATTACATTGTAAATGACTAGTCAGTGGTTCAAATGACAACCGATATGCATGGCTGGTAAATGTGAATTTATTTGACATAATCATAGGTATGCATCTGAAGGAAGTCAAAGTGCTCGTGTTTCTTGCCGTAACGGTGTGTACGTTCTTTTTGGTAAAAGGTTGGTGAGACATAAGATTCAAAACTACCCTAGTTAGCCAATTACAATACGCACAATAGGCTGATTAATCAATCAGAACAAAAGGAAAGCAACAGTCACCAGTATCAGTAGAGGAAGCATTTGGAAGCTACAACCAGTAGCAAAATTGTTGAGACATTCGCAATCAAAAACATCTTTTCTTTCTCTAAAATGCTGCTGCTAAGAAAACACACAGCCCCTCCCTATCTCCCTTTCAAAGTTGTTCCTCAAAGTTTCGAGCATGGTGTTGCACTGTTAGTACCTTTGATGACTGTCTCAAGTATTTTTGCGGCTCGTTGTGGCAAAGTGCGATTTATCTTACCTTAGCCAAGGCTTCTAATTGGTGGAGCAAAAAGGCACCGATCTGCCTGCTGAGTGTGGTACAAGAATCGGTTCAAGAGGTTAAGTTTCTTTTGTTTTGTTTCTATTAAGCGATCGTTGCTGCAGTTGTTAATAATACAAAGAAGAGGATGGCAGTCAAGTTGTGTAAACGCGTTGATCTACTGGGCTGTCCTTGTCTCAAAAACCAGTTGTGGACAGAACTAAGTGTTCCCTTCAATTCCATGCACGAGCACCAATTCGAAACGAAACCGTTGGGAAAGCTTCCGATTAACCAGTAGCATTGAAATTAGAGAGAATGCCACTTCGATTTTTTCATTCCTTGATATACTTTCTTTCCGTAGTCAGCAGTGGCAAGATGATTGGAAAAGGTTGCTTCAGGGACCAGCGCGGGGATAGAGCCATGCCGAAATTGCTCTACAACTTTAGAGGAGAGCGAAAAGAGATAAACTGGAATGATCTAAGCAACAGTGTTATTAAAAATTGGTTTAAATTGGCGAAGGAAAAGGTATGCTGCACTCGAATAGATTTCATTTAACTCCCCCGCCCTCCCTCATCCGGAGGGGGGAGGTGGGTGGGTGGGGGGCGTGGCTCCCGATCTCAAACGTCGGGGGATAATCGAACGGGGGCAAAGATCAAACCCCGAAAATCCCTGGGGCCTACAAAATACCCAAAGAAGTCCCTGAAAAAAAAAATAACTCCCAAAAAATCCCATGCCGAATCTCCAAGCCTTGAGAAAACCACGTGACAAGGCGGCCATGTTGGTGGCCAATACAATACAATTTATGTTTCGCAAAATTTGCATAAAAAATAAAGTTTATTTCCCTGCGGAGAGACAGACTACTGTTGGCCACCAAAAACTTGGTTTTATCAACAGCGTTAATAATGTACATTGACCACCGTATAGGAATTCTAAAAGCTGAACGCTCGAAACGTCAACTTTAGAATCCCTGTGCGGTAGCCAATTTTTGTGCACAACTCTCCCCCCGACGCAGCACCACAGTTTCTCGGATTTAGAAAGTACCCCCTTTATTCATTTGCTCCTCTCATGTGCCGAACCAATGCAAATGCATTAATTCTGGTAATGCATAATCTCCTCATTATTAACTCCTGCAACCCATTAGTAGCAGACCAAGTCTCTTTGCTTTCTGTGCCGACCTATTATGTTCAATACACGGTGTTGCGTCTGAATCAACTGCCGGGCCAATGCCGCTCCGCTTGATTCCTTGATGTAAATTCTTGGTTTTCACGTGACGTCATGAGAAACTAAAATTCAAAAGTTAAGAGACTTTTCCATTTTCAGCTTCATCACGTAAAAGACATTTTAGAAATGTATCTGCTTGTTTGTTTTCAGCTCGAAAGCGTGCTTTGTTTTGAAAATAGAGGAGTTTGAATTTTAGATTTTCTCACTGTGCGTGACATAAAATGTCTGCGCACAAACATGTCACGTACATGAAAACATCGATTCAGCGTGTTTTTTAGAGGTCTGAAAGGCCAATATCGCAAGAGAAGCGTGTATGTGAATGTTTGCAAGCTCAAAAAAGAGAAGAAAGCCTTTGAGATAGCCAAAGTAAATTCCAGATGTTTTCACTTGTTTCCGGCGGCCATATTGGAGCCCCTCAGAGGGACTCCATCATGGCGCGTCCATACTAAACTCTGTAATTTTGAGTGGTACATTTTGCCGAATAACTCGACTATGGGATATCGCACAGCCCTGAAACTTTGGCATTTTGTTTATTTATTAGTCTTCTACAATATCTTAATTTCTTGACTTAATCTATTGAATGGTTGGTGATTTTATTTTTTAACTTGCGTGACTTCCACGTGACTGAAAACCAAGAATAGATGTGTAATAATAATAATAATAATAATAATAATAAGAATAATAAGAATAATAACTGTCTATCTAATCGGCCTCGCAAAGTACAGCAAGGACGCAGCTCAACAAGGTCGAACCGAAAGCATGTACAAGGCGCCTCTGGCAGCCGCTATACGGTCCATGTGTGCACAGCCTACAGCCAGCTCGAATAAGCTGTATGCTTGTTATTGCTGAGGGAGGAAAACCGGAGTACCCGGAGAAAAACCCTCAGAGCAGGGTCGAGAACCAACACAAACTCAGGCCACTTATGACATCACCAGGAATCGAATCCGGGGCCACATTGGTGGGAGGAGAGTGCTCTCACCGCTACGCCTCCCTGCCCCGTGTAATTGTTCTAGAGTTCTAAACTTTTTCTTATTTGATTGACTTGTAATTTGAGATATGTATTTTTATCTTTTGAATTTATTAAAGACAATTTATTTAGTCTAACCTAACTGAATTGGGTTCAGCAGAGCACAAGTGGAGCGGCGTCAGAACAGAGACTAAAAAACACGATTTAACGAGCTCTTTTTTACAGAACTATTGCTGTTTTGGAATACAGTTTTACGGTGAATGCTGGTCAGGCGAGAACGCGTGCAAAAATTACTGGAAGCATAAAGAATCACGTGACTGCATCTGTTCAGGAGAGAAGAACTGGAAACAGATTGAAAATAATCACTCAAAATGTCTTGGTGTAGTTGGAAAAGAAAATGCAATCTATGTTTACGAAATACCATATACCGAGGTAAGCAAAGTTGTTCTTAAACAGTACAAAACTGACCATACACTGGTGATCAAATTAAATCAAATATTGGTTTTTGATGAGAGGGGAAAACCAGAGTAGCCGGAGAAAAACTTGTAGGAGCAGAGAAGAGAACCAACTAACTCAGCTCACACATGACGCCGAGTCGGGAATCGAACCTGGGACAAATTGGTGGAGGGCGAGCGCTCTGGCTACTGCTCCATGCTTCCCTTGTAGAACAAGGAATTTTAATCTTAAGCGATTTAACTTTTTCTCGTTTCTTTTCTCATTCAAGAATTTGCTTCACAGGTTTTCTTCACGACAGCGAGGAGACGTTGGCAAATAGCAGGACACAATTCCCACACAGGGATTTGAATAAAAATGCTTGGACCGACCAATGTAGGACATGTCTTCATCTATGAATTTGTTGACTAAAAATAAAACTGATGTAATTAAACCCCTCCTTTTGAGCGGCTGATTTGTGATACTGATATGTTCTTATAATTTTCTTTTTTTTTTAGTGCACTTTCTCTTTATTGTGTATGATTCATATGAAATAAATCATATATGAATTGCGAAAATGAAATAAATGATGATTGATCTTCGCAATTGCGCAGTTGTGAATGCAATTGCTTCAATAAATCCAGGACACTTCAACGGGGTTTGGACCCGCGACCTCGAGATACCGGTGCGAAGCTCTAACCACTGCGCTATGAAGCCATGCACGCATATGTTTCCGTGAAAGAGATGAATGTGTATGATGTATATGGAATAAATCATATATGAACTACGGAACCCATTACCTTGACCTGCTCCCAACGTCAGCGGCTTTGTAGCTCAGTTGGTTAGAACATCGCCTTTTTTTCAGGCTTCTCTACGCAATTGCATTAATTGCGTTCACAACTGCGAGGATCTAATAAGAGAATCAGGGACTTCGCGATTAATTAACTGCGAAATGTTCGTCTGAATATATGAGGGAATCAGTGACTTCGCGATTAATTAACTGCGAAAAAGTCAACCAAAGGTCCAGAATCACAGTTCTCTTGTCGTGAAAAACTTTTCATAACCCTTGTTCGACTGAGACGAGGGTTTACCCTCAAGACGCTAGCTGTACGTTTATCTTCGCCAGACAGAAAAATTGAACAAACCCAGGTGAGAAAAATATTCACCACTCGCAATCCACTCGCAATGCAATCTCTGACACGATTTAATAATTCCCCTCTTTTTCCGCTCTGCTTCAATCCTCGGCACTTCAGCCACCGTTTTAACTGTTCCACTGTATATTCTTCTGGTTCCTTTTCGAATTTTGAACCTGGAATCCCGTCATCTTTAGTAAGAATCGTAAAAGATTGAGCAGAACTACTCGCGACCGTCATATTCTCATATACAGCTCTCTCGTTGAGCAGTTTGTTTGTCTGAGTCACGGTAGAGTGCCCAAATTCGTGACGTCATCTGTGCGCGTCGCTATTGTCCATGTTGCTTTTGGAAATTTTTGGCAGTTGAGTGTTAATTTCACAGTGCAGTGAGAACACTAAAGGTGCCTTTGATCTTGACACAGGCTAATTACACATGCATTGTTTCAGTCGGTGCAATTAGTATCGCATTTAACAATCTTACTTTCTCAAGCTAGAAACATAAACTTCTTTTTTTTAACAAAGCAATACTGATAACTCTTTTTGCAAGAGCGACGTGACGTCCTTGCTTGATGAAGCAAAACCGTGGTTTTGGAAAACAAAAAGCAAACATTTTCGTCCTCAAATAATTAAGAGTGAATAAGAAACTTTTAAAATTGTGAGGAGGCTCAATATTTTCATGATCAAAAAAAGGGGGCCGCGGCATTCGGTTAAAATGATCGATCGCACTTTCTGACAAGATGTCATTGGCGGTTTTCACGTTACGTCATCGCCGCCATGCTGGTGGACGGTAAACAATAGATCTCTCATTAGCTCGTTTTGTTTGTCCACCAGCATTTGTCCGTTTCACCATTGTTATCTATGTCTCTAGAGATTGGCTGCAAACCCCCTATTACTTTTTTTAAATAATATAAATCGAGATGAAGGGTACCCGTTGGTCCCCACACTGCCTCGTGAAATATAAATGCAAACCAGAATGAACTTGGGATTGTTCTGACAAGACAGCCACATTAACGTGTTAATTGCATGCGCAATGTTGTTTCGTTGAGAAAACTAAGAAAAATTCGTTAAAGGCGATACTAATTGGATCGACTGAAACAATGCATGTGTAATTAGCCTGTGTCAAGATCAAAGGCGCCTTTAGTGTTCTCACTGCACTGTGAAATTAACACTCAACTGCCAAAAATTTCCAAAAGCAACATGGACGATTCTGACAAGAGAGTTGCGTTGAGGTGTTAATTGCGTGGAGTTCCAAACCGAATATTTTTTCATCGTACAGTACGTTGTGAATTTTTCAATATATTATAAAAAGAGGTGATACAGACGACAGAGCCATAAGTTCTTGCAGTTTGCGGCACGTACTGTGAAAGCTCATTTTGAAATCCTTCGTTGGCGTGGTGCCTTCTCGCTGAACGACAAAGATCAGACTGAGACTCTGCAGGTTAGTTCTCACTCAGTCATAATTTGAATTGAGTAGGAGTTTGTGTTTCCAAGTTGTTGGCTGCAACATCAAATGAACGCTAGGGCTTAAAAAGTTTCGTTAGTAGACGATCTCCGGCTGCTTCGATTGTTTCGAGATAAGTGAACATGACGCGTACTTCGTACGATTTTGTTTGACCAAAAAGCAACATTTCTTATCAAGACTCGAGTGTACATAGGTAGTTGGTTTATTTCTACCAGCCGGTATTTCGCGTTGCATGTTGTATATAAAGGCCGGATTAAAGTTACACGATGACTGGCGCCTCCAAAGGCGTTCGGTAAACATCACTGGTTTCGGAAAGTAAGGCGGCCTGGCTGGCTTTGTCTTCACTTGTTTCCTTGAACGATACACGAACGGTAACCCGGCCCGCAACATGTAACACTTAATGACTGGTTCCGAGGGGAACAGTGAATTTTGTTTCTCGGCCTCGACTTCGTCTCGGGAACATTGAGATCCTTGGGAAGCAAAATTCACTTTTCCCCAAGGGACCAGTCATTAAGTGGTAGTAGTGGTGTAACGATAAATCGAATTCGCGATTATGACCGTTCGGTTCGATTCACGATTCTTTAATTCCACGTTTCGATTTTGGTTCGATTTTTTTGCATATCTTTTCTATTGATTCCTCAGTGAATTATTATATTGTGAAATCAGAATCCAGAACTCTTAGACGTTTGCAGATCGTGCAGTCATTTCTGCACCATTTTTTGTTTCTTGGTAAAAATGTTGCCCTTCTACCACCCGTTGAGAATTTCCAAATAAGGCCAAGCACGTGCGACATGCTCATTGTCACATTCTCAAATATGGCGGCGAATGAAGCGTCCACTGTGTGGAAATATTATGGTTTTCCGGCTAAGGACGGTGCATTAAAAACATTAATATTTTGCATAATCGAATCGAAATCCAAATCGAAAGCCAATAATCGAAATTGAATCGCAAGGAATATGAATCCTTACACCCCTAAGTGGTAGTACTAGAACTCTTTATTAAGAAATCAGTCACAACATACGTGTGGCTTTACAGTCAATAACGAATTAAGCTAAGCTAAAAAAACCTAACATATGTATAACAAAATTGAAAAAGTTTAAAAATATTAAGAAATAAATTTTAAAAAGACATCTATTTACAAAGGCCCGTTTGAATCAATCAGTTTTTACTTTAGGAAGTATAAAGTCATGGTCCCTTTCTCTGAGGACCTTATAATTAACGTTTGGGAGGGAGCAAGTTATATAATACATGACCAGTGCCACGTATAAAGATCCCTGTCCCTATTCGTTATTATATCAGATATCAAAATGATCTTACTAGTGTAGCCAAAACGGTGGGCTCGTCGAAAAAGGGTGTCAATCCGATCTAAATAATTTATTGGCCTATAGGAATAACGACATTATCAAAGAGTCGAAGAGTTTGCTAAGCTGATCTTTAAGAGTGTACCCATAATACCTGCATATCGTAAGAATATACAGTCAACGAGCAGCTCTAGAAAGTAAGCTGTCAATATGAAGATCCCAATTACAAGGATCTTCATGAAATTCCCAAAGGTTTCAGCCACTGTTTCTGCTCAATCCCAGGCACTGAAGGAGGAGCAGGCTTACTAGTTCTACTACGCAGAAGCATTTCTCACGTTTTTGACAAATTCAAAATCAAACCGGTGCAAAACAAGAACAAAAGCAAATTTTGAAAAACGCGCTGAGATTCTTCTTTAAGGAGCATCACTTCGAGTGATTCACAACCTTACCTATTTGTTAATACAATCTTTAGAGAAACCCACCATAATTTAAGTGCTAGAAGTTAAGGAAATTGAGAAAAGCACGATTCGTGCTATTTCGCAGTTGCTGTAACAATTGTCCGTGGTTATTTTTATGACCCTGCAACCTAACTTAAGAAAACAATCTCAACAACAACAACAGAAATACCCCTGAGAATAGTAACTACTGAATGCATTTATCAGGGAATGCTTTTCGATCTTAAATTATCTAAATCTACTCAAATAATTCACGTTTGTATTTTGTTCAATCATTGTCAGATGGAGGACAGTTGCTTTATGTCAGTCGTTATGTCGGGTTTTATTTTCTCACTTTAGTAAGTCATGCCTCATGAATGGCTTCTGAAGTTAAATTTTTTCCCTCTTATACGGGCCATGGATTGCTATTGCAAGAACAAACCAAGCAACGTCTCCTGTGAAAGCCTTGGAGCAATACATAGCAGCTGCTGAAATTGATCTTTCCGAAGATTGACCGTTCATTAGAGCCCTTGCCCACCCAAGGTCTAGAGAGAAAGTTCCATAATCATGAGATTACCTACACCAGATCCAGGTAGTTTATTAAGGTAGCTTTTCGGGAGTTATAAGCAATAGCAATATAAAATTATAGCAATTTCAGTTTCATAATCATTGTACCTTTTATACTTGTGATTGTGTTCAAATATGGTTCGATGGCAAATATTACCTACGATCGTAATTCAGGTTAACATTATACATATTTTCGGCAGTAAACACCAAATTTCTTGTTTATAGAACTAGTCTTAAATTTTAAAGTGACCAGTTGTCGCGTAATAAATCTGTTCATCACTAAAACGTCGATTTTCGATTTTCAGGTTGAACAATCAGTTAAAGGAGCCTCGGGCACATCACGGACATGTGCATTAAAGAATACTTGGTAGCTGATTTTGATACTCCACCCTTAATACTTATCGATCAAAAAACACCAGAAGAATGTTCCACCAGATGGAGATACGAACGAGATGTTGTATTCGACATGTTTGTCACTCTACAAACACACATTTGAGTTGCATCAACAAGCTACGCCAAGAAAATAAAAAAAACTGTAAGGACATGAAAACTATACAAGCATGTAAACTCGGGTTAAAGTTTCGATCAAACACGTCTTACCGTTTCCAGGTTGCGTTGATGAACAAAGAAATAGTAGACCGCAAAGACCGTAACAAAATTGAATGAAATTCATAACTGCAAAAAAAATTAACACCGGGAAAGAAAGTGGAAAACGCACTGTACAGCATTCCTGGTTGCTATCAAATTACTTTCGTTCGCCATAAAATTTGCGCAAGTAAAAGCATTGAGCTATCATATTCCAAAAACAAGTAACAAAATAGAAACACAACTAAATATGCAAACAAATTGAACAGTGGGTTAAAATAATGAACGTGATAAACACACCAACAAAAACTCCTGAAAAAGGAGACCAAAAAGCAAAAGTCATATTATCAGCCCAAAATAAAAAAAAAACCTAAAAAAATCTCAGGCATTATATAAAGAACATTTCATATAATGTCATTAAAAAAAGCGTACTCATAATGCAATAACATCCACTTTCAGAGTAAGTACCAAACTGGGTTGGTGCCAAGTGTGAGGGGACTGGGTTGGTGCCAAGTGTGAGGGGACTGGGTTGGTGCCAAGTGTGAGGGGACTGGGTTGGTGCCAAGTGTGAGGGGACTGGGTTGGTGCCAAGTGTGAGGGGACTGGGTTGGTGCCAAGTGTGAGGGGACTGGGTTGGTGCCAAGTGTGAGGGGACTGGGTTGGTGCCAAGTGTGAGGGGACTGGGTTGGTGCCAAGTGTGAGGGGACTGGGTTGGTGCCAAGTGTGAGGGGACTGGGTTGGTGCCAAGTGTGAGGGGACTGGGTTGGTGCCAAGTGTGAGGGGACTGGGTTGGTGCCAAGTGTGAGGGGACTGGGTTGGTGCCAAGTGTGAGGGGACTGGGTTGGTGCCAAGTGTGAGGGGACTGGGTTGGTGCCAAGTGTGAGGGGACTGGGTTGGTGCCAAGTGTGAGGGGACTGGGTTGGTGCCAAGTGTGAGGGGACTGGGTTGGTGCCAAGTGTGAGGGGACTGGGTTGGTGCCAAGTGTGAGGGGACTGGGTTGGTGCCAAGTGTGAGGGGACTGGGTTGGTGCCAAGTGTGAGGGGACTGGGTTGGTGCCAAGTGTGAGGGGACTGGGTTGGTGCCAAGTGTGAGGGGACTGGGTTGGTGCCAAGTGTGAGGGGACTGGGTTGGTGCCAAGTGTGAGGGGACTGGGTTGGTGCCAAGTGTGAGGGGACTGGGTTGGTGCCAAGTGTGAGGGGACTGGGTTGGTGCCAAGTGTGAGGGGACTGGGTTGGTGCCAAGTGTGAGGGGACTGGGTTGGTGCCAAGTGTGAGGGGACTGGGTTGGTGCCAAGTGTGAGGGGACTGGGTTGGTGCCAAGTGTGAGGGGACTGGGTTGGTGCCAAGTGTGAGGGGACTGGGTTGGTGCCAAGTGTGAGGGGACTGGGTTGGTGCCAAGTGTGAGGGGACTGGGTTGGTGCCAAGTGTGAGGGGACTGGGTTGGTGCCAAGTGTGAGGGGACTGGGTTGGTGCCAAGTGTGAGGGGACTGGGTTGGTGCCAAGTGTGAGGGGACTGGGTTGGTGCCAAGTGTGAGGGGACTGGGTTGGTGCCAAGTGTGAGGGGACTGGGTTGGTGCCAAGTGTGAGGGGACTGGGTTGGTGCCAAGTGTGAGGGGACTGGGTTGGTGCCAAGTGTGAGGGGACTGGGTTGGTGCCAAGTGTGAGGGGACTGGGTTGGTGCCAAGTGTGAGGGGACTGGGTTGGTGCCAAGTGTGAGGGGACTGGGTTGGTGCCAAGTGTGAGGGGACTGGGTTGGTGCCAAGTGTGAGGGGACTGGGTTGGTGCCAAGTGTGAGGGGACTGGGTTGGTGCCAAGTGTGAGGGGACTGGGTTGGTGCCAAGTGTGAGGGGACTGGGTTGGTGCCAAGTGTGAGGGGACTGGGTTGGTGCCAAGTGTGAGGGGACTGGGTTGGTGCCAAGTGTGAGGGGACTGGGTTGGTGCCAAGTGTGAGGGGACTGGGTTGGTGCCAAGTGTGAGGGGACTGGGTTGGTGCCAAGTGTGAGGGGACTGGGTTGGTGCCAAGTGTGAGGGGACTGGGTTGGTGCCAAGTGTGAGGGGACTGGGTTGGTGCCAAGTGTGAGGGGACTGGGTTGGTGCCAAGTGTGAGGGGACTGGGTTGGTGCCAAGTGTGAGGGGACTGGGTTGGTGCCAAGTGTGAGGGGACTGGGTTGGTGCCAAGTGTGAGGGGACTGGGTTGGTGCCAAGTGTGAGGGGACTGGGTTGGTGCCAAGTGTGAGGGGACTGGGTTGGTGCCAAGTGTGAGGGGACTGGGTTGGTGCCAAGTGTGAGGGGACTGGGTTGGTGCCAAGTGTGAGGGGACTGGGTTGGTGCCAAGTGTGAGGGGACTGGGTTGGTGCCAAGTGTGAGGGGACTGGGTTGGTGCCAAGTGTGAGGGGACTGGGTTGGTGCCAAGTGTGAGGGGACTGGGTTGGTGCCAAGTGTGAGGGGACTGGGTTGGTGCCAAGTGTGAGGGGACTGGGTTGGTGCCAAGTGTGAGGGGACTGGGTTGGTGCCAAGTGTGAGGGGACTGGGTTGGTGCCAAGTGTGAGGGGACTGGGTTGGTGCCAAGTGTGAGGGGACTGGGTTGGTGCCAAGTGTGAGGGGACTGGGTTGGTGCCAAGTGTGAGGGGACTGGGTTGGTGCCAAGTGTGAGGGGACTGGGTTGGTGCCAAGTGTGAGGGGACTGGGTTGGTGCCAAGTGTGAGGGGACTGGGTTGGTGCCAAGTGTGAGGGGACTGGGTTGGTGCCAAGTGTGAGGGGACTGGGTTGGTGCCAAGTGTGAGGGGACTGGGTTGGTGCCAAGTGTGAGGGGACTGGGTTGGTGCCAAGTGTGAGGGGACTGGGTTGGTGCCAAGTGTGAGGGGACTGGGTTGGTGCCAAGTGTGAGGGGACTGGGTTGGTGCCAAGTGTGAGGGGACTGGGTTGGTGCCAAGTGTGAGGGGACTGGGTTGGTGCCAAGTGTGAGGGGACTGGGTTGGTGCCAAGTGTGAGGGGACTGGGTTGGTGCCAAGTGTGAGGGGACTGGGTTGGTGCCAAGTGTGAGGGGACTGGGTTGGTGCCAAGTGTGAGGGGACTGGGTTGGTGCCAAGTGTGAGGGGACTGGGTTGGTGCCAAGTGTGAGGGGACTGGGTTGGTGCCAAGTGTGAGGGGACTGGGTTGGTGCCAAGTGTGAGGGGACTGGGTTGGTGCCAAGTGTGAGGGGACTGGGTTGGTGCCAAGTGTGAGGGGACTGGGTTGGTGCCAAGTGTGAGGGGACTGGGTTGGTGCCAAGTGTGAGGGGACTGGGTTGGTGCCAAGTGTGAGGGGACTGGGTTGGTGCCAAGTGTGAGGGGACTGGGTTGGTGCCAAGTGTGAGGGGACTGGGTTGGTGCCAAGTGTGAGGGGACTGGGTTGGTGCCAAGTGTGAGGGGACTGGGTTGGTGCCAAGTGTGAGGGGACTGGGTTGGTGCCAAGTGTGAGGGGACTGGGTTGGTGCCAAGTGTGAGGGGACTGGGTTGGTGCCAAGTGTGAGGGGACTGGGTTGGTGCCAAGTGTGAGGGGACTGGGTTGGTGCCAAGTGTGAGGGGACTGGGTTGGTGCCAAGTGTGAGGGGACTGGGTTGGTGCCAAGTGTGAGGGGACTGGGTTGGTGCCAAGTGTGAGGGGACTGGGTTGGTGCCAAGTGTGAGGGGACTGGGTTGGTGCCAAGTGTGAGGGGACTGGGTTGGTGCCAAGTGTGAGGGGACTGGGTTGGTGCCAAGTGTGAGGGGACTGGGTTGGTGCCAAGTGTGAGGGGACTGGGTTGGTGCCAAGTGTGAGGGGACTGGGTTGGTGCCAAGTGTGAGGGGACTGGGTTGGTGCCAAGTGTGAGGGGACTGGGTTGGTGCCAAGTGTGAGGGGACTGGGTTGGTGCCAAGTGTGAGGGGACTGGGTTGGTGCCAAGTGTGAGGGGACTGGGTTGGTGCCAAGTGTGAGGGGACTGGGTTGGTGCCAAGTGTGAGGGGACTGGGTTGGTGCCAAGTGTGAGGGGACTGGGTTGGTGCCAAGTGTGAGGGGACTGGGTTGGTGCCAAGTGTGAGGGGACTGGGTTGGTGCCAAGTGTGAGGGGACTGGGTTGGTGCCAAGTGTGAGGGGACTGGGTTGGTGCCAAGTGTGAGGGGACTGGGTTGGTGCCAAGTGTGAGGGGACTGGGTTGGTGCCAAGTGTGAGGGGACTGGGTTGGTGCCAAGTGTGAGGGGACTGGGTTGGTGCCAAGTGTGAGGGGACTGGGTTGGTGCCAAGTGTGAGGGGACTGGGTTGGTGCCAAGTGTGAGGGGACTGGGTTGGTGCCAAGTGTGAGGGGACTGGGTTGGTGCCAAGTGTGAGGGGACTGGGTTGGTGCCAAGTGTGAGGGGACTGGGTTGGTGCCAAGTGTGAGGGGACTGGGTTGGTGCCAAGTGTGAGGGGACTGGGTTGGTGCCAAGTGTGAGGGGACTGGGTTGGTGCCAAGTGTGAGGGGACTGGGTTGGTGCCAAGTGTGAGGGGACTGGGTTGGTGCCAAGTGTGAGGGGACTGGGTTGGTGCCAAGTGTGAGGGGACTGGGTTGGTGCCAAGTGTGAGGGGACTGGGTTGGTGCCAAGTGTGAGGGGACTGGGTTGGTGCCAAGTGTGAGGGGACTGGGTTGGTGCCAAGTGTGAGGGGACTGGGTTGGTGCCAAGTGTGAGGGGACTGGGTTGGGGCAAGGTGAGGGACTGGGTTGGTGCCAAGTGTGAGGGGACTGGGTTGGTGCCAAGTGTGAGGGGACTGGGTTGGTGCCAAGTGTGAGGGGACTGGGTTGGTGCCAAGTGTGAGGGGACTGGGTTGGTGCCAAGTGTGAGGGGACTGGGTTGGTGCCAAGTGTGAGGGGACTGGGTTGGTGCCAAGTGTGAGGGGACTGGGTTGGTGCCAAGTGTGAGGGGACTGGGTTGGTGCCAAGTGTGAGGGGACTGGGTTGGGGCCAAGTGTGAGGGGACTGGTTGGTGCCAAGTGTGAGGGGACTGGGTTGGGGCCAAGTGTGAGGGGACTGGGTTGGGGCCAAGTGTGAGGGGACTGGGTTGGGGCCAAGTGTGAGGGGACTGGGTTGGGGCCAAGTGTGAGGGGACTGGGTTGGGGCCAAGTGTGAGGGGACTGGGTTGGGGCCAAGTGTGAGGGGACTGGGTTGGGGCCAAGTGTGAGGGGACTGGGTTGGGGCCAAGTGTGAGGGGACTGGGTTGGGGCCAAGTGTGAGGGGACTGGGTTGGGGCCAAGTGTGAGGGGACTGGGTTGGGGCCAAGTGTGAGGGGACTGGGTTGGGGCCAAGTGTGAGGGGACTGGGTTGGGGCCAAGTGTGAGGGGACTGGGTTGGGGCCAAGTGTGAGGGGACTGGGTTGGGGCCAAGTGTGAGGGGACTGGGTTGGGGCCAAGTGTGAGGGGACTGGGTTGGGGCCAAGTGTGAGGGGACTGGGTTGGGGCCAAGTGTGAGGGGACTGGGTTGGGGCCAAGTGTGAGGGGACTGGGTTGGGGCCAAGTGTGAGGGGACTGGGTTGGGGCCAAGTGTGAGGGGACTGGGTTGGGGCCAAGTGTGAGGGGACTGGGTTGGGGCCAAGTGTGAGGGGACTGGGTTGGGGCCAAGTGTGAGGGGACTGGGTTGGGGCCAAGTGTGAGGGGACTGGGTTGGGGCCAAGTGTGAGGGGACTGGGTTGGGGCCAAGTGTGAGGGGACTGGGTTGGGGCCAAGTGTGAGGGGACTGGGTTGGGGCCAAGTGTGAGGGGACTGGGTTGGGGCCAAGTGTGAGGGGACTGGGTTGGGGCCAAGTGTGAGGGGACTGGGTTGGGGCCAAGTGTGAGGGGACTGGGTTGGGGCCAAGTGTGAGGGGGACTGGGTTGGGGCCAAGTGTGAGGGGACTGGGTTGGGGCCAAGTGTGAGGGGACTGGGTTGGGGCCAAGTGTGAGGGGACTGGGTTGGGGCCAAGTGTGAGGGGACTGGGTTGGGGCCAAGTGTGAGGGGACTGGGTTGGGGCCAAGTGTGAGGGGACTGGGTTGGGGCCAAGTGTGAGGGGACTGGGTTGGGGCCAAGTGTGAGGGGACTGGGTTGGGGCCAAGTGTGAGGGGACTGGGTTGGGGCCAAGTGTGAGGGGACTGGGTTGGGGCCAAGTGTGAGGGGACTGGGTTGGGGCCAAGTGTGAGGGGACTGGGTTGGGGCCAAGTGTGAGGGGACTGGGTTGGGGCCAAGTGTGAGGGGACTGGGTTGGGGCCAAGTGTGAGGGGACTGGGTTGGGGCCAAGTGTGAGGGGACTGGGTTGGGGCCAAGTGTGAGGGGACTGGGTTGGGGCCAAGTGTGAGGGGACTGGGTTGGGGCCAAGTGTGAGGGGACTGGGTTGGGGCCAAGTGTGAGGGGACTGGGTTGGGGCCAAGTGTGAGGGGACTGGGTTGGGGCCAAGTGTGAGGGGACTGGGTTGGGGCCAAGTGTGAGGGGACTGGGTTGGGGCCAAGTGTGAGGGGACTGGGTTGGGGCCAAGTGTGAGGGGACTGGGTTGGGGCCAAGTGTGAGGGGACTGGGTTGGGGCCAAGTGTGAGGGGACTGGGTTGGGGCCAAGTGTGAGGGGACTGGGTTGGGGCCAAGTGTGAGGGGACTGGGTTGGGGCCAATCATAACTCATGTGACTGAAACACTGTAGTTGAGTATGGAGGTGAGCGTAGTAAAAGACCTAACAGAGACATACGCATAAAAGTTTAACATATTCGGTTGGAGGAGGATCTGACCTAACACCCTGTCCTTGGATGTCATTGGAGATAGTTATTATTTAAGTGTTGAACATGTGCAGTGTCTAGATAAGATCCAAAAATGTTGTATAACTTGGTTGCATGTTCTGCAAGTGAGTGAGTTAGTAAGTAATTTATTCATCCAAGTTAACGTCTAGGCCGGAGCACAAGTGCTCGTTTAAGTTATGAACGTGCACTAAGGTCTACAACTACAAAAGGAAAAAAATTAAATATATATATATTCTATAGTCTGTAAATGATGCATATGAAAGAAATCATATGTGAACTGCGGATATGAAATCAAATGAGGAATGATCGTCGCAGTTGTGATCGCAATTTTTACAATTGCGTAAAGAGGCCTAAAAAAAATTCAGGACTTCAACGGGGCTTGAACCCGTGACCTCGCGTTTCCGGTGCGATGCTCTACCAACTGAGCTATGAAGCCACTGATGTTGGGAGCAGGTCAATTTTGGGTTCATATGTTCCCGTGAAAGATATGTAAGTGAATGATACATATGAAATAAATCATACGTGAACTGCGTATATGAAATCAAATGAATGAGGAAGATTCACAGTGTCATGTATATGAAGGAATGTACAGTGACTATATGCGTTCTAGCATGAAGTATATACCCATGCCAGAGCGTCAATGGGAAGTTTTAAGACTGGTAGCCAGTGGCAGGAAAACCAGAGATACCATTGTCAGTTGGCGGGTATGAATACGTAATGATCCTGTGTGGGTTTTCACTGGACTTCTTGCACTCTAGGCGTTAGACATTAACCTTTATTTTTTGCGAAAGCTGAGGTGCTTTTGCATTATTTTTACTGTAGGCTTTCATCAGTGGTCTACACGGCCTCATCCAACCCAAGTTCCAAAATAATTTCCTCCAGTAACAAACCCCCCAATATTTTGATTCCCATTCCACCCCATCCTAACTGCTCTCCACTCTTTTTTTCTTTCTTTTTCCCATCATTTTCCAATCTTACATCTGCCATTAGTTTTTTATCCTTATGCCAGCCCTTCTCACCATGTTCCAGGAATTTCATTTGATTTCAAACTACCCAGAAACAAAGCTTCACGTGCAGTAGCTCAATCAATGGTCGTTGGTCTCTCTTCTTCCCAGCAATGGGAAGAAGAAAGACCCTGGTAACAAGGTTGTTGTTGCTGTAAAATCATAAATGGTTTGAACTCAGGAATCATATGATAACTAAGTTGTCAGGGTGAGTGGAGTCCTGAGAAGAACTGTTTAAGGTGACATTGACTGACGTTTTGACAGCCTCAGCAGAAGTCATAAGCAGAGTCAAGTGACCCGTTTAACATCAGTAGGTAGTATAAATACTCCAGTCTTTGAAGTGTTGGTCAATTAAGTTGTGATGTTGTGACTGTAGCAGGGGCAGTAGCAGTAGTGGCTATGTTGTGGTTCAATTTTATCCTTGGTTCAAATTTTATTTTTCTTTGTTTTTGTGTATGGTAACACATGATAATGAGTAAGAAAAATAAAATTTGAACCAAAGATAAAATTGTACCACAACAGCTACACCTGTAGCTGTGGCAGTGACAACACAAATTTGAATAGCAGAAGTACTCACAACAAAAGCAACATTTTTTTTAGATGCTGTTGTTTTATCATAAGAAAAGAACTGATGGCTAAACTACAGAATACAGGGCCACTTATTTACGGACCATTGAATAACAATAGTGCCCATTTTTATATGCTTCGTTCTACAAAAGCCTCCAACACATGTAAATGAGGTGGCCCAAAGTGGCCCTGTATTCTGTAGTTGTCCCGAACTGAGAAAACAAAAACTGAAATCATTAGTTTACCTTTATTTCACTAAACCATTTCTGATCCAATAAATTTCATAATAAATAATAAGTCAGAGCTAGCCTGTCAACAGACGTCTTATTGAGGTAACAGGTGCAAAAAGAATATCAAGATAATTCTGTGAGCCCTAGGTGTTCCTTGGCTTGCTCATGTTCTTCTGAAGAACTGCTTTCTACTCACCCAGTACATGTACTATAAGGCAGCATGTTCACAGACTAATCGAAGCATTAAAGTCAACATTTTCTTCTCTCAATAAAGGTACAATAATTCGGCAGACCATAAAGCGTGATGAATATAGAAATTTTAGTTAAAAAGCCCAATTTTGGCAAAGAATGTTTTGCAGAAGTGACAAAAAGAACTGTACAAAATTGTGTTTCTTTCGTTTAAATTCTTGAATAAAGTGCTGACAATTTTATTTATGATATTTGAAACTTAATTTGCTTGCTGTTCATTGGCTAGTCGGATAGCAGCATCTTGCAGATCCAATAACGTCTGTGGCAGATCAAGCTCCGGTGAGTCGGATCGTTCATAGGGATGAACCGATGATGCTCCTCTCCGCTGGTTACTTCTGATTGGCCCAACACCATCATGTCTTCTGTTCTGCAGCTCACTGCCGCTGTCACTCAACCCATATTGTTGAAGGAGCTCTTGAAAATGCTGTTCTTCCAGCTGGTCACCTGAATTGGAATAAGGAGACCCTGCTCCAGATGCTTCTAGAGACCCTTCTGAAGTCCCAGGAGATTCAGCACTTTCCATAGGGGAGTCTGATGCAGGAAGGTCTCCACTTGAACCCTCCAGCTCATTCATTAGCTGTGAGAGATGAAGGCTTTCAAACCGTACAGTTTGTAATCGACAAATGCCATCATCACATTCCTTGTACCTGTTAAAGGAGAAAAAAATCAAAATTAAAATTACTGGTAGAGGTGCTTCACGCAGTATTATTCTTCAGGTAACCATCCAATCTCAATAATTATGTGTAAACAGGGAATGCAGAGGGGGAGAGGTCTGGAGGGGAGGTCTAGGGGCCAGCCTCCCCCACCCCCCTCACTTTTTTGTAGAAAAACAATAAAGTTAGTACTGGTTAAATACATTTCCAAAAGTGAAAAGTACTTTCACGGGATAATTGTGGTTGGATAAAGCTGGCAAATCTTGCACAAATACATCCAAGCCTGATGGAATAAGTCTAGTGAATTAAACTGAGTTAGATACAGCTGTACATTTTAGAGGTAGTCCCCTCCCCTCAGTTGAAGAGGTGGAAGCAGCCCCACACTTTAAAATTTGCCCTTCAGGCCCTGGTAAAGGATTAACTTGGGTAAACCAATCTGCAGCCAACCAACCTGAAACGTGGATGACCTGCAGGCCAACTGAATCTATGCTTCTTCTTCAGGTGGTTTGTCAACCCTGAGCCTCGTGTGTATCTCTGTCCACAGACATGGCACTCATAACGATATAAATCAAGACCCTGCAAAATTTGCGAGCAACACTATGTCACATTTTTGTGTATCAGACATTTCCACCAGGAAGTCACAAAATATCTCTATAATGGCAACAATTTTAATAGTTGCACTACACTGTAAGCTCCGATTCCTATGTGTTGATGATGTCTTTGTCCCAACTAACAAGAAAAACCTGGACCAAGCATTGT
>OX419344.1:3980884-4000884 GCA_948470475.1 Galaxea fascicularis | reverse complement strand
TAAAATAAGCGGATCGCAATTTTGCAAATGGTTTTTCTGGCCCGAAAAGTTTTTGGGAGTTTCGAGAAACGGGCTCCTGGGCCTGGGCCTTAATGACAGCCCTGCTGCAAACACTGTCTGCATTTCCCTGCCTTCTTAAAAATTAGTTATTGCTTGGTAATTTACAATGTTTGTAAAACCTTAGAGCCTGTCAGTTACATGTATAGATTGCCCTATGTCTATCATTTTAACTTCAGGTAAAATAAATTACTTACACCCAGAAGAGTTCTGTCGAACTAAGTGATCCACTAGCTTTGTTCTGCTTGCAAACATCCCACCACAGGTTTTGCATGCAAAAATCTTTTCCTTGGTATGACTTCGGCAATGCTCCTTCAGTTTATAATGATTTGAGGCTGTGAAACTACATCCTAGAAAAAAAATTACAATGGAGAAGAACAACACAATCAAGCATCAATTATGATTAAAATGTGTACAACCCACTGCCCACAAACTACCCCCTTAGGGAGTGGGGGTGGGGTACAGTTTAAAAGGTGCAATCAAATGTGACTCAATTATTAATAATTAATTATTATTAACTGGTGAGCTGCCAACTGTCATTATTGCATGTCCACGAGACAGTTTTCTCAATAAAGTGATTTCAAATGTATTTGTGGCTCATACAAACTGTAACTACTACAATAGACAGGGCAATATTTACAGAATATCTGTCCACATCATTTACAGTGTACATATATATGTCAGAGGCTTTTGAAGAATGAGGGATACTACAATAGACGCTATTGTTATTCGGTGTATGTAAACTATGTGGCATAGTATTCTGTAATATTGCCCAATAGACAGCATCGTTTCAAGGGAAAGAAAACAGATTTCCCTGGGGGAGGGGGGACTTCCTCCACTTACCTTCCCATTGACAAGTCACAGTATATTTTCTTTTACCATCATCTCTTACTTCCAATAAAGATTTATCCACAGCCAAAGCATGACTGTCTACATGCCGGTAAAACAGCGTCGGGCAATTAAATTCTACACCGCATTCCTTCCATTCGCAAAGAAAAGGCTCATTTTCAGGGATTAAGTTTCGGCTCTGGTTGTCTAAAGTGCAAAGGGATAAGTTCATTTCTTGCTGTTTTTTAAAGCCTTCGAGCTTTATTCTGGTATGGAAACTATGGAAGAATACGTGGCGAATCAGATCGCCGGCGTCTATAGGCGAATCCCAACCGCATTGTCTCCAGCTACATGCGAAGTTATCCGGTATGGTGTCTTCGGAAAAACCACGTCGATACTGGGGTAAAACTTCCCGCAGATGGCTCTCTATGTGCTCTCTGAATTCATGAAATTCTGTAGAAGGAAACTTGTCTTCGCATGAACCCCACTCACACTCAAGAAATTCCATTTTGGCCCGAAAATAATGAAATAGATGCGCTAAAACCTCGAAGGATTACAAAGTAAAACCCCGCGAAAGACCGCCATGTTGTTTGTGAGCCCTCGATGATACAAACCAGCGATTAGGCTTGGTAACCAGGCCTATACTTTTCGCGCATTCTGTGAACTGGACGACCAGACTGGTACTCACAAGATGTCGTTCGGTGCAGATTGTTACCTTGATATCAAGCGACATGGCCTCACGGGACAAATCAAGCAAACGTATCCTGCATTTAAACTATGATTTTTTGTGTTATTATCTGGGAAGTTCGTGTATACACGTGCATGAGTTCGAACAGTGTGCCACCAGTCACGTGGCTATGTCAAAAGAACGCTGGTGGCTCACAATCTCTTATGGCTGGAAATCTTGTATCTGCCACTAAAACGTTTTACAAGAAGGTCAATTATTGGACAATATTTCTTCTCTGGCTCAAACAGTCTTACCCCCCATAGGGGGGGTGGGGTGGGGGATTGTTTTTCTGAAATAACCAGGGCGTGACATGTCGATAATTTAGATAGTTCATAAAAATCGATCGTTGTCAGTCGAATTCGATACAAATCAATCAACAAACATCGGATGTCTATAAAAGTCGATCACACGATATCTTGTGATTATCGACCTTGATCGAGTTTGATCGATTTTGATTGATGTCAATCGACAAGTATCAGAATACAAAAAAACAATATATGGCGGGAGACAAGACTACAGTTGCAGAGCACAGATTAATGAAGCAGGATTGGCTATGCCAAGACTTTATTTTACTGATTTTACACTAATATTGGAACCTCAAATAAGCCTGAATGAACATAGAGAAACTATCCTTTTCTTTCATCTTCCCGACTTGCGGGAAGAAGAGACCCCAGGAACTACACTGGTTTGAGTTATGTTATAGGGTGAGAGTTAGCTCAGCAGAGCTCAGCTAGTACTGATAATCTATCATTTGTCAAGGTGATTTAAACATTCCATTCTGTAATGAATAACCGACCACTTGGTTGTTCAGTTTTTTATTCAACCTTATTGCCATACAGATTTACTTTAGATCTGTTTAATTCTATAATTTTGTGACCAATTGAAAAATGTGTCTGCATTTTTGTTGATAAAAAGGATTATCAGTTGAAAATTTTGTGATTATCCACTTTTATGGACAAATTAAACTTGTCGATTGACAATTATCGACAAATATCGAGTACTATCAACTTATCAACTATGTGTTGGATGATTGACTTTGATCGACATGTCATGCCCTGAATTACCCATTGTTTGGTATCATAGGGTTGCATTTCCTGAGTAGAAGAATTGAACTAAAGAACACTGACTGTTTCACTTACCGATACTGTTTACTGAATGACATAACTGACTGACGGACCCACTGGTGAATTGACCTCTGTGAATAGTTTTGTAGTTTCAGAAAAAAATTATGCATACTTCCCCTACAGGAGATCAATGGAAATTCCAAGGTGGACGGGAGTAGCAAAAGCAGAAGTTTTTTAAAGAAAAGTATGGAGCTAAATATTATTGGAATTGTTGGAGGGGTGGGTGTGCAAACCAAAAAACTCCTTCCATGGGAGGGGGGAGTGGTATGGATATTTTCTGGAATACTGGCATATGGAGCATTAGCCCTTCATCAGAACAGAATGATTAATTTTACGGTCTGTACTCCATCATGAAGGACTTAAATGCTTTAGATGTCACTGATTTTCTTCATGGTACCTTTTCATTACTGGGATGAAACTCTTTTTACCTCACCAATAATGCAACATTTTCTCTAGAGGCTAACCCTGGGGTATCCCTTCTATCCAACTGACTGATGGCCTGACCATACCAGCTGATCTATACTCACTTACCACCTATGATACTGATGATGATGATGAACTTTATTGAAGTCTCATGCCTTATTAGCTCAGGCACAGTGCCTTACTAATTGGGGAGACTGTATTATGAATCTGACTTTTAAATGATTAAATATTTTTCCACTTCACTCACTTAACACAGTATAGATGGCAGGATTTTATTGTTACTGAACTTGATCAAAAAGGAAAACTGGCAGAGTTAATTGGTGGGGACATATCCTCTGCAAATGAAGAAGAACAGTATAATTCAGTGAGCGGCAATAAAAGGCCTCTTGAGAGAAAGCGCAGCGAGGGAAGGCCAGAGGCAAAGAATGTCAAAGGTGAAGCATTTTTAACACAGGTACTCCAAAAATGATGTGGTAATTACAGAGCTTATAAGTATCACAAAATTAGGATTGCATGAGAATTAAATCTAGGGTTAGGATTTTTACCCATTAGAGTCAGTCTGAGGGTTATGGTCTGCTTTCCAGGGTTCATACAGTGTATGGGTCCTTGAAATCCGGGAAAGTACTTAAAGGCGCGAATCCAGGATTTTTTAATGGGGGTTGGTGGATACAGTCGGCCACCAAATTATACTATATTTTTTGGGACCCATGCATGTACCGGTATTTCCTTTTTTTCCCGTATTAGATTTTTATGGAGGGTCTCTCTGAAGGGGGGTGGCTAGCCACCCATTCCACCCCCCTGGATCCGCCCCTGACTTGAATTTTAGTCTAGCATTTTCCAGGACTGGAAAGTCCTTGAAAATGGTCTCAAGGAAGTCCTTAAAAACGGTAGAATTTAGTAAAGAAGTAATAACATTTTTTTTAAAGACATTGATAATCATGTGCAATATGGGTCATGAAATAAAACTTCCTGAGGTCTGGAAAAGTCCTGGAATTTTGTTTCTGAAAAAGTGTATGAACCCTAGTTATTGCCAATGGCATAAAACAGATTGAAAGAAAACCATTTAAGGCAGTTAAAATTGTACGTACACTTGTTTTTAAATTCTCGTCCCAGAATAACACAAAACATTATGACTTTGAATGCTTGTTGAAGTTACTTATTACTAATTTGTCAGCGTCATCAAGATATTTGCAATTGGGGGCAACATATGTAAAATTAAATTTTTATGCTTCTAACTTTAGATTTCAAATTCATTGGAAAAGTTGAAAGATGGTGCTCTGAAAGACTTAGTCAAGCATCTGAGCAGTGACAAACTTAAAGAGCTCACAGAGTTTGCTTTGTTTGTTGAAACTAACCGGGAGAGTAACAAGAAGATATGTTTTGGTAAGAATTTTTTCATGTCACCGTGCAAGCAGTTGGTTTCTCCTATGCTTCCAGAGAGAGGAAGGCCCACTAAATTGACCAATCACAGCATGCATACTAACTGAGAGATATAATAAAGTTATTTTTACCACAATTGCTGGTAATCTTGCAATCTGATTGGCTAATTTGCCATTGTCGATAAGAGTCTAGACAACACTGCTCACGTCAACTTGTCATGCAACGCCTTTTTCATCTCTTGCACTCTGAAATGAGTTGTGTGAGTCCACAACATTTTGACCACTGTGATGACAAATATTGTTGTCGATAAGAGTACAGACAATGCTAAACCACATTCGATTTGTTAATTAGTGAGACCAGGGACAGCTAGCTTCACAGTATTTTGTCAATTGAAGAAATATTATACTTTGCTTTTTTTTTTGTCTTCAGTACCTACTTGAGATCCAAAAAAATAGTTTTTCAACAATTGGCAACCAGAAAATAGTTACCTAAATTTTCAGAAGAGCTTCTCTTAAACACAGAAACTATGCATCACTGCAGTGGCATCAGACCCATGGTCCCTTCAACCTTCACCATGTTGGCTACTGTTTAGCAAACTTATTTCAGATATAACATGGTGCATGTGGCCACTATTATCTTAATTTCTTGTTCTGACAGGGTCTGAGTTGGAAAAAGAGGAGCGTACTTCTCTCCACAGGAATGTACGGCTGGCATTTCCTCATCTTCAAACTGAAACCATCAAAAATGAGCAGGAGGTACATATGTACAGTGTATTGTAAACTACCACTTGAGTAAACCACTTAAGCCTTACTTTTGTGTTTTCAAGAATTAAATTAGTAAAAAGCATTATAACCTTGAAACAAGAGCTTGAAACAACATTGCTTACTGCTAAACCACTACACACAGATGCAAGGATTGGGATCAGGCAGTCTTTATTTACAAGGTTAACAACAAATAGATATGAATATAATCCTTATACACTAACGAACACTAATAAATCAATGGTAGACAATCGGCTATGAAATACAAACACAAGACTGCCTATAGATATAGGAAGTGGGTGGGTGGGCAAACTCTTGCCTATGCTGAGCTCAAAAATAGCTCTACTTTGCGAATAGCGTGCTGTAACGAATAACGTGACTACAGCTAGATTACAGTTGATATGTACAGTTGAGGCTCAATATGTAATTGTGCTAATAAAGCTAAGGTGATTGGTTGCACATTTCATAAAAAACATTATAACCTAGCTTGAAACAACAATGCTTACTGTGAAACTCAGAAAACCGTGAACGCTACAAATATTTCTGGAATTAGTCTATTGTGTTGCAATAGAGAACCAATCAAACTGTATCAATGATCACTTTTGTGGTTAGTACTTTCTTCTTGTAGTTTCATTGTCCGCCTGATTGGTTGAAGAACAGTAAAAACGTCCCAGAAGTAATTCCTAGAGTTCATGGTTTTGTGAGTTTCACAGTAGGTGGACAGCTTAAATCAACTGAGGCAGTAATAAAATTAATGCTACAACCAGTTGCAAAATTGTTGAGACATGCACAATCAAAAACGTCTCTTCTTCCTCTAAAACGCTGCTGCTAACAAATCTGTGAGATACAATACACACCCCCTCCCTCTCCCCCTTTCAAAGTTGTTCCTCAAAGTTTCGAGCATGGTGTTGCACTGTTAACAACTTTGATAAGAGGGGGAGGGGGAGGGAAAGCGGAAGATCATGGAAACGTCATTCAAGGCCAAATGGCGCACAGTGTCTCAAGTATTTTTGCAACTCGTTGTAGCAATGTTATTTGAAAATTGATGCATAGTTGATTTCAATGGTGTTTCCTTTTTCATGCTTTAAGGCACACCATCCATTCATATTTGCTAGCAGTGATAGAGTGTACTGGGAGTTTTACAACTTATTGACTGACAGGCATCAAGTAGACAGGTAAGTTTAGATACCCACTAATGTCATGAAGCTAAGAGAAGATTCTTGTTTTCCACTTACACTGCATACATTTGTCTGTGACAAAACGTTACACTGGTATCTCAAAACTTTGATAAACCTCACTAAATCTTATGGTCTTGAGCTTTCTATATTAACAGCTGATTACATCATGCCTATTTCTAAAACAATGTTTTTAGCAGCAAAAATATTCTTGACTGAAAGCTCATGATTATTCCCAAAATAAATATTAAGCAGAATGTTCTGCCACCATCATGTCATTACCACCACTACTATCACCATCACCATCATGTTTTTTTCCAAATTGCTTTTCCAGATTGATATGCTTTGCCCATTGGGAAGACAGAAGAAAATCTTCAACACTAAATCTGGATGTCAGCACAGCAGATAAAGAGAAGCGAACAAAAGTAATGCTTCATCTGGTCACCATTCAAAAAGTTGCATGATTTTAGATTTGCTTCTGCAGCTACCCTCAATACCATGTAGGTTCATCAGGGGACCATTATTTTTTCCAGCAATTCATTTAGATTTTTTTTTATAGATAAATGCTACACACATTTCTATTCCATCATGGTTAAGATCTATGTGATTATCATAGATTCCCTTACTCATGAGGGATGTTTACTGTCCCTTATTAACTCTTTCAAAAGAGTTTTGATTACTTTAATTTGCTAATGCTACATCATTACAGTCTGTCTCTTATGATTCATTATTTTTTGCTTGATTCTTCCAGATTCACAGACTGTTATCCAAACATTTTGGTTCATTTCTTGAAAGCAAAACGTTCAGTAACATGGACAGTAAACATATGGCAACAAATGTTGCGCATAGTTATATCCAGTTAAGGATGAGGGCCAAAGGAACAAAACCAACTTGTCTGCAAAACAAGACAACTGTTAATTCAAGGTACATTTTAGAGCTATAATACCTTTTTCCCAATTTGCAATACTCTATTCATCATGTAATTGTTATTTTGTTCAATTTGTTTTTGTCCAGACAGACTGATAATGAATACACAGGATTTACTTTGCGTAAACGAAATATGGTAAGATTGTATAAAGTACTTTATTGCTGTGGAACTCATGTTGGTATTTATAATAACATTGCTGAAACTTTGAGAGTTATTAACAAGTAAGAAGTTGCATGTTGCCCATATTGACAACAACGTTAATATCTTAATCTCACTTGCCTTGACTGTCCAACTCATCTGTACATGTGCACATACAAGTGGTGGAACAGAGAATTAACTCTGGAGTGTAAATTAAAGTGCTAATAGAAACCCATGAAAAACCCACTGGGCGTTAGCCCTAGTAAAGGGTATCAGGGAACCACACGAGGCAAAGAAAAAATTCTTATGACCTTGGTGGGAATCGAACCCACGACCTCCGGATTAGATCTACCGTTGCTCTGCCGACTAAGCTATGAGGTCAGACAGAGAAAGTCGGGGACGATTAAGATGGTGAATTGCGGCGAAGAGAAAGTGCACATGTTGTTTCGTATAACTTTTCCTTCACAATATATCTTTAATGTCTTCCTTTGCCATTATTTAAGGAAACACTTGAGGCTATTCAGCGTTTGTCAACATGTTTGAATGTCCAGCCATCTGCCTTTAGTTATGCTGGTATAAAGGACAAGAAAGCAATAACCATGCAGTCCATGGTGGTCAGAGGAGCCAGCCCTGAGCAGTAAGCATTTTGCTTAGTTAAATTATCTTCACACATGGTGTCGTGTCTTTTCCTGCTAATAATAATTATTTTAATGTATTTCTTTGTTTTCTTGGTCACGTGATCTTTTAGTTTTTGGACAATTCAGTCACAAAATTTTAAGCTTTGCTTTTGCTTTCTTTCTCGTCCTTTGTGGAGTTGTCTTGAAGCATTAACTGTTGCAGTTGCACGGTTGTTGGTGTATCGAGTAAAATAGGCCGAAGTATTCTGCTTGTGGAGTGCTGAATGGGCGGTCGATGATAATAAAGAACGACAAAGAACTAGAAGTTTTGTGGCTGTTCATGTGTTGGATTTCCGTACATCACACATGGTATATTATCTTCTGACATTGGTATTCCTGTTTTGAATAGGGGAAGTGTCTATATGACGCTCTAAACCCTAAGAGTGATCAGCATCAAATTTCTCCTTGTAATCTCAATGCTTTACAGAACAGAGTGTTTGATTGTTCTATGCTTTTAATTGATAGGATGTGTGCCATTGAAGGTCACCCCTCCCTGGAAGGTATAGAGTGTGGTAGCTACAGGAGAGGTGTGGGTGGACCACTTAGGATGGGTGGGCTGAGTGGAAACCACTTTCAAGTTGTAATCAGAAATGTGCAGTGCCAAGTCAACAGGTGTGAAGCTGTTCAAACTGCAATCGCTGTTGAATTTGTAAGATTACAAGAAGAAATTACTACTGTGGGCAAAATGTTGCACAGTATCTTTCACCTCTATGTTTTCTGCGGGAGCGATAAAAAGGTAGACTAGAATAAAGTAAGTTTCATTTTAAATCAAGATCTCAGCCATATAGACTCAAATCTTACAATGTACAACCTTCAGTTGGTAAGTTGCTCTGTAACACAAAGGTTAAATGCTGCTTCAAGGATTTTGGTCAAAGCACGTAAAGCTTATAAAGCCATATTATCAAATCATGTTCAAAACTGGGAAAGGCAAAGGAACAAGTTGAGAGTGCTATTGCTCAGGGGCCAGTTCATGAAAGATGTAATAACTCTATTCCAGGGATAAATGTGCCTTATTTAGTTATTTATCCCTGGAATAGAGTTATTACACTTTTCAGGAACGTGTCCCAGGATTATAGCTTTCACTTTTGCAGTGACTAAAGATTTTGATATTATTGCTGATCTGAAGGTAAGAAAACATACATGTATTGCATATATCAAAGGTCTCAAAAAACTTGTTATCAAAGTATTACTCAGTCTTGCATCATATTCAATGGTAGCCTGCAAGAGCAAACACCTTTTCTGGCTTTCATTTCACATGCCTGCCACACACGCCTGCTGTCGCAGGCTAATTGAATGATAGTTTCTTTGATTTTTTACAGCCATGAAAACAGCATTGAAGAGTACCATAGGAGTATAGAGGTTTGCAGCAATTATTGTTAAAAATAAGTAAAGCTGTGTCATCCTCATTGTAAGCAAAAGTCATAAGCTAATCCTTGGAATCCTAGCCTTTAATCGCAACTGAAATAAGTGCAGATCTTCATTCCTGACATCATTCCAATCTGTATATAAAAGAAGAATGAGTTAAGAGAGATTTTGGATTTTGAGGCAAAAATGCAATATGTACATGCCCCTTTGGAAAAAAGCCTTCATTTGTAATGAGAATAAAATTTTCGAATAAAGAACAGGGCCCATAAGTAATGAAGGCATAATTAATAAGTATTGATAATAGAGCGGATTTTAATTGAGTGTCGTAAAACCAAAACCAAAGCAATAATTGTGATTGGTCGGTGTAATTATTACTCCCACCAATCACAAAAGACGCAGGCAGCTCAGTGAACCAATCAGAATTTGAAGAAATTACATGCAACCGGCGCCAAGCGCGGGAAAATGCGCGCGTGCAACTGCCGATGGGTTTTGGTTTAGCCAATCATTGGCTGAGAAAGTGGCGCGAGTTTTGTCAACCAATCACAGAGCGAAGTAATAAAAACCACAGCAAACGCGAATTACTTTCCGCCAGTTAGGATTCTTATCATGTTATGTTTATTTGAATTATTTGTTTCTTTGGATTTAAGTGGAGTGCCTGTAAACTAGGTTGGATAGCTAAGTGCACTTCCACTATAAACACACCTTTTTTTTCCACACTCGAGTGAAAATCACTGGAATGGAGACATACGGGAATGAGGTGTATTTGATATAAGCAAAAGGTCCCGCCCATGTTTGCCTCACAGCAGAAAGACTTTGAAGAAGTGCTGGTCGTTATTGCTTGTTTTGTTTTTTCTTCAATGTTCACACCAGGGTGCAATATCTTCATTATCAGAAAATGGATTTTTGAATTACTTTGGACCTCAGAGGTTTGGCTTAGATGACAAAGAAGTGAACGCTTGTGACATTGGGTTGGCCATGCTTCAGGGAAACATGGTGGGGAGCAAAATTTCCTAGATAACTAATAACAATATGTAGCCGAATGCTCGACTTGACTTGGGTTTAATTCTTTGTAAATAGACATCCCAGGTGACCACACATTTTTTAGAGATAATTTAACTAATAATAATTATAAAGAAGCTTTAAAATATTTAATAATGTATGGCGATTTTTGTTTGTTATCTCTGCAAAACGCGTAGGAACCGAGAATTTTCTTTGTGGATTTAATCTCCATAGCCCTCGCTTAGAGCTTCTTTTCCCGCATAGTTGTAAGCCGTACAAAACTGTCTTTATGTTTGGAAGCATCATTCGTAACAAACTCTAGGGCGTGTTTGGGACTGTTCCAGAACAGGGGTGGTGGGAATAGACTGGGATCTTAATCGGTATAGAGTGGTTTTGAGTGGAGTCTCGCTCTGACCAATCACAAAAGAAGAAAACATCTCAGCGAACCAATCAGAATTTGAAGAAATTACATGCAAATGACGCCAAGCGCGGGAAATGCGCGCGTGCAACTCGCGATCGGTTTTGGTTTTGCTTCTCATTGGCTGAGAAAGTGGCGTGAATTTTGTCGACCAATCACTGAGCGAAGGGAAGCAAAACCAAATTAAACGGAATTACTCTGGACACTCAACTGAAAACCGCTGTAATGTTCTGTTCAGTCTGCTCCCCACAGCAAACACTAAGAACTTGTTCAGTGCCTCTATAGGGTGGATTTGTGGTATAACGGAATATTTTTGGTGTTCCTGTAGGATCATGCTGTAAAGTTACTTTTGATTCCGTCAGAACATAATCCAGACCATGCTGTCAACTCTGCTAAAAGGTGATACACTGTGTTCCATGGGGACACGTGGCTGCAGATAATCGCAGGATCGCACAAACTGTTCACACAAAAAGCCATCCAATTCATTGCATTGGCCGTTTTTATACTAGAGACGCATTATCCGTACAGACGACTTATGCGTCTTCCATTTTATCCGACTACAGTGTAAAGACGGGACGAACTATATGAGACGCATTATCCGTCTAGACGACTTTGGGCAAACATATGTACGTTGTCTGGTTATGCGTCTCCAGTATAAAGACGGGCACAAGACGACTTATGCGTCCAGACGAACTCTCGCTCGAAATTCGTCGTTCAAAACGAACTACGAAGGATAGTTCGTCTGGACGCCTTATACCTCTTGTGCCTGTCTTTATACAGGAGACACATAACCAGACGAGGTACATATCTTTGCCCAAAGTCGTCCAGACGGATAATGCGTCTCTAGTATAAAAACAGCCATTCTCGCGAAGCCGTACAACATGTTGTATGACTAAGCATCACTTTTCCCTTCATTCATCCAGGCCAGCGGAATTGACTCAACAGGAATAAGTTTCAACTGCATGATCGTACCATGATTTGTGCTTAGTTATATCTTTCAGCTCCGTATTCATCCTTTCATCAGTATAAACATGCAACATTCATACATTTTTCCTTTACCTATCTTCTTTTGTTCTCTATATACTTCTTTAGTTTAACCCTCCCTTTTTCCTTCATTCCTTTATTCTTTCTCTCTCTCTCACACACTTTCTTCCTTCCTTCTTTCTCAAATTCTTTTCTTTTTTCTTCTTCCCTTCCTTTTCTTTGCATACCGTTCTTCCAGCCTTTCACCCTTTCTTTCTTTGCTTTTCTTTCGCTCATTTCCGCTTTCCATCGCTCATCCATTTATTCTGTCATGTTTTTCATCATTCATTACTTTCTGTAGCCATTATTTTAAATTTCACCGACACCTTTCCCGCTTTTATGGCCTGATTTGTTTTGTTGTTTGCAGATACTACAGCGAAACAGGTGATGTGCAAGGTACCCTGGGTAAGATGCCTGGGTACAAAGTCCGAGAGACCCTGGTGCTCAAGGCCCTTCACCGACATGGCACTGACCAGGTATGCAAAGGGGGCGTCAAGTTTTATATTTTACATTTAGTTCCTGTCCTCAATGAAACCAGCCTCCCACGCAGACCCTTAAAAGGAACCGCGTCACGGGGAGCAGGGATGGCGCAGTGGTGAGAAGACTTGCCTCCCACCAATGTGGCCCGGGTTCGTTTCCCGGACTCGACGTCATATGTGGGTTGAGTTTGTTGTTGGTTCTCTACTCTGCTCCGAGAGGTTTTTCTCAGGGTACTCCGGTTTTCCCATCTCCCCAAAAACCAACACTTCCAAATTCCAATTCGATCCGGATGCAGGACCTCCCTGAAAACCACTTCGCGGTGAGTGGAGCTTCCTGGGTAAATATCATGATTTGGGGGGATCATAAACATCCTGATTTATAGGAGAAATGGATGGAAGCGGACCACATAAAAACTCCCATATTTTGTCCCTATGACTTTTGTTCTTCAACCGCTCAACTGAATTTAAGCCTCAGGGTCAACAGACTGGTTCTCAATTGTCACCAGTAATAATAAGGCGATCAGTTAGATGTATTTTAGCTTAAAATTGAAGCAAATAAATAAATAGATGATCAATAAATAAACAGAGTTGGTTATAACGATTATTATTAGAGTTGGTTATCTTAGAAATTCAGTTCTGACTTCAGTTATTATTCGCCTGTTCCGAAGGATGGCTGTCGGAAGGCATTGCTGAATATCCCATACTCTATGCGGTTGTTGTACGTTCATAGTTACTGCAGTCTCATTTGGAACGTGATGGCGTCCTACAGGATACAGCGTTATGGAAGGGCAGCGGCTGTTCAAGGAGATTTGGTGGTAGATAGACCGGCAAGTGCGCATGAGCTTAAGGGAGAGGCTGCTGACAGTGATCCTGATGGAGTTGTTGATTCATGTAGAGAAGAAGTCAATTGTGTGGGGCGAGATCACGTGCGTTATATAGCCAATCATGAGCAAGGAAAATATGGCTTGAAAGACGTATTTTTACCGCTACCAGTGTACAGCGTGCAATATCCCGCAAATGATGTGGGAGAAGCGTAAGTCCACTCGATTTTCTCTTTTTTTATTTATTTTTATTTTTTATAAATAATTTTTACATACACATACTAATATTTACATAGTATTGCACTATTCAAAAACACACACACAAAAGGGTCATACAAGATATTTGGGTTTAAAGTTAGATAGAAGATTCTACGCTTCACACTGCTTGTACACGATGTGTATGCTAGTACGGCATATTTCGATTTTCTCACCACAACATACAAACAAGCTTTACACACCTTGATTGTCTACTTTAACGGGTAGGATTATATTAGGGTTGTCATTTAAAGGCCCTGGCAAACGAGGATACATTGTTGCGGACACATTGTTGCTCATGATGTTTTTTTGGGGCGCGCAAACGCGCGGGACACAAAATGAATGTTGTGTTTCCATGCTGCGCAAACAGGGAAACATTTGTGTCCGCAACAAATGTTGCGTGCGCGGGCAAACGGGGAAACGTTTGCGTCGGCAACAATGTGTCCTCGTTTTCCAGGGCCTTAATGAGAGATCAATGTCCATGAATGTGCCTCTCTATTGAAGTTATTTGGAAAAGAGCAAAGGGACTGATTTTTCCGTGCGATTTTAAAATGACGGTGATAATAACTAGAAATGCTCTGATGCCCTTTGATTCGGATTTCGGTTAGAGCTGAATGAGAATTGTTTATTTTAAACATCGCTTTCCAGCAATCACCATCATTACCCATTCTCCACGCATAACACTTCTTACAAGGGTTCCATCATCACCAGCGGTTCTGGGAAGTGGTGATCAGCCCGTCGCCCCACCCCCACACCCACAACTTTCCGAAAGTAGCTGATGTGTATTCCTCACTCGGAGCGGTTTCCTTTGAAGTATTTCTTGTTAGTATTAACTATTTATGTTTTCACGAAACCTTGATCATCCTGTCCAATTGCAATTTTGTTCATTTAGTTACAAGAAAAGACTGGAATCCGACGGATTAACTGCCAAAAGCTTCAGGTGGGTGGAGGTTAAGGTGGAATATTTCAATCTGCGCGCAAAACGGTACGGATACAATCAAACCTTGATTGTTGGTTGTTTTCTTGTAGGATTAGGGGACTTGGTATGAACTTGCCTGGTGCTTACAGGAAGCTGGTCGCCTTTCCAGCGGATTTGTCGTGGAAGTATGTTAAAGACGCGCATGCGTGTACGGCAAATAACTCCGCTGGCCACTCTGTATCGCAAGAGGACTTAAGTCCTGAAGACAGAGACATAAAAAGGTTGAGATTCACTGTGAATCATTCGTATAAGGACAAAGAAGAGCATCCCACTGAATGCGCGTCAAAGGCGCCAGAATTTGACAAGAATGTGCAGCGAGGCTCTCATGCCCTCAGTAATGATGTTCAAATTTCCTTTAGCCTGGAACCTTCGTGTTACGCCACTTCATGTATAAGGGAATTGTTGAAGAAGTGAAACTATGGTTACCATTGCTCTCTGCTGTCGATACCGGTTGCATTAACCGGCGATCAGATGCTCTTTTTCTTAGGGAAGGGGTCGGGGAGGCAGGCGGCGAATAAAAAGGGCGCCTGATCTCGAGTTACGATTGCAACGATATGAGGCTTGTTGGGCCCGGAGGGGCCAAAAACCGCGCAAAGGCCAAAAACTGTTTGGCAGTTCATTTAAAGTAAAGTTAAAGACTCACTTGTTTCGAGAAGCCTATTGTTAGATCTAGGATATACACTTATACATTATTATGTATAACTATTTCAAAGTTGTGTTATTATTTACATTTTTATAAATTTTATTCATACCTAAATTAATTAGTTGTCTTCGAGAGACGAAACTCATTACTATTTTTATATCCTTTCTACCCATATTATACCTAATTTATATTGTCATTTTGCTCTTGTAACGCGCATTTGAAAACCCTATGGTTGACACCTGCGCGCTAGAAATTAATAAATTATTATTATTATTATTAGTCTGAATCCGCCACTGACCAGTCAGAAAACCCAGACGTTTAACTCTTTAGTGTTATTTCTGTTTTCAATACTGATACGAACAATTTACACACTGATTTTTAGAGGTCAAATTCCACCTGCATATTTCCTAATGGGCGTCACAAGACTATCACAGCGATCACAGTGTTTCTACAGTGATAAAAATACAATAGGTGAATACATTAGCTTATGTATGTTTTGCTTTTACAGCTGTTCATGATTGACAGTTCACCGCCCGAGTACGAATAGGCCATTTCCGAGTTCATGTCTGCCTCCTCTTCAAAGCGAGTCTAAGTGCGAAGTTTTTGTGATGGTAATTAGTTCTACTTTACATATGAATGAAAACTAATTTTCATAACAGAAACTTCGCACTTAGACTCGCTTTGAAGAGGAGGCAGACATGAACTCGGAAATGGCCTATTGTAGCCAATCGCCTCATATTGAGGCGTCTGACTTGAGGCGTCTGAAATTTTCAGACGCGCCATGTTCACCTTAATCAATTTCAGGAATTTGCTGTGTTTTTGAAGAACAAAAACACAGATACTGAATGGTAAAAAGTAAAGAAGGCGAGGACTCGTCGCTTTTCGGGGGTGGGCAGAGGACGAGAGACTGGCCTAACTCGGCAGACTAGACAATCGTTTCTTATTTGTCAATTAGTTGACCTCAACAAGCCTTCAACTCTTTTGTACGCTTGAATTTAAGTTATTTACCAAATTACAAGCGAAATTTTCTTGCATGCTAACCAGTCCTTTGCTCATTTGGTAGACAGCACTTTATTGTCCCATCCAACAAAAAAAATTTTCTTGTAAAGTTACAGCCTTTGAAGTACCTTGTTTCAAGGCGATGACCTACTACATGTCGCGACAAGTCAATATATTCCACTTTGCAAAATGTCTAAAATGTTAAGTATTTTATACCTATCGCAAACACACTCAGTGCGTTTTGTACTTTAGCAGCCGTCCGCTACTGAGTCTCGTGGTCCGGCCCCGTGGTTAGCTTAAGCTTCGTCTACAAGTCAAATTATTATCCACTGAAATGGCTTCTGCAGTTTCCTTTAATTTTTCCTACAATTGTTCATGAAATAATAATAATAACAATAATGTTCATTACTTATATTACGCATTTCTATCAAAATATTCAATGCGCAAATATGTAATTGCATATGAGAAGCTTATCCCCTTTTTTTGTCTTATTTCATCCCTTTGTGGCGCAAAGAAGGTAGCTGAAGTTCAAATGCTTTTCCTTGCATTGTCAAGTAAGCTTATTGAGCTTTCACTGTTTCTTGTACAGCTATTCCTTCTCTTCATAACAGCCTAAAATGGCCCAGTGTTGACGATAAAACAGCTGTAATCAACGCAGTGAAAATTCCGCCGTTCAACTTCAGGCCAGCGTTGATCCCCGGAATATCAGCTTTGTTACACATGTCCCCGGCACAGCAGTAAACACAGACGAATTACTTATCGGATCCAACTCTGTATTTTCGGTCATAGCACTTGTTATCACAGCCAAACTTTTTGACGTAGCCATCGGTAGAGCAACCTTTAGTGATGAAAGGATTGCTAAAATCTGGTTTATCACCTTTGCCCAGCATAACGAAGGTGGCGCACTTTTTACTACAGTGTCTTGTCCTATAGTTTTTATCGCAGGGGATACTGTCGCTATTGCACCATACACATTGTTGTCCCTTCGATGCGGCCTGTGATGCGGGTAACACGGTTACCATCAGACATACAAGCTGTAGAAATTGCATCTTCTGTTTTCCGATCGAGTTGTTCTCTGTCTGGACTGAAGCGGTTTTGAAGATTCACACTCAAGACTCAGATTTATATCCTTCGCGCAATTGTGCAACTTAGTAGCTCCCGGGCAAACTCCAACAAAGTATTGCGTGTTTAACCGCACGAGTTTATGTCACGCAATGACTTGAGCCAATATCACGCAAATGGAATTTACTCCCTTTCCAGTGCTCTTGTCAAGATAGGCCCGCGCCCGGTTCAAACGTCGAACTTTACATGTGCCAAATCTAATGCAAATGAGGGAAAACAATAGATTTTTCTCAACTGCGCGTTATTTAGATTCGGCACATGTAAAGTTCGACGTTTGAACTAGGCCTTAAGGAAAAGATGGGATAGGACGTACTTTCGGAGCAGCCATTTTGGACAAGAGCGAGAGACGCGTATGAACAGAATCATTGCAGTTGCTGCAGATAATAACCGCAAGATAATAATCCTTTCATCACGAAAGAAGTTGTTAAAAGCTCAAGTTAAAAGCTGCCTAGCGTTGAATAATTTCGTATCACGCAATTACGCGTACGTTAGTCGCGTCCTTCGATCAATCACACATGAGGAACTTGCGCAACATTTCTTATATATCACGTGTTTGCAGCGTGGTACAAATGCTTCTCTGAGACGGTGCTCATTTGATTTCTATCTGAGGCATATTAAAAGCCTTCACGAGAAGGATAAAACGCTGTTGCCGCCTTCGCGGCCAGATAGCAAGATAAAGCTTATAGGTTTTGGGACGGACCATTAGAAAAGAGATGGGGGGGGGGGGGGAAGAGATTTTCAGCTGGTACGATTTTTTTTTTTTTTTCGCGCACTGCTTTGTGCGTGCAGGAATTTTTTTTTTTTCAGGTGAAACCCCCTGCACGAATTTTTTTTTAGACAAATATTGCTTTTTTTTAACAGTGAAATCTTGATTCATTATCTATATTTTTGTGATTTATAAATTATTATACACTCACAACAGATCGAAGGAAACAGGCCACTTTTTAATGCAAAATCTTTTCAAAAATGTGCACACAGTGAGAGAGGAGGAAGCCATTTGGAGTGGACGGCTTCCCTGTACATTTCTGCAGTCCCTGCCCTCTGGAATTCCTCTCCCACAGCCCATCATAATGATGCCATACTCCATTCACCAACACAGCCCCTCTCTGTAGTGCCCTCCACTCCAAAATGTCAATCCAAGAATATTTTGAATAACAATTATTTTTAATAGACACTGGCAAATATTATATAATTATTAAATAAAAGTCACAATTGGACCTCCCTTCTGCATGAAATTTTTTTTACCTTCTTCTTTGCGTGAATTTTTTTTCTTGGCATGTTCCCTTGCATGAATTTCCCCCCCCCCCCCCTCCCACCCCCAATCACTTTTCTAATGGTTCGTCCCTTAACATACCTTTGCTTGTTGTGTTCAGGAAAGTTCATAAACGATAAAGATACTGTAAGTGCCCTATTAAGCTCCGGGGAATGTGGTGGGGGGGGGGGGGTATTTCAAATCTTAAACACGCCGTTTTGGTCTTAAAATAGTTTTTGTACACAACTCAAACATCTGCAGTTAAAAAATGGATCGGGTAGTTTTATATGAATGTCTGCAATTGAAACATTGAATATTCACTGAGTGTACCGTATAACCGTTTTTGTTAAAAAAAATAATAAACATTTGGGCCGCATGAAGTGGATTTTCGTAATAGGGGATATGAGGGGTGGGGGGCGGGGGATTAGAGAGGTGGAGCGTATTAGAGCTTTTACGGTATATGAAAAGTGACTCTTCCTCGCGCGAAAGACTCGGCCAGGAATTACTAATGCAATTTAAATCCCCCAAAATTTTGAATTTCCTGTTTGTCCCGTTGCAGTGCCCTATCTGTGCTTTTGGGGTTAGTCTGATTTTGCATTGTCTCCTTCGCAGACGCTCTTTTGGCTCCTCCCTAACGTTGGAAGGAAAGATTGCGTGACGAGCCAAAAGAGCGTCTGCGAAGGAGACTAGATTTTGCATCGATGTGCAAGTTCTCATGAATTTACGTTAGCAAGTCCCCACAGATCTTTTAGGCCCTGTTTACATGGAGGGAGGGTAACCCTGCTGGAAGGGTTACCCTTCTAGGAGGGTTACCCTCCTTTATTGTTTTTGCCGGTTTCGTTTACATGCGAGGTAGGGTTACCCCAGGATGAGGGTAACCTTACCTGCTTGCTAGGGTTACCCTTCTAGGAGGGTCATGTTTTTGTTTATTTAAGCCATGTAAACGCTTGAGGTAGGGTTACCCTCCTAGGAGGGTCAAGTTTAGGGTGATCATATTACTGTCATATTCCCGCCAACTACAAACATGTAGTCGTTGGCAGAGATAGCCCCGGGGATAACCCTACACATGTAAACGGGGGCTATCTATTGACGCTTCTAGTAGGGTAACCCTTCTTGGAGGGTTATCCTCCCTCCATGTAAACAGGGCCTTAGAACCCTCTAGACATACGGATGCCCTTTACTTAAGTCCTCCCTCGGAAAGGCTGATGAAATTCAGAAACATTCCATTTAACAACACCTTATGATTGAAAGTGATCATAACAGAATCCGTGTAATAATTCACAACTTGGTCTCTGAAGCTTGTGACACCTGCGCACGTCGCAAGTTCAGTGAAATCGTCATATTCAGTTACTGATGCCAAAATCACTATGAAAAACTCAATTTCTAACGTCCTTGTTGAATTTTTTCTTTTTTTTAGAGTCAAGTGG
>OX419344.1:3923384-3975884 GCA_948470475.1 Galaxea fascicularis | reverse complement strand
AACCCTGCAAAGTGGCCGTGAAATTGTTTTAAGATGAACCTCTATATGACTGGATAAAGAAAATTCTGAGATTTCTCTGAGTTTGCGATTGTCATCTACTAAATCATACTACAGCATATTCCGCAAGTGCCACCACAGTTTAATATTGCAGTTGTTGTTTTTCTCTGCTTCTTTTGCCACAATGGACATTTAAATGCATTTCTTTTTCTTCCATCTCTATTTTAGTGTTGTACCGATGATGCTCGGCTGTTCAAGCGACCACGCCTTGCGTGGTTACACTTGCAATGCAGGATGTCGGAGAGAAGTGAAGTTGATGGGGTCTGGAACGAGAAAAGTTTGCGTCCGTTGTTGCACTGGGGACGAATGCAACAGAGTAGTTAAGACCCCTAAAAACCAAACTGAACCAGCGCCATTCGACGGAGGCCAAAAGCACGATTCAGCTCCGAAAAATGGATCGTTGCATATCAGAAATAATGACAACTTGACGGTAATATTGCTGATAATGACTTTCTTGCTGAAAATGATTTTCAATTGAGTGTCGAAAGTAATTTGCCTTTGCTTTGGTTTGGCATGACTTCGCTCGGTGATTGGTTGACAAAACTCGCGCCACTATAGCAACCAATCAGAAGCAAAACCAAAACCAATCGTGACTTGCTCGCGCGCATTTTCCCGCGTTTGGTGTGGGCTGCATGGAATTACTTCGTATTGTGATTGGTTCATTGCGCTGTTTGTTTCTCTCGTGAATAGTTAGTGTCATTCCTTTGGTTTTGGTTTTGCGACACTCGACACTAGTCTTTTAGCACCCTAAGAGTTAAATCTTTACCCAAGCAATGCAATTATTTCCGAATTCTTTAGGGGAAATGGCCTAGTTGAGAGCCTGCCCAATAACAATGGTAATGGCCAATGAGTCAATAAGACGACAACTGCATGGCTTATCGAAAGGTTTTTATAAAATTTCTACACAACCTGACAGAAAAGATCGGAGAAATGATGCAAAATGATAAAGGGTTATTGTGGGAATCTTAAAAGGGGAGAGGGGACGGGGTGATATTTGAAGTGAAAAAAATGAATTCCTGTATGTCTTAAATATAAGTTTTACATCGTAGAATACACAACTAGATTTGGAATTGTGTTCGCAAAATGCCTGTATATAAACGTCCAGTCACTGATGGCAATCGGAAGAAAATGTAAATAATTTGTAATCGTAAATAATTGAAATGAGTTATTTATTATTGTTGCAAATGTAGATAATCTTCAGCGTCCAAACCTGCAAAATTTTCTCTCCACCAAATAAAGGTTATTTATTTTTGTCTTTGTTTGTATTCGATTTGTAGTCACTGCTTGTAGTCATAGCTGGTATACTTGTGACTCTCAAAGAGCCACCGGTAATTCTCGGTAGCTCTGATCATGATTCCCTGCATGCGCGCGGCCAAGGAACGTCGATGGATCCCGGTGCAGTCGTAGTCAGCTTTTACCGAGTTCGTGCTTTGTTCACAACTGGTGTTGAGGGCATTGTTAGTTGCCTGGTTCGGTAGCCCCGTTAGCCAAACATTGCGCCGTTTTTCGACTTTTAATTGCTTCAGCACTTGTTGTAAGTCTTTTCTCTGACTGAATCAATAATTGTCGACGCCTTCCACTGGGGAGATCTACCAGACCTAGCTTCACGCTGTTTTATCACGTGCTACTTCCGGCCATAAATTTCTCAATCGGCGTTTTGATGTCTCTCAGCAAATTGGTGAAGAACGTTCTCATAGTCCTCTGTCGTTCTTCTACGCTCTTCTTGTTCCTTCATCAATTTCTGTCTATTCAGGAGCCTCTTGTTTTTAAGTTTCTTTCTTTCTGCTGGACGGAATGCCATCATTCCTTCTAAAACCCTGCCTCCTCTGGAGACCGGTCGCTCACACAACACGCAGTTCACCTCATGAGGGTCTCCAGTCACACCAGTCAGTGGTATACCATGTTTGCATACACGCTCTGGTTCTTCTGGAATGCCGATGCTTGAACCTGCAAATGAATGAAATATGTGTGACTTTGACAGTCTCAATAAGACTTTTTTTTTAATGTTTGACAAAGTATACCTTTAAGCGACTAAGAAGTTTCTTTTCTTGTTTTGTGAACAGCTGGATGCTACTTTACAGCAATTATTGCCTTACCTTGGTAAGGTTTTACCATAATGACCCCGGATACATTTGGTCTTGGCGTCGGGACTCGAGATACAGGTGCGCTGACACCTAAGTGTTCCTCGTCACGTGAGTGTCCTCCACCTATCACCTGAAGCAATTGAGTTCTACAGCCCTGAGCCGCTTTGCTATGTAATAACGCCGGATTCAAGATGTTGTCATCTGGTCCTAGAGCCAGGAGACCTGATTAAAAAAAAAGGAGAAAACGTCTGGAAAAACATTAAGAAAATCACAGTTTTAATAGTAAATAATGGGGAAGCAATTTTTCACCAAAAAATGGTTAAGAAACCAAAGAAAATTTTGAACTGTCGCCTGAACATTGCTACAAACGACAAAATTTTGCCAAGGGCGAAAAAATTATGCTGCCGGTCCCGACCTCGGAATTTTGGGAAACCAGAGCATCCCGTATACGTACCCAAGCGGGAAAATCATATCACTAGTACCAAGCGATCAAAACGACAAAAAAAACATGTAGACGCTTCCAAACGCAGAAAAGTCAAGTAATCAGTGCAAGCGCGGGAAAATCCATGATGTAACCGGAGTCCCAAGCGCGGGAAAGTTGTATAACCAGTGCCAAGCGCGGCAAAATCATGTAACCGAGTGCCAAGCGCGGGAAAGTCATGTAACCAATGACCAGCACGGAAGAATCACGTTACCATTCCCAAGCGCGGGAAATCATATGACCGGAGTGCCAAGCGGGGGAAAAGTCGTATAACCAGTACCAAGCGCGGAAGAATCCTGTTACCTTTGCCAAGCGCATAAAATCATGTAACCGGAGTGCCAAGCGCGGGAAAGTCATCTAACCGGAGCGCCAACCCTGGGAATGTCGTATAACCAGTACCAAGCGCGGGAGGATCAAAACAGCGCTAAGCGCAGGAAAATGCCAAACAAGTATCGAACAAGAAAAAGCATCTGGCTGACGCCAAGGGAAGGAAAACGGCCGGGAAAACGATAAACGCAGATGAACATTGTTTGTTCGATGTGGCCAATTGCCAACAGGAATCGACAGTGGGTTAAAGTGTATAAGTTGGTGTTAGCTTTCTTGTGATTGATTGAAAGAGTCAAATTTATGTTAGCTTTTAGTACAAAGTTTTTAATGTCTTCTTGCGAAGGGTAACCAACTAGCCTAAAAAGAAATTCAAAATTTGCGCAGTTAAGTGCTTAGTATATTAAAGATGAAGCAACAAACACATGATAAATTAAAATGTTTGGAGAACTCGGAAAAAATCCGAGCCCCAGATGGGATTTGAACCCACGACCCTCCGTGATCTAGTCGGATACTCTAACCACTGAGCTACTGGAGACTCTATGGTGAGCAAGGGTCAATTTGTGGGTCTCGACTGGAACCGCATCACGCGGCTACACAGCCAAGTAATGACTGGCACATATAAACTCACTAACAGCATCACGCTGTCACATTAAAGCATATCAACGATGCAGCCAACCAACCTCCAAAGTGAGTATATTAAAGATGAAACAACAAACACATGATAAATTAGAGAACTCGGAAAAAATCCGAGCCCCAGATGGGATTTGAACCCACGACCCTCCGTGATCTAGTCGGATACTCTAACCACTGAGCTACTGGAGACTCTATGGTGAGCAAGGGTCAATTTGTGGGTCTCGACTGGAACCGCTGGAACTGCTTTAATGTGACAGCGTGATGCTGTTAGTGAGTTTATATGTGCCAGTCATTACTTGGCTGCGTAGCCGCGTGGCCGCGCTCAGTGGTTAGAGTATCCGACTAGATCACGGAGGGTCGTGGGTTCAAATCCCATCTAAGTGTTTAGTGGAAAGATTTAAACAAAACTTATACGATAACACATTTGAAAACATACTAGGGTGCCTTTTGGTAGAAGGAGTGCTCTCCTGGTTCTCATCTTTGGTAGGTTCTTTGCTTGCGGTTGGACTTTCTTCTGAGCAAAGTGTCTCGACTGATCCTAGGGAAATAGTTGTAAACGAAGAACGATTCCATGTTTCTGCCATGGAAAACCTTTCTTGGGAGCACCGCACTGGCCGATGCAGGCTTGCATTTCTGATTGCCAAGAGCGTCAAATTGGATGTATTAGGCATTGTGCTGAAAGGCATAACCTTTGTGTTACGGTTTCCACAACCTAAACAACATAAATTTTGTCCCATAACGAAATCGACAAAGTTTCAGTCAAAGCGTGTTCAAAACTTTCCAGCGATTATAAAATTGACGTAATAAAGTGTTGTTAGAAGCGCGCGCTTCCATGAAATTTATTGTTAATTCCCTTTAGAGCATTTTAAAGGAAAAATTAGCAATAAAGGGGTTACATGACGTTTCGACAACCTCACGTCATCATTGTCGAATGTGGAAGAAATTAACCTAAATGTCTTCTCACTGTTCCACTCGGGAACTCAGCATTAAGGAAACCTGCCTGATTCCAGTCGCCAGATTAGAAATTTTCTCAAGAAAAATGAATTTTTTTTAAAAGATTTATACGTTTTAGAAAATATCGTGCAGCTTATAAAAATACTGAAAATGACTGCAGGCAATTATAGTACAGCTGACAACTCGGACATTTGTAGGATCAATATCATGAACCGAATCAGTTTACCATGAACTCAATTCCTTTTTTTTATGTCAAACTAACTGAATTTAACTCGAACGGTCATTGCTAACTGTCTATCTCTTTAGCGTATTCTTTCTTTTGAACCAAAAATTGGCTTAAATTTGCAGCAATGAAAGCACTTTGATTTCCGAAGACTAAAAGTTCAAAATTTTCCGGCGAAGCATGCCCCCGAACCCCCGCGGATACGTCCCCCCTCGGTGGTCGTTTATTTGAGAACCCCCTTTCTATAAACTGTAGATCCGCACCAGAATTGATTACAGGTCAATGATCTTTTTCTTGTTAAGACTGGCTGTGTACTGGGTATCGCGAGAATACTTGGTAGGATGGGAAAGGGAGGAGAGGGGAGAAAGGAGGGGTGTATGGGTAGTGAGGGTTCTAAAAAGGCAGGAGGTGTTTCAATATGGGCCATCCTGCGAATGAGAAAACATTTTTTTTCTCTTCTCTCTGTGTATTGCGACTCATCACGGAAAGAATCTTCGCGCGCGTTCACGTGTTTCGACTTTACCGGCTAACAAAAACTGTAACCTACCTGAAATTAATATTGGCTTTATCTCTCATCGGAACTATAAAATCTCATAGCAATAGACTTGAACATTAAAAGCTAGTTTTTGTAATCTCATAAAATTCTTCAGTTTTAAAACTCTGAAATCCGGCTGGAAAAACAAACGCATTCAGGTAAGGTAATTTATTGATAACCTATTTTTAATTATATGCTTTGTATGTATATCTCATTTTTGTAAATTTACTTTATTAAATGTGAGGCATGTCCCGAACTCACCGTGCAGTTATTCCTTCTTCAGTGGTGTCTAGTGTTCACAAGTCCATTCCACATTCCTTTCATTCTCGGGAAAAGATATTCTAGTTTCCATTGATCTAATCTTTCGTTTTTTATTTCAAACAAACAGTGTGGACAAGAAACGCTAATTTTCCTCGATGTTGTTGAGCTTGGAATCCCACGAAATATAGCTAGACACTGGAAGAAGCTCAGTCGCCCTAATCTTCCAAAAGCTGGAAAAGCTGGAGGAAGCCCCATTGCCTTGAAAGACACTCACGTTATGAACCAAAGATCAACGTTCACTCAAATGCCTGAAATATTTGTGAAGATGATTAAAAATGTGTCCTCTTCTAATTACTGAGGGATTAGGCTTGTCACTGGGGGATTACCACAGCTACTCGTCAAGACCTTCCTTATAAACCTTCACAAGCTTTCGGCAACAACTCAGTTAATTTTGTCTTAACTGGTTCTCCGTTTTGAATCTGCTGGCTACCGTCCTCCCACCCCCCTCCCCCCCAAGGAAAAGCTTTCTGTTAGCTTATTTATATATTTTTCTAATGCTAATAACTGGTACGATCACTTAAGACAAATCCTTCACAAAGATTGACGGTTCGGAAACCCTAAGAATAAAATTAAGGAATATTGCACAAATCCCTTGCAAAACGTTTCCTTGATGGGCATGATAGTAAAGAAACAGAACAGAAGATACACTATACAATACTTAAGGTAAAACAATAAGTTACATTTTGCCAGTATAAATCAAAAGGAATGTTACATTAACCTATCCAAAAACTTCACTAAAGGTAAGCTATCTGTAAACAAAAGACAGCGCCCAAATCCATTATCTGAAACTCAAAAGTAAATATAAAAGCTTGTTCATCTTCGAACATCGGAAAACACGTCGTCTTAAAAGGTAAGTTCTCCAAATTATGTCAAAAACAGCGACAAAAAGTCTCCATAAATTTATACATATCAAAAGGATGTTTACGAGAAAGCTCGCATAAACAGGGCAACTTTAAAACGAAGAAGTTACAACTCGTTAAAAATGAGCGATACCTTAAGAATAGTAAAATTGCTGTGAAATGATGAAGAAACAAGCGCTGTCCCAAACTGAAACCTAATTTATAGCTTTAAATGACATGTTCCATTTATCCACGCTCTTACGTGAAAAATATTATTTTGCAATATATTCAGATTCAGTCTTAATTGCTTTCAAAAAGTACCGTCAATCTCCGAAATGGAATGAATAATTAATTTTTCATGAGTCATCAAAATCCGGCATGACATATTCATGACATATTCATGAATCAGGCGTATTAACATGTGAATCAAACATTGGATTAAAGATTGCAGGCAATCATTTATAACACCTCGTGGCGGGCGTCAGGCGGCGCGCTTAAGGTGGCCGACCACATTTTTCAAGTACCTATGCTGAATTCACGATTATGTTTTACCTATCATTTACGTTCGAGCGTCAGTCAGCAAGCTTCGAGGTTAGCTACAGAAGAACTTTTTTGCCGCATTTTGGGAAAGTACTGTTGCCATGGCAACGGGGCTCGCTAAGGACAAGACCTAAAAAATGGTTTTTGTTCATTTTAAAAAAACCCAGTCGTTAGATTTTTTCATCATTTGCCCACTACGAATTCACGTAAAAACCCTTCTGTCAACACTTCTAATAAAATTTTGACACAGACGGTTTTCGTAATTCACCGTGTACCGTTTTCATTCCATTTTCTGTATTATTAAAAATTCCCTTTGTCAAAATTAAGATTTTTTGTGATAGATCATTCAGGTGGTTTCTGAACTATTTTTTTGTAATTTTTTTTTTAATTCTAACGACTGGGTTGTTTGATATCGGTATGTTTCTGCAAAAGCGCTCGGTATCAATTTTTCGAGCAACTGTGCGTGTGCACCATTTAACTTGGTTCCTTGGGTACATTCGAAAACAATTGGATGCTTTCCATTACACCAGACCAACCGGTAAGAGACCAGTGGGACCAACCAGGGGAAAATGGAACGGCATCCGAACAAAACGGTCCAATCAAACTGATTGATGGGTAATAGAGTCTCTCTCACGTTCTCTCTTCGACCATCATGGCAGACCAAGCGTTGCTTCTTGACGATGACAATTCAATTCTGAAGTATTATTTGACTTGTTTGAAGAGGAAGACGAGTTCCCAGTTGAGTTTTGGGTGCTTCTTGTTGCTTTATACTTAGGAATCTAAACAGCTAAACAGAGTAGTTGGGCAAAGCTATTAACTGTCACAAAGATAAAACGCGAGAAAACAGTGAAATACAATATAAATAGTTCGAAAAAGTCGTTAATTTATCTGTCGTCAAAAACTAATAAAAGCCGGGTGTGATACCATTTCACTAAGAGAAGATACAATTCTGTACCTGAGCCTTGTGTACAACTGTCATAACGTGAATGTTCACGAGTCTTACGTCTGAAGCTAATAAATTCTGTACTCGAACAAATCATCCTCCATTTTAGCCACTTTGTACACGAGGAGCAGTAATTTTTGGTTGGACCGGACTGGCTGGTCAAAAAAAGTCACTTTGACGAGAAAATTTCCACTCGGACCGATGCATTCCATCTACTTTCCGACCCGAATTTCCGAAAATTTCGGCACCAATCAACGTGCAATCAGTGAATGTGCGCTTTTCCCCCTGTTATTGTAACCTGCTGTTAAAATGGTCGAGAATTCGGCGGAGTACAACTGGTTTAGCAGTGCCACGTACTTTGCGGCGATCAGATGAATCGCCTAATGTTGTTGCTGGATTTGCGAGAATGGCGAGAAGGCCTTGCTCCCCATGCTTTTCAAACAGTGTTTGAAGGTGCTGGTAACCGATGCCAGAGTCAGCGAGTTTCTTCGCTAATCCTTTTTTGATTACACCGGTATCAGAAGAGTTGCACAAATTTCCTTGAAAGGATTGCCGAAGGGCATAACTGTGGTCAAGATATTTCAGTTGTTCGAGTGCAGATTCCATCGTCGTTGTTTTGCTCTTGTTTACAATTTCGCAAGCGTTGGCGCCAAGAGGAGAGTCGAAAAGAATTTTGCTGAGCGCTTTCACGTCTTCTGCAGCATCGTGGCCTGGAAAATCTGTCTTAAAAAGGACTTTGTAGACAGCTGCTTGATTTGTCTTCACAAACGAACCGTCCTCCGTTTTCAACGCTTGACATTTTTCTTTGATGAGCGATCGAATGAAAGCAAGACTGTCTGCGAAATGAACGTTTAGTTCTTTCATTCTAGGAATAAGTTGTGGTGAATAGTGTAGCAATGTTCTCAGCAAAACTGGAGTGTCAAAAGAGGAAGAATTGTGGCCGACAAGGATGACTTGGGCGCAATCATTCCGAATTTTTGATGCTGCTATAAAATCAACAAAGGACTCGAGACATTCGGCTTCAGAGACAGTCTCCAAAGTCTTCCCACCACGGCGAAGGACTTTTTTGCCGTCTATAAATGCTGTTTTAAATTTATTTACTCTTAAAGCATAGGAAGAAATGCTTTCCTTCGGTAGGACAAATCTTGAAAATGTTTGCCCCTGGTCAGTGCGGGCGGCTAATTCAATGATTTCAGCTCTCTTTCCTCTACAGCTTGTCTCCATATCAAATGAAATAAACACGAAACGCTTCGTTCTCAAATCATCTGCCTGGCATGTAATAAACTTCTTTTCGGGTCGATTTGTAAAAGGAGGGACGTCTTTCTCAAACTCTTTTAATTTTTCATTTGTGACGTTGGCTCTTTGAAGAAGTTGTGCATCCAGTGTACGTGCCACACCACTTGATGACCTGGAAATGTTTTTCTCTGTGATATTTCCTGGTTCTTCATTTAGACAGCGAAGGGTATCTAGCAAATATTGTCTTCCCAGGTTTGTTTGTGCAACAGCAGCTGCAACTCTTTGCTCAGAACTTTCACTGTGCCAGCTTTCGTTAATTTGTGAAGAAGCGTTCGAAATCAATTTCTTGACAACAAGGTCACTTGCATATACATTGAACAAATTGGTTAAAACCGTTTTTAAACTTCCGCCCTGTTGTTCTTTTCCGTTTGGTAAACTCTTGTGGTGATTGTGAACAGGATTCTTTGTATATTCGCACCAATTTAATTTGTAGTCTCGGCATTGCTGATGGTCCCCGTAGGCATGAGGAACAATCGCCTTCATTATATCTTTTAACCGTCCAGGCTCTCCCTTGTTTCGACTTAGGCAGTAGCTAAAGCACTTGCGAAAGTAGTCAGTAACCTTCGGTGGAAGTGATGACATACTGCCTCTGAGCCTTTGCAAATATCAAGTTCCGCCTTATTTCCGCCAAGATTTCCTTCGCGACGCGTCACTCATCTTTCGCTGTTGGCAGGATCAGAAAATAATTTTCATGGATTGCAATTTGCGTTTTGGGTTACGTTTATCTATACCCTGGGTGCCAGAGGGTTTTTTTTTTCGCCAGGATCTCGATCGCGGCTTCGCCGCTCACAATCGCAGCTTCGCTACGAAAAAAAAAAACCCTCTGGCACCCAGGGTAGTTTATCTACTGCTTTACAATTTAAAGCTCTTCTGTGGCCACAATATCAGTCGAACCGCAAGCGGCTGCGGCACAATATCTGTCCTTACCTGTAAAAGTGTACGTTGGTCTGTTCCATCTTCTTCTCTTCTTTTTAGTCGTCCTCTTCCTTCTCTTGAATGTTTACCTTTAACCGTTAACTTTAGTGGCTGGGAGCAGGTGTATATATTATATATTAAGCTCTTTGTGTCCTCGGCTATTTTTGATTCGAGTATTAATTTCGTTATCGCAAATAATGTGAAATTGGTGTAAGGCCTTTGATATGATATCAAACCACCGTCTCAGTCGCCTTTTATGTAAATAGTCAAGTGTTAACAGTTTTAGCTCTTCAAATACTACGGTCAATCAAATATTGGCCCGATTTATACTAGTGCCGGACCGATCATCCGTTTAGGACGAGCTTGGGCAAGTAACGGTAGCTCATCTGATAATCCGTCTGTGTATAAATACGGGCAAGCAGACGGATCATCCATTTACACGAGCTATCGCGATAGTCCCGGCGTTGTCAATCAATGGTTTCTGATCGATTGATTGCAATCAATACAATCAATAATAATCAATAACAATCCATTGATTGTTATTGATTGGTGCAACCAATCAATAAAAATCGATAATCACACTTGGAGTCTTAATTGCTATTGATTACCATTGATTTCTATAGAAAATCATTGATTAATAATTCATTATGCAACTTTCTGGCGCGTGTTAGCGTGGGCGTGCTTCATTGGTCCCGGGCATATTTACACGTCCAGGGTAATTGGGTAATTCGATTGCGCACTTTTATCCTTGCACTTCAACCGGGATTCCCAGAACACACTTGTTACAGAGTTTGCTTGTTCCAGAGATGGCGAAGCAAGTTGAATTGTCAGTACGCTGTGTAGTCAAGGGCTATCACGAATGCCCTTTTGAAGTGAATGTCGGAGAAATATTCTACGCATTCAAGAAGAGAGGAGAACGTGGGAATGCGTTCAGAGTTACGAATGATCGGGGGCAGCTCGGCCATCTTAAAATCGAGCTTGTTGGTCCTCTTTGGCCCTTACACAAAGAGATTACTGTGTAAGTTTAAAAACGCCACAATACATTACAAGGGAAGCGCATTTTCCTTTTAACAATTATTCTGCTATCTTCCCTTTCGGTTGCACGGGTGAATGTTCAAGATGTATGTTCTTGGCCTGCATGCGTATATTCAGGCAGCATGACAGTGAGCGCAGACAAAAACAATTTCCTCAACTAATTAACAAGCTGGAAGAGAGTGACACTGAAGAGACTTAAAGGACAAACCATTCAGTTTGGGATATACCGCCCTTTGCAGATTATATGATTAGAATTAAAGACAATTTTGTTCTTGTTTCGAGACGGTCAGAGTCTAGTAATTTAAGTGAGCTTTTAATAGTAATAAGGGGTAAAAATGCTACAAATTTAACATAAAACACAACAAATAAAGGTAACTGAATGGTTTGTTCATTCATATGGTGCGTTTTATTTAAGAAAACGACAAATTTCATAATCAATAAAAATCAATAATAATCAATAACAATCGATGAAAATCAATAGAAATCGATAGTCACACAACTTTTAGGTATTGATTTTTATCGATTTCCAATACCAATCAATTAATTGTTATTGATTATTATTGATTATTATTGATTTTATTGATTATCGGAAACCATTGATTGACAACGCCGGGCGATAGTCCGTCTTGTGAGACGAACCATCGTAGATAACTCATCAAGACGGATGATCCGCCTGCTTGCCCGTGTTTATACACAGACGGATTATCAGACGAGCTACCGTTCTTTGCCCAAGCTCGTCCCAGACGGATGATACGGCCAATATCTTAATCTGTAAAAAATATTTCTATATTTACAGTCTTTCCGTGAAACCGAAAATGTTTATTGTTTCGCGGCGGTTCAGTTTTCTCAAGCGTGATTGGCTTTAGGATGCTAGAAAATAAACTAACAAAGACTAAGAATCTGAAAGTCTTTCAAGCATACAAAAAACGATTGATATATATATACGGGGGGTAAATTTACATGAGGGAGACAATAATTTCAATCAAATCTTGAGTGTTAGTTTTGAAACGTGATGTTTCTTGTTTATCCCTCGCTATTGCTGGTACGTGTTGCGGTAGTTGAACTTCGAGCAACGCGCGGCCAAAAAGACCATAATAATCTCTCTTGCCGCCGGTCAAATTTAGTTTGAATCACGCCTGTTTCGCGCCAGTGAATGACGTTCATCATTGTGACTCATAAAAAGTGCTGTTCCGTGGCTCATTTCTAACCTTTGTCGGAAGGATATGAAGCATTTTGTGTGTAGAAAAACCCCAAGGATGCAAATGGAAGATTTGCTTCAGCAGACTTGCCACGAGATGCGAACAATGCCGGCCGTTTGTCAGAGAAGTTATGGCTGATTCTGACGGTTCGAGACGGTTTACTTTCGATACTTGTTTGCTAAATCAATTCATTTAAGGTATGTAATTGCTTTACTTCTATAACCTAAGTTATTTCTGTGACAAGTGATTCTTGTTAACTCTAAAATCTCTTTAAAAGGCTGCTTTAAAGCACAATTACCATTAATGGTCAAGCGGTAAGCCGGTCGAGCTTAGCTTGCGTTCTTCCATTCATTGAGCGAAATTTTCCCTTGAGAAAATAACGCTCAAACGACATTATTTTTTAACTTTATGGAACTGCCAACATCTCAGACTAAAGATTTTGACTTAACCAATTCTGTTGAAACCGTAATTTGTTAGTTCATTCAGCGTAAGCGGAATATACATCCTTGAATTTTTGCGCGTTTGGTAATATACCGTTGTGCGAAACCGATATTATTTACCTGTTTCTTGTCAAGCTAGGCTGCAAAAATCTTGTTGTACCAAGAATTACACTTCTTAATTGAAAATTCCGGGATATTCTACACTTGATCCAAGCATTATTTACTTTAAATGTATTTGAACCGGTTGTCTAATCTCGCCTCAAACTCGCAGGGTAGTGCATTTCTCAGCTTTCAACATCACCCTTCCAGCAAGAGATCTGCTTCCATTTGGTAAGTACTGGATTACTGATCATATTGTTATTTCGAACTTCATGTCTGGTGTTTTCACTTTGCATGGTAAAATGTTTTTGAAATCATCCACTTTTCCAATCATCCGCGATTCCTTCGTGGCATAGATGATTGGTTAACGAATTCTTTATGGCAGCACTGTTTATCCGCTTTGTTATAAGTTCCTGCTACAGTGTACCAGACATATGTCACTATAATACAGAACGTTAAAATGCAAGCTTTTCAGTGCTACCTAAATGAATGTGGTTTTGTTTTGAACCAGTTGCGTGATTTTAGTTTGAAAATAAACCACCTCGGTTTGTTTACATTGACATTCGAAACCACTTGTGTTCGAGCTTCCTTCACGTGCGAGCGTTCTTTAGCCTGAGGGTTGTAATTTTCATATTTGGACGCCAACATTCTTTGCCTTGTACATTATTTGTGGAAAGTTCAAATCATTTCCAATACTTTTTATTGCTCATACAAGTGAAGCTGATACCAAAAACATTAAGCTAGACTGCTGGGCTGTTGAGAGAGCGAAGCTGTTGAAATATCCTGAACGCATGTAACCACTGTAGCAATATGTTCGTTCTGAGTTTTCTGCGATCGGAAACAGGCATATAATATAATTCACATTGACATTCGAAACCACTTGTGTTCGAGCTTCCTTCACGTGCGAGCGTTCTTTAGCCTGAGGGTTGTAATTTTCATATTTGGACGCCAACATTCTTTGCCTTGTACATTATTTGTGGAAAGTTCAAATCATTTCCAATACTTTTTATTGCTCATACAAGTGAAGCTGATACCAAAAACATTAAGCTAGACTGCTGGGCTGTTGAGAGAGCGAAGCTGTTGAAATATCCTGAACGCATGTAACCACTGTAGCAATATGTTCGTTCTGAGTTTTCTGCGATCGGAAACAGGCATATAATATAATTCACATTGACATTCGAAACCACTTGTGTTCGAGCTTCCTTCACGTCCGAGCGTTCTTTAGCCTGAGGGTTGTAATTTTCATATTTGGACGCCAACATTCTTTGCCTTGTACATTATTTGTGGAAAGTTCAAATCATTTCCAATACTTTTTATTGCTCATACAAGTGAAGCTGATACCAAAAACATTAAGCTAGACTGCTGGGCTGTTGAGAGAGCGAAGCTGTTGAAATATCCTGAACGCATGTAACCACTGTAGCAATATGTTCGTTCTGAGTTTTCTGCGATCGGAAACAGGCATATAATATAATTCACTTATTAATGATTTTTGTTTTCCATCACAGGGGCAGTTTTGTAAGATGAATACTCTACACTGTGTGGATGATGGACAAGTTCCAAGACAAAAGCAATGGTCTCTGGTGGAAGTTTATGACTATATTGGCGCCTTATTTTAGGAAGTGCTGCTCCTGGACCATACATCTTACTATGAAGTCTAGCTTTTGTTAATTCGTAGTCTGTACATGATACTTCTTCTCATCGACTGTTAGTAAACCTGAACAATTGCTTAAGTTCCTTATTCGTGTATTGCTGTGCCACACAGCTCAACAATTCAACCCGTTTGCGACTTCCAGGCTTCTCTCTGGAGTAGCTGAGAGCTAAGCCTTCCACGATGTTAGCATTTCCATGTTGAATGGGATTTGAAAGAAGTGAAGACAATGGCTTGCTACTTGTACCTTTTACTTTTTGATTCTAATAAGAACTAAGGAACACTGCCTAGAGAGTGAGGGGTGAGGTTTGCATGTTTACATGTACAATAATGTTTCCAAAACATTGCTTAAGCCAGTATTTGTGCAAAGTATTGAGAAAAGTGAAAAATATTGTGGTCTTATTTTTTTACTATCAAATGGAAAGGAAAATGTCCTGAATTAGTCACTAATAATTACTGACTCTGATCTGATTATTAGAATGCAAAAACAGTACTGTTGATAGCCTGGATTAGTTTTCTACTCAGGGAAAATGCATACAGTCAAAACTCACAGTCATATAAGAACCTAGTACAGGCTAAAATTTGGCATTTAAATACCCAAAAATATAAGAGCCTGTTCAGCCTAGCAAATAAAAGTACATTCTTCTACAAAAAAACACTCCAGAGAAAACTTCTGTTATTGTGCATGTTTTCTTTGATTGGCATTTTATTTGATTTTCTCTAGAAATATCGTTTTCCATAAAGCCACAGTGCAATACTGTCTAAATATCTTAAATCCTCGAATAAGTGCCCCCTTTGAATAAGCGCCCCTCCTATCGCCCAAGATTTAAAATAAGCACCCCCTTCCCTCCCCCCATTTTGTTGACAGGTAACAAGACAAATGACATATAGTTTTTGTTGTGTAGTATTAAATTTGTGCATTGTTTAAGTTTGTACCTCGTTAAGTTTGGAAAAAGATTACAAGTACCGAATGGTGCTGCTATTTAAACTTTGGGATCAACTTTTTATGTTGATAAACAGCTTACAGTATGTTGTTTATGTGCAGATGGTGTATGGGAAAAAATGTTACAATAAGCGTCCCCTCTCCCCTCAAATAAGTGCCCCTGTCTTGGCCCAAATTTGACATAGGTGCCCCATGTGCTAATTTGAGGATTTGCGGTACAGAAATTTACTGTTATTCCTCTGAAAAGTAAGAACCTATTGAGAAGCTACATGTAATCAGCCTGAGAGGTGAAAAATTGCCCTAAAATAGTAAAACCTTTTCAGCCTGACCTCGAAAATTCTAGGTTCTTATGTCTGTTTTTACTGTATTTCATAGAGTTGGTGACTTTTACCTGTTATACAAGTGTGATGACAGTATGCCTTGTTTTCAGTTCATGAGGCTTGGGAGATTCTTGAATATTTGTGTTAACCTTTTCCTTATCAATCCAAATAAACTGGAAAACCAACTAATAAGGTAGAATAAGGATGGTGGAATGTTACTATGTGAGTTAAAAAAAGGAAGGTTTTGATTGGAAATATGAATGTTACCTGTACCCCATCAAATTGACCTTCAAGAATTTCCTGGCAGATCTCTTCATACGAGGCACCCATGTTTTCAACTTCTGTTTTAAGTTCAGCCACTTTTTGCCTTGCACAGGTTTTTAGTTTGTTTCGAATCCTCCGCTGAGTTCGCTTTGATGCCTGTTCATATGATACGGAGGGACGACCAACTTGATTTTGAACTGAATTGTTTGCAGACAGGGGCTGTGGAACACTTTTGTCTACACTGGATGACAGCCTGTGCAACCTTACATAGCATGCACCACAGCACTTCAGACTGCTTATGAGGACCACACTGCCAAACTCATTTTCAAGGAAGGTTTTCTTAGCTTCAGGGGGCAAACCATCTACTGACTTTGGTAGTGACTTTAAATGTTTTAGCTTGTACAGGGGAGTTGTACATTTAGACGCTGAACATCGAAGGCGGATAGTGGTATTCCTACAGGATTGGTATGTTCGTCCCATCACTTTTCCTTTAACATCATTTATGGGACAAGATTCTTCCTTACTCGTAGGTTTTTTACATATACTACAATTAAATACTGATGAAGACATTGTTTACAATCTCTGAAGCTACATATAAGTTGGGACTGTTCTTTTCAATTCTCTACAAAGATCAAACTCAATAACTTTTTTTTTAACTTTGATATAAGCTAGACTTAATTCCAGAGAATTGGAAAATGAAACAGTTGTGGCAAATTTTATGATAACTTCAACTCAACAATCAAAATTGAAACTTGACAATTCAAGCTGAGCTGAACACACTCTTAATGTGTGTAATTTTAAAGGGGTAACTGAAAAGGAAACACTCTTAAATGAAAAGTAAAATGTATAGAGTGTAAGACGGAATAAACTCTCAATTGGTAAAATGCTACGACTTCAAACTACACAGTTCAGCTCTAAGACTTCAAACTCCAAAACAATGGGGGTCTCACGAACCTTATTACCAAAGAAGTGTGCAGGAACTAAGCTGGAAAATCAACCCTACACGAAACTTATCCACGAATATTCGGCCTTTCAACAAAATACAAAAGTACCTTTTGCAAGCTCTAGCGATAGTGCTCGCCGAGCTCCTTCCACATAACTCGACTGCCTCGAATATCAGATCAAATAACAAACAAGGCAATGACAAAGTAAAGCTGTTTGCACTATTTAATAGACATATAACAAAACCTCATCGTAGGTTTACAATCACATAATAATCCAAAAACATGTCTTGACACTCTAATTCTAGACTGGATCTCTGAGCAGAGTCGGATAACTCGAAATCTTACGGCACACAAGATGATCTTTTCGAACAATTCGCGTACGGGTCATAACCTTAAATGAAGGTTAAACTAAATATACAATGAACTCACCGCTTTAAAACGTCATTCAAAGCTTTACAGATCTTTCGTCTGAAGTGACTGATTAAAATACCTGTGTAAAATGGTTGCCTAACGCTTGCACTAAACAAAACTTTCATGAGCCCTTCCACCGCGACGCAATATGGCTGACTGTTCCCGTCCTGATCTGAAAGTAAACTGCGCGCGCAAGCTCTTTGCTCAGCGGATTCGTAATTTTCAGTGCCCAGACCTCCCAGATGACAACAACGCCAGTCGCCATCTTGGTTTTTGTAATTCGTAGCTTTTTGAGTCAGTTTTAAAGGGATTTTTTCGATTTCTTCGATCATCAATTTTCCCGGGAAATATTGAAGGCCTTGTCATTATGGCGAGTGCCCGTCAGCGCTTGACAGAGGATGAAATGTACGATTATCTGAACGAAAACTTCGATATACCTGACGATGGAGTCAATTCTGATATTGAAGGACTCGATGAAGATAGTTTTGATGAACAAACCGACGAGTTTGTTGCGGAAGCCGCCGACATAGACATTGTTTTTGTAGACGAAGATGACATCGATGTCAACCTTGCAGCTGTTGACATCGTAGAAAACACTGGGCATGGGAGAGGCAGACCTTCAAATGTAAGAGTAGATGACTTTGAATGGAGTTGTGAGAGAGGAAATATTGAGATTCCTAGCTTTTCTCAAGCGGTTGGACCAACTCAAGTTATGCCCGACAACACTACTGCTGTTGACTTTTTCCAGCTGTTTGTTGACAACCGTATTTTAGGAAATATAGTTCGGGAAACAAATCGCTATGCACGCCAGTCATTGGCAGCAAAACATAAAGATCCTGAGAGTTGGAAAGAACTTTCTTTGGAAGAACTGAAGGCCTTTTTTGGACTTCTTATTGGTATGAGCATACATAGATTGCCATGTCTCCGAGATTACTGGTCCTCAGACTGGATTTTGGGTGTCCCAGCATTTTCTAAAATTATGGCACGTGACAGATTCCTAGTTATCTGGAATAACATCCATCTCTGTGACAACACACAAATGCCTCAGCCAGGAGAGCCAAATTATGACAAGCTGTTCAAAGTGAGGGAATTTTTAGAAGACCTAAAGACAAATTTCCGTCTCAATTATAATCCTCACCATCAGCAAGCAATTGATGAGGCCATGATCAAATATAAAGGAAGGACATCTCTAAAACAATATATGCCTATGAAGCCTATCAAAAGGGGCATTAAAATGTGGTGCAGGGCAGACAGTACAAATGGATATGTGTGTGAATTTGACATTTACACCGGGAAATCTCCACAGGGCGTTCAACATGGTCTTGGGTACTCTGTTGTCACCCAGCTGTGTTTACATATAAGAGGAAATGGTATGCCATTTTCTGTGATAACTTTTTCACTTCTTATAAACTGGTGGAAGACCTATACAGGGACAAAATACTCTGCTGTGGCACTCTGCACTCAGGCCGTCAAGAATTTCCACCATGCCTCTTTGACAAAGAGGTCATCAAAACACTGGCGCGGGGAGACATGCTATGGAGAATGAAGGGTCCAGTGCTGGCACTAACTTGGATGGATAAGAAAGCAGTTCACGCAACAGGCACCTACACACAGGCCCCTGCAGAAAATCTTCCTGAAGTCAACAGGAAGCAGAAAGATGGTACCATTCAGAGGATAAAATGCCCAGAATTGGTGTCATCTTACAGCAAGTACATGGGTGGTGTAGACAAAAATGACCAAATGAAATCCTACTACACTATTCCAGTGGCTGGAAAGAAATGGTGGAGTAGGATTTTCTTTGACCTCATAGACAGAGCAATCTACAACAGCTTTGTGCTGGAGCAAGAATCTCCCAATCATGCTAAGAGAAGCCTGAAAGATTTTAGAATTGACCTGGCAAAGCAGTTGATTGGCAATTTCACATCAAGAAAGAAACGAGGGAGACCATCAGATGAGCCTCTTCTTGCACGGCATGTGGAGAGACACTTTCCAGACTTCCTCCCCACCAATGAAAATGGAAAAAGGAAAGAAAGGAGGTGCAAAGTGTGCTACAGCAATGGAATCATTAAGAAAACCAGCTACTATTGCGCGGATTGTGATGCTGGCCTTTGTGTTGCACCTTGCTTTAGACTTTTCCATCAGCCATAATTTTTTTGTGAAATAGCCTAAAGCAAGAAGGAATTGTCTACTGAGTATAACATACTGGTTTAGTTGTCCATCAAACATTACTTTTTAGCATAGGTTAATTTTCTGTTGTGATGGGATTGTGTGACATGCCATGTCACATGACAAAAGTAGCAATTGCAGTGGCAAATAGTGACAGAAAACATAGAAATTCTTTTTGCTATACTCATGGGACATAGCTCTTGGTTTTAATGTACAAAACATAATTTTAGCTTTCAGATTGAGCATTTGACTGCCATAAACATTGCATGCTTGTTTACATCTGTGACACTGATTATTGAGTTTGACGTCATCTGACACCTGTCAAGAGATGTCAATAATTTTTTTGAATACTGTTTTATGAAAAACTGTTCTTGATGTAAATACTGTTAAAGTTTGGAACTAAAAGAGTAAAAATTGAATAAGCTTATTTTATAGGATTTTTAGATTTTTATCCTCAAATATTTACTAAATTTCCAAAATTAATTTAGGCTGCAAAGGGTTAACGCCTTCGGTAAAAGAGATTTCTCGTGATAACTTTCTGCGGCTTTCCAGCCCTTCGCTGCAATGTCCGCATGGGAAATACGTAATGATTTCTAGATTGTTTCTAGCACGTTTTGTTAGTCATAAATTCTAGGCTTTTAACTTAGTAAAGTCAGTTCTAGTGTAGACTTCGAGGTGTCAACTTCTATCATCCATTGGGATTTTTGTTCTGTCTACGCGCGTGCTCACCTATCTTAACTTAGTTTTTGTCAAGACTAACATTGGTGCGTGTGCAAACCAAAGTGAGTATAGTATTATTATTGCTTATAGTTTTCTAGCATCAATTTCGCTTTAGTGTAGTTTTCGCTTAGTTTTGATTGTCAGTTACGATATCGCTTAGTTATCCTTTGCTCACGCGAGATGTCCTTCTTGTCTCGTCGTTATTTAGTCATCTTTCAAGTAATTGTTATTCGTTGCCTTTCAACATGGATCTACTTACTGATTGATGCCAGTATTTTATCGTCATGTTATTCCCGTTACACGAACTATTAGTTTATTTGGTGCAGCCTTCTGCTGTGATTTCATATTCTTATGGTCTTCTAGAATTATCAGTTTTCAGTCTGGTCTTATATTTTGTAGTTTTATAGGTAATCCACCTAAATTAGTCTCTATTTATTTATCGCTTTCAGTTCGAACCGACTATACGACATAGCAACTTAAGCGGCCTATTTGTCTTGTCAATCGACTCCGTCGATTCATCTGTATCGTCGTATCAAGTTGTGACCCTTGTACTAGGAACATTGAGCTGCGCTTCAAGTTACTGTCTACAATTCTCGTCGAGTTCGATTTTAAAGTCATGCATCGTGTTAGAGTAATTTACTTGGATCTTTGGTTCGTCATTCTGTCCTTGTAAGTTACATTGATAACAGGTGTTTGTCTGGACTGGTTTGTGATGCAGGTAACCGATCGTTCTTCAGTTTTTTCAACTTCTGATTTCGATCAGGTAGCGAAAATCTGTCTACACCGCTGAGAAGAGCACCTAAATGGTAAAATGACCAAGTTGCAAAATTTCAAAAATTTTGTTCTACAAATTTGGGAAATTTTTACAGACATTTGTATGCTGGAGGCACAAATTTACCCCCCAGCATACAATTTTACAGACATTTGTATGCTAGGGGTCGGTTCTGCTCCACAGCACAAAAAACAGACATCATATCATGAGACTGTCCCTTTAAGCACGAGAAGAAAGGGAGACCTGAGGAATATCATCTCTCACTATAACAGCAATGTTTTCATTGGTGAGACCAGTTTTAATTAACAATTTGCTTGGTAAAATGTGTTTGCAGTGGTATTTACAGCCATTAGATGAAAAAGTTTTGCTTGTGCTGGAGTTAAAGCTGTTTAAGATAAATCTGATTATCAGTGCTAATGATGATTAATTGATTCATCGATCTGTTTATTACTTTATTTATCTTGTAGAAACATCAGAAGATTATAATTGACAGACAAAGAGTCAAGATTAGGGACACCTTTTCCAGTTGGAGAGGTGTTAAAAGAGGGGTTCTGCAAGGAACGGTGTCCTGGGGCCAGTGTTTTTTAATATATTCATCAACGACGGGCCTGTTTTACTCGGTTACGCAAGGTAAACTTCATGCATCTGCGGACGATCATCAGTTATACTCTTCTGATGTTGACCGAGTAGCTCTAGACAACTGTATTTGTCGTGAAGTGAGAGTAACAAATGAGTGGCATCGTAGCAATTCAATAGAATGATTGTAAATGAGACAAAACATCACGCTATAGTCTTAATTGGGAAAAACAGGCCACTCCTTCTCTTTGCCATTAAAAGATTCATTAAATATATTTGGAATAAATATTGACAATAGGCTGAGTTTTGATAATTATATATCAACTATTTGTAAGAAGATAAATGGTCAGTTTAATGTAAGGCTAAGATTTCGTAAACTCATCTCTAAAGATACTCTACTAAGATTATATAAAGCTTTTATAATGCCACATTTTAACTATTAGTTCGTCTGTACGGCACTTTTGTGGTGCCCGTACTACTCACTGAGAAGATAGATACTCATGTGAAACAAGCGAATTCTTTTATTTATCTTGCTGGACTAAAATTCCCCATATGACTCTCTACTTAACAAAGTAAACTCCAAATCTCTGTATAAAAGACGCCTTTAGACTTTCTTAATTATATTGTACAATAGCTTGTTTTTTACATGCTATCCAGGCTATCTAGGGAATACGTTAGTCTCCGGTCTGTACCCTATAGTCTACGCGGTAATTATGCTTTGTCTCTACCTTCTACAAAAAGCACTACTTACGGTCTTCACTCCTTTTCATACATGGCTTCAAAACCGCCTATGTAACTCTCCAGTTCCGGATTCTTTTAGAACTTCTGACTTTCCTGATTTCAAGCTCAAGATTCTACAGGATGACTCTTTTTCATAGTTAAATTTTAGGATGTTATAATTTTACATTTCAGTGGTATTTAGAATCATACTTGTAACTCGAAGATACTAGCTTATCTTTAGCTACTCGAAATTCGAGGTTAAATAAAGTATATGTATGCACGTACATACACAACGTAAAGGGGCTTGGAAATTTCCACGTTAAAATTCGGTCAGTACAGTGGTCGTCGAACATGCAAAGTTGGTAAAAAGCTTAACTGAAAAATTCATTTGGATGGACATACTGAAATTATGTAAAAGTTGGCAATGAACCCGGGGAAAAAGACACTTCTACCATGCATTACGCCATTCAGGCAAAAAAATGACCAAACAAAGTAATTACTGCCGTAAATCTGATTATTTTCTGGCAGAAATAGTGACGAATTATCTCATTTGTTCCAGAAAGTGCGTTTTAGAATATCCCAAATGCATTAAGAACACGTTAAATATAACAGAATAGTAAAGACCCCCTAAAACGCAAAATTATGGAACGCCAGAACTGTCTTATGGTACTTTTCTTTATTTTATTGGGTGGTTATGTCATTATATTTGGCACTTTTGTTGTTATATTCGGTGCTTATTTCATTATACTCGGTGCTTATGTCTTTATATTCGGTGCTGTCTTCATTATATTCGGTGCTTATTTCATTATACTCGGTGCTGTCATCATTATATTCGGTGCTTATTTCATTATACTCGGTGCTTATGTCTTTATATTCGGTGCTGTCTTCATTATATTCGGTGCTTATTTCATTATACTCGGTGCTTATGTCTTTATATTCGGTGCTGTCTTCATTATATTCGGTGCTTATTTCATTATACTCGGTGCTTATGTCTTTATATTCGGTGCTGTCTTCATTATATTCGGTGCTTATTTCATTATACTCGGTGCTTATGTCTTTATATTCGGTGCTGTCTTCATTATATTCGGTGCCTATTTCATTATATTCGGTGCTTATGTCTTTATATTCGGTGCTGTCTTCATTATATTCGGTGCCTATTTCATTATATTCGGTGCTTCCCTCGTTATATTCGGTTCTTTCTTCATTATATTCGGTGCTTTTTTCATTATATTCGGTGCTGTTTTTATTATATTCGGTTCTAACGTTGTTTGGTGTTTTCTTCATTATTACGGGTGCTAACACTATTATATTCGGTACTCTCTTCCTTATATTCGGTGCAAAGGCCATTATATTCGGTACTTCGTTGTTGGGTGCTTACTTCATTATATTCGGTGCTTACTTCATTATATTCGGTGCTTTCTTCGATATGATCGTCACCAGTCTTCGCAAGGGGCCGTACAGCCCTCATGCGTGATGACGTCAAGATTTCTTTGGTAACATCCAAGCTAGGCTTGGTGGTGATCAATATTCGCGTCCTTTGTTTACGTTCAGCAAAATCTTTCTTCTTTCGCTTGTTCTTGAACATGCCTCACTGGTGTATTGCATGTGGCTGTAAAAATTCATCAGACTTAAAAACAGAATCTATTCCAACTAAGTTTTGCTTCGTGAAAAAGAAAGAAACGAGAAATCCTCCAAAAAAGCCTACGCTTGTTGAGCGAAAACAAAAATGCTACGCGAAGGATGGTCATTGATGTCACCGAAACGAAATGATCATAACATAAACATATCAAATCGTGACATGGAGGAGCCTCAACTGGAACTTTTGAGGCAAAGAGTAAAAGAAAAAATGCCGAAGCAATTTTAGAAGCGAAACGGTTTTCCGTGAAAATGTGCCCGAATGCCCTGAATGTGCCCGGCTTTAAAAAGTGGATAAGCATGATTGTTTGCTCGGCTTTAAAAAGCGCATAAGAATGATTGTTTGTGTGCTTGAAATCGCCGGCAACTTGTCCCTCGCATACTTTTCGAGCAACAAAGTACAGGTATATGCCATCATACTAGTCAAGGAAAATTTTAGCAGAAGAGTTCGACCATCGGCGATTTGTTTCCACACTTATGGCAGTGCTCGGGAGAAAAAAATATATCACTGGCGGTCAGGGTGACATTGCCAGCATCAATGCCAGGCTTCCACCGTTTTCATTCAATATTTTCTCCATTGTCCGGATAACCAAGGTCCTTATCGAGAACTCCGTCAATATAACTCTGAACCCTGAGAGGAACATACAATCTTTTTCAGTGAAATAAATTTATATTTCTGTAACAAATCTGCGCTGCGTAATGTAAACAGTCCGTACGTAACCTTGTGACAAAACGTCGCTTCGTTCCTTTCCTTCGCTCATTTACCGCACGAAAATCATCTCTTCAACTCTGGAAAAGTCAGTTGGCCAGGGGTCTTTCCTCGTATAGAAGCTCCGTCAATATCATCCTCTGTAAGGGTAATTTTCGGCGGATTTCTTACAGACATGTTCAAAGTGCCCTATATTGTCTTGATTTTCCCACGAATGATTACCACCAAGCCTCGCTTGGATGTTACCAAAGAAATCTTGACGTCATCACGCATGAGGGCTGTACGGCCCCTTGCGAAGACTGGTGACGATCATATCGAAGAAAGCACCGAATATAATGAAGTAAGCACCGAATATAATGAAGTAAGCACCCAACAACGAAGTACCGAATATAATGGCCTTTGCACCGAATATAAGGAAGAGAGTACCGAATATAATAGTGTTAGCACCCGTAATAATGAAGAAAACACCAAACAACGTTAGAACCGAATATAATAAAAACAGCACCGAATATAATGAAAAAAGCACCGAATATAATGAAGAAAGAACCGAATATAACGAGGGAAGCACCGAATATAATGAAATAGGCACCGAATATAATGAAGACAGCACCGAATATAAAGACATAAGCACCGAATATAATGAAATAGGCACCGAATATAATGAAGACAGCACCGAATATAAAGACATAAGCACCGAGTATAATGAAACTAGAGGCCGTAATGGCCTTCACTCGGGCTTTTCGAGTGGCAAATGGATGTTGTGGATGATTTCCGCACAGCCTAATATATAAAATTATACATGTGTTTTGTGACTCAAACTCGATTCGTTAAAGCATTGGGCGGCCTGTGTGAGTGTGCGTGCCAGCGGAAATAAACACGACAGGACCGTGGGAACACAAACAAGCTTAGTTTTCTGCTTTTCTGTGACAGACTTTTTAGCTTTTTCACTGGTATCCTACTGGACTCGCGATCACAACGTCTTGATGGCACATGGCATTCACGGTTGTCGTTAAAATACATACACAAACTTAGCATAACGAGATCTGAATTCCTTTCTATATTTTATTTTCACTAAGGCATCACGTTGAGCATGTACAGATAACTGCATTGCCTTCTCAAATACCTCGCATTTTTCAAGTACATCCGACAGTTGAGTTGATAAAACTGATAAACACATTCATGTAGAACACGCGAAGGTACAAGATTACACATAAAACTAACATACTACACAGCCTTGATACAGCTGATAATCCACAATCTAAAGTATACAAAAGAAATGAAATACTGGTGACAATAGCCATAAAAGTAAAAACGTTACTTGTATCTTCGCTTCGATGCGTGGGTTCTTCATCACCCAACATGGACGCTTTCCTGTTGCTGTTGTTACTACTGCTGTTCGTCTTTGTACCTCTAATCTCATCATCAACGGGTATCTTGTATTCGCCAGCACCTACACTGTTCATGTCAAAGTTTCCACTCAACTTCTTCAAGGAACATTTCTCATCGGTAGTCAAAGCCTTTGTGCACTTTTTGTACTCACTGATAGCTCATTCAGCTCATTTGATGTCATAATATTTTTCACGTTTGCTTCGAGTTCGCGGAGCGATCCGTTTCGAAATGTACGCTCACCATCATCATTTATGTGGGTCTACCGCGAACAGCGTGTGCGTTTGTAAGTGGTTTGAGCGTATTGGATACGACACCATTTGCCATAGCTGTAGACAGGTCAACTTTTTCCTTTGAAAATCCGTCGAGGAATCCACAGTTGCTTTGTGCCTTGCTTTTCAACACGAAAGACAAGCGTAAACAAAACATAAACAGGTTTTTACCGGGTTTTACCGGTTCATCGTTAGCGCCTGCGCAAATACGCCGGAAATGAGGTTTGTGGAAAACAACGAAAAAAAAAAAGACGACGAAGAACGGACGACAGATTTAGACTCGGGCCTTCCACAGGAAGCCCGAGTAATAAGCACCGAATATAATGAAGACAGCACCGAATATAAAGACATAAGCACCGAGTATAATGAAATAAGCACCGAATATAATGAAGACAGCACCGAATATAAAGACATAAGCACCGAGTATAATGAAATAAGCACCGAATATAATGAAGACAGCACCGAATATAAAGACATAAGCACCGAGTATAATGAAATAAGCACCGAATATAATGATGACAGCACCGAGTATAATGAAATAAGCACCGAATATAATGAAGACAGCACCGAATATAAAGACATAAGCACCGAGTATAATGAAATAAGCACCGAATATAACAACAAAAGTGCCAAATATAATGACATAACCACCCAATAAAATAAAGAAAAGTACCATAAGACAGTTCTGGCGTTCCATACAAAATGAACCAGCGCCATTCGGCGGAGGCCAAAAGGGCCAAGTAATGATAAAAGTTAAAAATTAAGGCCCGTTTTTGATAAGGTGATTAGGTGCTTAGGTAAATCATTAGTATTCAAAGTCTTTCAGTCATCTATTGAAATGTAAATACCTCAATCTAATGAAGAAACACGCCTACGTATAATGTGTGCAAGCTATAATGTGAAAGTATAATGTGTGAAGAAAACAGTGATGAAGAAGAAAAAAGGCCAAAAAAACGCAAAGGTTTCGAAGAAATTGGCATCGCTAAATATTACGATTGTGTCGGTGCCAGCCAACATGACCCATTTCTTTCAGCCTCTGAACCTCACCGTCAATGGCGAGGCCAAGAGATTTATGAAGGACAAGTTTACGGCATGGTACTCGAACGAAGTAAAGCAGCAAATAGAATCGGGAGGTAACAGCACTGATGTTAACGTGGATCTGGGACTAACAGTCCTAAAACCACTTCATGCAGTCTGGTTGGTGGACCTTTACAACCACCTGACTAGTCCTGTGTGTGTGCGACTCATCGCGAAAGGATGGGAGAAAGCCGGGATCTCTGACCTCTTAGATGCACAAACGGATGTCCCTCCAGAAGACCCGTTCACTGATATTGAACTCGCCCTAGAAATTGAATAGAGGCCCAAAACTTTATGCCAATGGTACCAAGGTACAATGTAAATATGTATGCAATTGCAAAGAACGTTAAGCATGATGATAATGTCTTTGACTATGCCTAATGGTACAGATGCGGTTTCTATAGTTTCATTTGGTTTTGTTATGAGTTGATGATTTTCAGTAATAAGAAGTGTAAAATAATAATAAAATTCTCGAAATATGTTTTCTTTTTCATTTTCGCGAAAATTAATTCCCTAAGAAAATAGTTTTGCACCCAAAATATGCTGACCCTTTTTTTCGCGAAAAAGTGCCCGCGAAAATTAGTACCAGTAAGGTACTTACAGCCAGTCGTATTGAAATGCAAAGTTTTACAGCCCACTATTGAAATGTAAAGTCTTATCCGGATTTCTGCTTCCCCCTTGCCTTCTCCAGCCTTCCCCGCCTTCCTGCATACTAATAAGGATACTCGGCAAAAAGGCCTTCTACATACTAATTTTTTACTTTCGTCCACACTAATCAGAGTGCCTGCCACTCTAGTACAATGAAAACAATAAACTTGCCCAGACTTGCCCGCTGATAGTTAACACGGATTAGTATTTTCAAACTCTATTGATGTTTTTATCTGACCTCTCAGCTTTGCTGACGAGGGCCGGAATAAGGTCTTAGCTAACTTTTCTTGTTTTCCGCTCCGTTAGTCATTAATTACGCAAACATGCAGTGACTCTACTTTCAACCCTATATTTCCATACAAACTCTAGAGAAGAAACCCATGGGACAGCTCTATCATTGAAAGAACAACGATAAATGTTCGGATCGCTTAATTTAAACGGCACGCGATTAACGAATGTTATTGAACAACAAGTTTCTTAAGAGACTTTATTGCCTTTTATTAGTGAATAAAAGACAAAAAAAATTCAAATACATAGAGATTTGAAACGGATAAAAATAAATTTATTGACAACCAAAGTTACACAAACTAAAATTTTTATCAGCAAAATCAATCATCTTTATCGCATTGAAAGTACTTGTAAGGCGAGTTCCTCTGTAAACGTCGAGATCGTTTAGAGGTTCTCTTCGGTTCATAGTCTAAGTAATTCACAATTTTCACAGGTTGGGGGCATTTACGCTTTCTAACTGGTGACAGTTGGTGACTTGAACTTGAACTTGTTGTTCAATAAAGGGTTTGTGCGGGAATCTTAAAAGGGGAGGAGGCGGGGTGGGTGGGTGTGATATTTGAAGAAAAGCAAATGGATTCCTGTATGTCCTAAATATATTAAGCTTTCCATCGTAGAATGTACTACTAGATTTGGAATTGTGTTCGCAAATCGCCTGTATATAGACGCCCAGTTACTGATGTAATCAGCAGAAAAGATTGTATAACCAGTGCCAAGCGCGGGAGAATCGCGTTACCATTGCCAAGCGCGGGAAAATCATGTAACCTGAGTGCCAAGCGCGGGAAAGTTATGTAACCAATGACCAGCGCAGAATAATCATGGCTCCATTGGCAAGCGCGGGAGGATCATGCAACCGGAGTGCCAAGCCTGGGAATGTCGTATAACCATTGCCAAGCGCGGGAGGATCAAACCAGCGCTAAGCGCGGGAAAATGCGAAACAAGTATCGAGCACGAAAAGCATGTGGCTGATGCCAAGGGTGGCAAAACGGCCCGGAAAACGATAAACGCAGATGGACAGTTTTTTATTTGATACGGCCAATTGCCAGCAGGAATCGAAAGTGGGTTAAAGTGGATCTATAAGTTGGTGTTAGCTTTCTTGTGATTGATTGAAAGAGTTCAATTTTTGTTGGCTTTTAGTACACGTTATATCATTTTGAACTTTTTAATGTCTTCTTGCTGAGGGTAACGAACTAGCCTAAAAAGAAATTCAAAATTTGCGCAGTTGAGTACTTGGTGTAAACCGTCTAGACAAAACTTATACGATAACACATTTGAAAGCATACCAGAGTGCCTCAGTTTGATAGAGGGAGTGCTCCGGCCTGGTTCTCATCTTTGGTAGGTTCTTTGCTTGCGGATGTACTTTCTTCCGAGGGTAGTCTCGACCGATCCCAGGGATATAGTTGCAAACAAAGAACGATTCGAGGTTTCTGCCACGGAGAACCCGTTCTAGCGAGGACCGCACTGGCTGATTGCATTTCTGATTGCCAAGAGCGTCAAATTGGATGTATTAGGCATTGTGCTGAAAGGCATAACTTTTGTATTACGGTTTCCACGACTTAACATAAATTTTGTCCCAGAATGAAATCGAAAAAAGGTTTCAGTCGAAGCGCGTTTAAAACTTTCCAGAAATTATAGAATTGAAGAAATAAAGTATTGTTAGAAGCGCGCCCTTCCATAAAATTTATTGTTAATTCTCTTTGGAACATTTTAAAAGAAAAATTAACAATTAATTATAAAGCGTTACATGACATTTTGAAAACCTCATGCCATCATTGTCAAATGTGGAAGAAATAAACATGAATGTCTTCTCGATGCTTACTCGGGGACTCAGAATTAAGGAAATGTGTCTGATTCCACGCACCAGATGAGAAATTTTCTCAAGAAAAATGAAAAGTTTTTTTTTAGCATAAGAAATCGTACGACCTTCTCGTACAATTCGTGATTAATAAGTACGAGGGATTTTGAAAGTTCTCAAAATTGCACGAGCCTTTAGGCGAGTGCAATTTGAGAACTTTCAAAATCACGAGTGTCTATCAATCAGGAATTGTACGAGAAGGTCGTGGGATTTTTCATTTATAGTACATTCAACAAAATTATGAACTTACGCGCCGTTGTCATGGAAACTTAATAGGTACTCCTACGGAGTACTATTTGGGATTAATTGTACTGCTCTCGACCAATCAGAACTGAGTAATTTTAAAAACAGTGTAAACTCGAATATTTGTAGGATCAACATCATAAACCGGATCAGTTTACCATGAACTCAATTCCTTTTTTTGATGTCAAATTAACTGAACTGAACTCGAACGGGCATTGCTAACTGTCTATCTCTTTAGCGTATTCTTTATTTTGAACCAAAAATTGGCTTAAATTTACAGCAATAAAATGCACGCAACCCTCCCCCCCCCCCCCCCTTCCCTAGGCGTTCGTTTATTTGGGAACTCATTTTCTTGAAATTGTAGATCCGAGGTGGGAGAGAACAATTTATCGGGGCGGGAGGAACACAAAAATATATAAATTCGCTTTATTTTTAGGTCAATATGAGCCATCGTACGAGTGAGAAAACATACTTTTTCTCTTCGTCTCGTCACGGAAAGAACGTTCGCTCGCGCTCACGTGTTTCGACTTTACCGGCTATAAGGAAATGTAGTCAACATATGCAACCTACCTAAAATTAGTGTTGGCTTTATCTCTTATCGAAACTTTAAAATCTTTTGTTTGTGTATTTATAGCAATAGACTTGAACACCAAAAGCTAGTTTTTGTAATCTCATAAAATTCTTCGGTTTTAAAACTCTTAAATCCGGCTGGAAAAACAGACGCAAAATCGCATTCAGGAAAGGTATTTCAGTGGTAAGCTATTTTTAGTTATATGCTTTGTATGTAATTGAAAATATCATTCTTTTAAATTTACTCTTTTAAGCACTGTGAGGCATGTCCCGAACTCACTGTGCAGTTATTCCTTCTGCTGTGGTCTCTCATGGTGTTCACAAGTCCATTCCACATTCCAGTCATTCTCGGAAAAAGATATACTCTAGTTCCAGTCTATCTTTCGTTTTTTATTTCAAACAAACAATGTGGGTAACAAAGGCTAATTTTCGTCGATGTTGTTGAACTTTTAAATAATATCCCTTGAAGTTATAAACCAGCACTGTGTATAGACAAGTTGGAATTCGAAGAAATATAGACACTGGAAGAAGCTTTCGTGCTAATCTACCAAAAGCCGGAAAAGCTGGAGAAGAGTCCATTGCTTTGAAAGACACTCACGTTAAGAACCAAAGATCAACGTTCACTCAGATGCCTGAAATATTCATGAAACAGGCGCATTAACATGTGAATCAAACATTGGATTAAAGATTACAGACAATCATTTACAACACCTCGTGGCTGGCGTCAGGCGGCGTGCTTAAAGGTCGAGCAACACACGAACATAGTGCCTCGAGCCTTTGCAAATATCAAGTTCCCCCATATTCCCGCCAAGATCTCCTTCGCGACGCGTCACTCATCTTCGCTGTTGGCAGGATCAGAAAATAATTTTCATGGATTGCTTTTTGCGTTTTGAGTTACATTTATTTTAAAGCGCTTCTGTGGCAAGGATGTCAGTCGAACAGACGGTTGCGGCGCAGGATCTATCCTTTCCTGTGAAAGTGTATGTTGGTCTGGTCCATCTTCTTCTCTTGTTTTTAGTCGTCCTCTTCCTTCAAAGACCTTTCAAAGGACGCAATGACGACAACAGCACTCAAAAAGGCCGCAAGAGCAGGACCTTGACCAAAGATAATCGAGCTGTAACAATTGAATCTTGCGAATGGATAAATTCAACGCTGGCCTGGTTTTACATGCACGCTCAAAGCAATGATGAAAAAGATCGCACTCCAAACATCGTCAAGTTGTGGCTACGTGCTCTAAACAAACAACTTCAAAAAGACAGAAAGGTAAAGTTCTTCTCTCGATTGTTTACCTTTAACCGGTAACTTAAGTGGCTGGGAGCCGGTGTGTTTATATTTAAGCCCCTTGTTTCCTCGCCATTGTTGATCCTAGTATTAATTTCCTTATCGCAAATAATGTGAAATTGGTGTAAGGCCTTAGATACAATATCAAACCATTGTTTCCGCCGCCAATATTTTGATGTAAATCGTCAAGTGATAACAGTTTTAGCTCCTCAAATACTACGGTCGATCAAATATTATCTTAATCTGTAAGAAATATTTCTATATTTAAAATAAGGATGCTACAAAAACAAACTAACGAAGACTTAGAAATTAAAGGTCTTTCAAGCGTACAAAAAAACAATTTATTGAATATCCTTATTATCTAAATTTTTTGAATAGAAATAATCTATATACAGGGGGTAAATTTGCATGAGGAAGACAATAATTTCAATCAAATCTTGATAACAGGTGTTTGTCTGGACTGGTTTGATAATAGCTTGACAGATGATGCAGGTAACAGATCCTTCTTCAGTTTTTTCAACTTCTGATTTTGACCAGGTAGTGAAAATCTGTCACACTGCTGGAAAGAGCACCTAAATGCTAGAATGACCAACTCGCAAAATTTCAAAAATATTGTTCTACAAATTAGGGAAACTTTTACAGACATTTGTATGCTGGAGGCACAAATTTGCCCCCCAGCAGAAAAGGATCTGTCAAATTGTATGCTGGGGGTAGGTTTGTCCCCCCAGCACAACAAACAGACATATTATGAGATTGTCATTTTTGCACATGAGATGAAAGGGAGACCTGAGGAATATAACCTCTAACTATAACAGCAATTTATAAAGTACAACTGACAATACTGTTTTCATTGGTGAGACTAGTGTAAAATGGGTAAAATGTGTTTGCAGTGGTATTTACAGCCATTAGATGGAAAAGTTGTGCTAACCCTGGAGTGAAAGCTGTTTGAGATATGTGATGTATGGAATGTCATTCTTTTTTGTCATTGACCGCCCATTCAGCGCTCCACAAGCAGAATACTTCGGCCTATGTTTACTCGATACATCAACAACCGTGCAACCGCAACAGTTAATGCCTCAAGACAACTCCACAAAGGACGAGAAAGAAAGCAAAGCAAAGGTTAAAATTTCATGACTGAACTGTCCAAAAACTAAAAGATCATGTGACCAAGAAAACAAAGAAATCACTAAAATAATGATTATTAGTGGGAAAAGACACGACAAGATAGGTAATGGTAAGGGACGGTTCACTATTTATGGAGATGACCGGGTCGGATAAAAAATGACCGGGTCATAAAAAATTTTCTTCCAGAAACGACGGGCTATGAAGATTTAAAAGGGCAAAAGGACCGTGTTCTGAAAAAAAGTCCTTTAACAATTAATTATGACATTTGTCACTTCAATAGTAAAATATAAAACCTTTTAACTTTATCAATATTAAACACCGTCGCGACTTCGAATTACGAAATGAACGATTTGTGACTGTGGAAAAACAATGCCCATACTTGGTGAAAATAAAGGTCGTATGCAAATTAATGCGGGTTGAACGAGACGATTGGGTGCTGAGAATGTGGCAACGTGAAGGTACTTGTACGAATTAAAGTGTTTTGATCATCGTTGTGGTCTTTTTGAGAAGAGACGAATGATTTAATCATCAAACCCCTGACAATCATTGACACTTGCATCTACGCCAAGGCCTATTGATTCTGGTACCGTTAAGTATACATTAAAAATCTTGTAAATAGGTCAAGTTTTCGGCATCAACTATTTATATTTTCAATTTACGAACGTTGCTTGATTTTAATGTAGCCTGCGAAAGCAAGCGTATTTTGATAACGGTTGTCGCCATTGAAATGTAATTTATGATAAGCTAGCCTGCAGTGCAGGCGGTTTTGGTGGTTTTCATCCTTCGAGTGTTTAGCCGCCATTTTGGTTTCGTTGCACTGGCTTGGGAAACTTTTTACCTCGCCCCAACTCTCCACTGTTTTCCTAATTCAAGATGGCGGCCTGAACAAACCGATGGGACTATCCACTCGCCCCCGCCAAAAACCGCCTGCACTGCAGGCTAATGATAAGCTGAATTCTATAGCTCCAGGTTACAACTAATCTCCTTCGTGACATTTGGTACTTTTCAATGGCTGTGTCCCACCGGAATCATCTCCTTTGTTGCGATGTACCCAAATTGCCGGAAACGATTTGTTATTAAACAAGTCATGTTGTAATACATGTACATAAAGCGACTGTTATACTGTTTATGCATTGTCATAATTCTTCCTCAAATTAAATATTAATTACATTGACCGGGCTTTGAAAAATTGAAAATAAATCAGGACGGGCTTAGAAATTCTGAAGTGATAGTGTGACGGGCATTAGGAAAAAAACGAAAAGTTAATTCAAATTATCCAACCCGGTCATCCCCATAAATAATGAACCGTCCCTAATAGGACTGAGTGGAGTCCAATTTGGTTTGTAATCATATGAGTGATTAACAAAATGGGAAGACCGTGTAGCGGGAGTCTGATTTGTTTCATCACAAGTATGATTACAGACTGAATTGGATGACACGAAGTCCTGTTACCAATTAATTGTATCTCTAACAAAATTCAAGAAAGAAATAAAAGAAACTTTTCAGGAAAAAAATAGTTTCACCCTGAGATGCGTAGTAAAGAAAATATGAAAGTGCAACAGGTGCCCTTCCAGCACGAGCCATGGTGTGTACTGTCCAATAACTGAGGCATGATGCATACTGTCCAATAACACTGTCCAATTTGGCCAAAAATCATAGCTGGTGATGGCCAATCTAATGCGAGAATTTTGTTATAGTTATGATTAATCTGATTATCAGCGCTAATGATGATTAATTGATTTGTCAATTAATTGATTGATTTGTTTATTACTTTATTTATCTTGTAGAAACATCAGAAGATTATAATTGACAGTCTCGGCCCAGGATGTCTTCCTCCTAAACTGACAAGTGTTTACTGTTTGTGTGTTCATGGAAACATGCAGGTATTTAGGAAAGAAACTTTGACCAACAATAAATTTCTTACTACAGTATATTCCCCCATCTGGTTATTGGTTTTTTACCCCCCCTGCACCCCCACCCTGCACCCCTTCCCCCTACCCCCTCCTCCAAGATAATCTTCCTTCTTCTTATGGTTTGTCCAAAATTGTACTCAATAAGTATTATAGCCTAGAGAGCTTCACAGGCCAGGAGAGAAAGACAGTCCTCACAAACTGCATCCAAGACACTGGCCAGAAATTTTTTTTTAGCAAGTAGTAGAAATATGTTTTCATCCTCAATCTTATGAAACACACTGAATGATTCAAAGCTACTTGCAGAATGCTTTGTGCCAGCAATTGAAATTTTTGGAAGATATCTACATCTTTGTTTTATAACATTTAGCCATAAAGTTCTTTACAGACATTCATGAAAGTGCGTGACATTGATTTTCTTACTAGTGCATCACATTTCATGTGGAGACTGCCGATCTTGGTTTCCTGATCCGTGTTTTACAACAAACAGACGATGGACCAAAAACTACTCATTTTGAAACACGGGTAGTCAAACTCACAGGAGAGGTACATGTAATAATACTCTTTTCTTTTCTTTCTTTTCTTGCATGTAAATTTGTTTTGTATAATATAAATAAAGAATTGAATTGAATTAATACATCCATTAAAGTATTATTTCAGTGAAATAATGTAATTTGAAGGACTTTCCTTCAACAGTGGTGTTCCTGTTTTTTAGCCTAAAAATCCAGGCCCCTCTAAATTTGCTATTCTTTGGTGTACAGACTGGCAATTATGTCAGAAATAAACATTACCCATTTGTCCATTGTCTATTTGTTTTGCTTTTAAAATAATTATTTTTGTTTGTTTGTATATTCAAGGTGGCGCTTCAGTTGGGTACTGGTGCATCAAAGCTAGAGTTGTCTGTGCGGTTTATTGGCATTCCCGAGATTGCTATGTCCACTAAATGCCTTGTAAAGGTAAACAAAAAACCATACCCTCAGTGAGGAACATACACTGTTTTAGTTCTTGTTGAAAGCATTGTCACATGTTTCGATGCTCAATGCTTCCAGCAGATAAGAGGGTCGGAGTCTCAGGTCAAAAACTCTACAAGATCAGCTACATGACCCAGCAAATTAATGAAAAATTATTTTATAATAGTTTGGTGGGAACAGTGGAAATTTGACCCATTGGAATTCCTTCCACCCTGGCTCTGTTTTGTTAATCCAAGTTTTGTTGTGATGATCATTATTGATAGAATTCTGGCATCATACATGTATATGTAAGGAAGACAGATCTAGAAAAGGTGTACATGTATTTGTGGCGTTTTAAATTCCTTTTGTAGATGTCCTCCCTGAAAACCGTGACTTTATGTACATGAGATGCATCTCTTCCTAAAATCTTCTAATATCAGTGTTATTATTATTATTATTATTATAATTATTATTATTATTATTATCATTATTATTATTATTATTATTTCCAATCTAATACTATTTTTGAAAGAAACTATGGGTTTCCATTGTAATGACCCATTCACCTCCAGAAATAAACATTTGAGTGCTTGTCCAGGGCATTTACATGTATCAAGTGGGATAAATTTGGCGAGCAGGGTTGGTGCAGTGGTGAGAGTGTTCCCCTTCCACCAATGTGTCCTTGGTTCAATTTTCGGCCTCTGCATTGTAAGTGGGCTGAGTTTGTTGGTTCTCTAATCTGCTCTGAGAGGTATTTCTCTGGGTACTCCAGTTCTCCCCTCTCCTCAAAAATCAACATTTGATTTGATTTGAGTTGATTTAGAGTTCATTTCATTTATAGTCTCCCTAATTAGTAAAGCACCTGTGCTCAGCTAGAAAGATTTGAGACTTAATAATTAAAGTTATTATTGTTATTATTATTATTATTATTTATTAACCATAGTAATTATGTGATTATTTGCAAAACAACAGTTATAATTTAATTTCAATTTCTCATTTTCTAATTAAACATTATATAAGATTATTTTATGACAATATTCATACGTCTCCAACTAGATTTCATATTAAATTATACTTAAGGAACTTGTGCAAATTAGATTATTTATACTTAATGTTATAAGTAGAAAGTCATGTGTAGTTTATTATTTCAATATTCTTTACTGGTCTCAGTTAATTTGTAATTGTTAAAATGATGTGAAACAAAGTATTGTACACAGCCAAGGTTTTCACCAGAGGGACATCCAGGCGTCCTGTGGATGGCCTCTTTTAGAAGAAATGCAAGTAGAATTTAATCTCTTATATTTTTTATGGGAAATCATGCCTCCTGGACGGCCAGTTTCCAACGTCTGGCTAAAGACCTGTGCACAGTTAACAATGTCTTCCTGTCACACGAGCCTCACCTCATATACATGCTTTTTTATACTTGCATCATTAAAATTCAAATGCCAATATTGTTCATTAATTAAGTAAATATTTTTATGTGTTTCAATTTGTCTTCTTGTCCACTAGTATTGATTGTGCTAATTTTACATTTTAGGGTTTAAACTCTCTTTGACAAGACACAATGTCTTTGTAAATTACTTATTTTTTTTGCAAATATTTTGCTTAGTTTAGTTTGCATGTCACTGTAATATTGTTATCTTATCAGCGACTAGCTGGTTTGGCAGCTTGATAGTGTTCCTGCATGAAATCGAAAAACAATACTAGGTACCGGTACATGTGTGTGGTTTTGTGCATGTTGCTGTATAAGTGCTGAGTTATTTTAGTTAATAAATGTAGCTAAATCAATATTGTTTACATGTACCTGCAAACCACCTGCCAAATCCTGTCATATTTTCTTCAATCTATTTCTCAGTCTAACTTTGACTGCCTCAGTGGAAGAATGTCATTTATATCTATAACATGAAATCAGTTCTTCTTATAATAACTGTCTGACTTTGTGGAATTGATGCTCATCAAAATATTTCACCATAGTAGATGATCGTCTGTATACTCTTTACTACTTGTTGGTGTAGGTTTAACTGTGTACTTTATTTGGAGTGAAAACCTCTATTCTTTTGTAGTGAAAAACCTTAAAATATTCTCATAGACAAAAAAAATTATGGTTATTGGCTTTCACTGCAATGAATTAATTTAATGTGATAACTCAGCTATCATCACATGAACTACATTTTGGTTTTGGAAGAAAAAGACTGGTCAGTAGAATACTAATTAATATGATATTAGCCAAAATGAAAGTGACCTTATCCATTCAATACTGTTGAAATATACTTCACAGTTTAGCATCAGTGGTTCTCCAAAGAGCTTTATTAAATTACTTTACATTGTAGCTTTCCACTGCCCTGTCTATTGCTCATAATCTTACCAGAATAAGAGGATGTCAACCCCTTTTTTCAAATTTACTTTGAAAACTAAACTGGTTCTGTTAGTACCAAGAATAGTGATCTTATTTCACTGGAATGTCAACTGTTTTCCAGGTCCCATGGCTCTCTTTCCATCCCAGAAAACATAATTATTCTAGCATTACACTGGTAAAGCTTGATTGAACTCTGAGTTACTAGCTTGTAAGTCATTAATTATTCAGCTTTAACAAAAACACACTGGCAGTTTCATTTAAAATACTACCAATTTTTATCAGCCAAGTTTTGCACTTAAAAGTTGCAGTGTTCTTAGGGGTCCTGTTAGTATCCCACTATGGGACAAGATTCTTCAAAGCAAGGTAAAAGGCATCGCTGAAATGGCGAAGAGTCTGTCCCAAGTTTTTCTCATTGTTTGGTGGTTCAAAAGGGTCAGTAAATGTTGATTCTGTTGTGGTTCAAAGCAGGAATTGGCAATGATGTTTTGGAACAGAGCAAAGAAACAAAACTTCAGTGTGTTGTTAAGACATTGGGAGACCCCTCCACTTTAAATGGGGTAAGTTATGGTCGGTTTTGTCTTTGGTGTCGAACACACACCCTAGTCTTGCCTGCAGCAGGTACTTGTAGCTAGATATATTGAATATATGGCCCTGTTTTATGAAAACAGCTTTGTTGTTAACCTGTGTCTGTCTTATTGAACATGGGTGCAATCCACTCTTTCTGTGTTTTGGAGTTTCAACTCATGTTTGTAATAAATTACATTTTATTTTATGTAGGTTGTTTACAGTACCTTAGACTTTACTTGTATGCCTTCTTTTGTTTCCTCTGAGGCTTTTCTATTTAAGGTTATCACCAGGTTGAAAAAGTAACACAGCAAAAAACATATTGCTTAATTGTTACTAATTTTCCAGCCACATTGTTATATAAAAAGATTTCAATTTCCAATGTTTTACTTTCTATTAATTTTATTACGGATTTCTAGTCAATACCAAAACTCTAAATAGGAAACAAACTGGGCCACATGGAGTCTTTCAGCTTTAAAATAAGTAGTTCATTGAGTAAGGTATTTATGTAAATGGATGCTTTTTGAATTAAAGTGTATAATCGTTTGTTTCACATCTACTTATGTGTACCAACTGATTACATTAATACACTAAGGGGTGAAATCCTTTGCAAAATGTGAGCTCTGTAAGTTAGACAGTTAGACAACCTTTTGGGTTAATGACCCAGATTTATGTCTTGGGTTTTCTTTGAAACTGCATGAACCCTTGTACCATACTAGCATATTTCTTTATTTGTTTGAGGTTTTGTGTCATTTTGCGTAATCTAATAAACAAATCATCAGTCCATCCTGGGTATGAAACATCACTGTAGCATCAGCGGCAATGTTTGAAGTCCAAATTTGCACTAATTGTACTTTAGATTATCAGTGTAACGGTAGAGATACTGTAAGTGGTTATTTGTGTTTCAAACAATGTACAGCTGTATTTAAAACCTGGAAATGTGCTGTGGTTTGTGACATGACTCTACTGTCAGTGAACTATTTATTAACAGGCAAATACGTGTAGTAAGTCTAGTCGGCTTGTTTTGAGTCAGACAACATAAAATTATTATCATATGACCTGTATAGCCCCACGCGCGTTTTCATTTTAAAACTATTGAGAAAGTCCCCATATGAGGGCCGTGTGCATTAGGGCGAGCAAGGCCGGAAAAAGCCATACGGCCCTGTTAGGATTCTGTCGCGTCTAACCATGTAAGTTTATTTTACAACCAGAAAGCAAATACAAAGAACATATTAGATCAATTTATGTGCAAATAAGTCGCTCTTTTGTAAAAACTTCATCTTTTAAGCGCTCGTAAACAGTCTAAGGAGGCCATATGATAAAATGCTTATTGACTGAGTTAGGTCGGGCCGGGACGGGAAAATATTTGGCTCTCGGTCCATACCGGCCATGACCTCGAGCCAAATATTTTCCTGTCCAGCCCTCCCATTCAGTCAATAAGTACATATTATTTGAGGATTTCAGCCTTTTAGTAGCGTTGATTTTTTTATGCAAAATTCCATACTTTCATGGAGAAATAAAAAATTGCATTTACTAGTAAAAATCAATCAGACACAGATTAAATTTAAGTCCTTCAGGCAAAGGATCCCGGAGACAACTAGTAGGAAACGGCATTGTTGCATGATATCAGTTATTATTTTGCATTGGTTTCACTATGTTAGTTGTGATAGGCTATGTCATGGTTTATTACTGCTGGCACTGTGTTTGGTATGTCATACAAGCCTACAGACAATAGTTTTTAGTTTTTGACATGGAGAAGTGATGTCACACCTATGGACAATAGGTTTTATTCATTTAGAAGTGATTAGAAGTTATTGTTCAGACAATGTGTGGTTCCACAAAATATCCATTACCCTTCCCCCCCTCCCCTCTGGAAATTCCAATTAGCTCCATACTTTTCTTTAAAAACTTTTTCTTTTGCCACCCCCCACCCCCCACCCCTTCAAATTTTCATTTAATCTTATCTGTGGGTGAGGTGTGGATGCTACATTACACATGCAAGAAACTCATTTATTTTGCTGAACGGTTTCAAGAATTCTTAACAGAGGGTTTTACAAAAACAGGTCATAGTGATAATTCTTGCTATCATGTTCAAACTCATCCAATAATTGTTAATTATTTTTCATTAGTAATCATTATTATTGTTATTTTTATTAAATACTTAGGATGGTGAGGTTGATGGTGCTGAAATACAAGAAAAAGTCAAAGAAGTGATTTGTAAAACCATCACCAGCATTCCTTTGGCAGATGCCTCATCTAGGGAACGAGTAAATTCAGACACGGTAAGGCTACATTGTATTTATTGAATGATTTACAATGCCTTTCACTGCAGAAATGTGTTAACCCTTTAACTCCCAAGGGGTTCTCCATTGACGAGTAAAATCGTCTGGCGTTAGACAGTAAAATCTATAAGTGCCATTTGGCACTATCGGGAGTTAAAGGGTTAACGGGGACATAGTTTTTGGGTGAAGATGTTGTTAACCCTTTAACTCCCAAGGGGTTCTCCATTGACGAGTAAAATCGTCTGGCATTAGACAGAGTAAAATCTATAAGTGCCATTTGGCACTATCGGGAGTTAAAGGGTTAATTTGTTCCAGTAAGATTCACATTAAAGAAGTGTGTTGTCATTATTTCGGTGTCAATATAAGTTGGTAATATTATTATTACAAACTTATGTTGACACATTTCTTTAGTGTGAATCTTACTGGAGTGAATTTACAACCTGTTGAGGGGGTAAATTGGCTCAAAGTGAAATTTTTGGTGTTGTGAAATGTGCTATAATAATTTTTTTGTACATTTTCGGGGGCAACAGTCTAAACCATGGTCACTGTTTGCATGTATTTATTGAGAAAAAATTATAACTGTAGCTTGTATACAAATAGGAAAATATTAATTTTTGTATATTTTCAAAATTACTTAATAAGCTAAAATGCGGTTTTATTCAGGCTGTTATAAGGCTCCCTTCAAGTATATCTTTTGACATGCTGAAACTTAAGTGATCACTGAAGAGACCTTAAGAGGTGGTTAAACTAATGCAACACAGCATGTCAGTTAAACATTAACAGATCAGATACACTGCCTATCAGAGAGTAGCAATACATTATATTCTTTAACGTAGACAGATATTTCAATTTTGTTTGATTTTTAATTTTGTTTTCATGTTCTGTCAGACTTCATTTCTCAATGTTTCTCACAAAGCCATCTTGTAGTTTCCATTGGCTGTGCAAGATTGAAAAGCTGGGCTGGCCTGCAGAAAAGATGTTAGTGCCACCAATTTAAGAATATAATCATGAATTTGTCACTGTTTTCTTAGGTGACAAATTGAAATGACCAAACATTTACCATTCTACCTAATAGAGACAACTTGAGTGGCTATCCCTGGTGAAAATCTTTCAAGGATCTTCAAGGATCCTTAAAGATCTGCATGAGGATCTTCATGAGGATCTTAATTAAGATCCTCAGACATCTTGGTAAAGATCCTCAAGGATCCTTCATTTTCTTGCCAAGATCCTCGAGGATCCTCGAGGATCTTCAAGGATCCTTATGGGATCTTCAAGGATCTTTAAGGATCCTCAAGGATCTTGGCAAGAAAATGAAGGATCCTTGAGGATCTTTTAAGATCTTGCAAAGATCCTCTAGGATCCTCCCAATATCTTGCAAAGATCCTCTAGGATCCTTCCAAGGTCTTGCAAAGATCCTCTAGGATCCTCTCAAGATCTTGCAAAGATCCTCTAGGATCCTCCCAATATCTTGCAAAGATCCTCTAGGATCCTCTAAAGATCTTGCAAATTGCAAATTGGATCTTCAAGGATCTTTAAGGATCCTCAAGGATCTTGGCAAGAAAATGAAGAATCCTTGAGGATCTTTTAAGATCTTGCAAAGATCCTCTAGGATCCTCCCATTATCTTGCAAAGATCCTCTAGGATCCTTCCAAGGTCTTGCAAAGATCCTCTAAAGATCTTGCAAAGATCCTCTAGGATCCTCCAAAGATCCTCAAGGATCTTCCCAAGATCTTCACAGATCCTCCCAAAATCTTGTTCAAGGTCCTCAAAGATCTTTAATTAGATTCCCAAGTTCCTTGAAGACCTTTGACAATTCTTATATGAGGGATTGCTAAAGATATTACCAAGATCTTGTGAAAATCATCAAGGATTCCCCCCCCCCGCCCCCTTCCCCAAAAATCCAGAATTTTGTTAAGATCCTCAAGGATCCTTCAGTTTCTTGCCAAGTTTGTCAAGGATCTTCAAGGATACTTTTATGATCCTCAAGAATCCTCCCAAAGATCTTCAATGCTTAATTCTTATTAAAGATCTTGCAAAGACCATCAAGGATATTGCAAAGTCATGTTCAAAGATCTTTACAAATCTTAATACCATCCACAGTGGCTTTTAAAAGTAACACACTTCACATCAAAAGTTAATTTCATTCAAAATACCACTATATTTATTAAATTCTGTATTAAATATTAAATATGCAATAAAAATTTCATTTATTGTATCATATTTATAATTTAAAAAAATGCACACACAACAAGTGCAAGTGCAGATTTTTAACAGAGCACTTGATAAAATTCTCCTTCTCATAAAAGAATATTTATTTTCCTATACAGGCCATTTGTCATTCAGTGAGAAATTACAATAATATTATTGTTTTCAAATGGTTACAGTGCCACACTGACCATACCATTTCTGTCTAGCATTTTCCATGGGTTTTGCTTTTTCTCTGTTTATCATGCAATTTACTTCATTTACCAATCATCATACAATATAAAAATAGTTGAGCCACATTCGTTCTGGAATAATAATAATATAATAATAACGACTTTATTTAGTCAGGGTAGCACGTAATAGCCATGGGCTAATAAACTTGTGGCCCTGAAATCTAATTACAAATCAAATCAAATCAAATCAAATACTGGCTAACAGAAACATTTCTACAAACAAAAACAACTAAGAGAAAAGGTTTGTAGATTACTGCGCCTTTCAATAACATGCAGACTCTACAATTCAAAGCTCAACTGACAAAAATGCGTTTTTCGCTACCATCAATCAAGTGCTTAGTGGCTCTTCCTAGCTTCTGACTACAGCCGAGGGCACAGTAATCAAATCATTGAGCACAGTTCAGCCAACAAAACAGTGCTTGACAGTGGTTGGAAACTGGGAGGAGCCGCTGAACATTTGTCAGTTGTGGTTTGGATTTTTGAGTATATGCATGTTATTTAAATACGCAGTAATAAATCTTTACTTTTTTACCAATATTATTCAGTGATCTTGTAATAAAAAAGTTATTTTACATGTACATTCTTTTTTCTTAAGTCGTTGCACTTTTGGTTTATGGCCCTACGTATATCGTTCCAGTGTCTATCGACAGTTTTCTGGTTATATTTCTTGACAATGCATCCTAGAAAAAAATGAAACAAAATGTTAGACAAATTAAAGAATTTGAATTTGTCATAGGCATTGACAATAAAACTAATAATAAATCTTTATAGACATGTCACAATAACAATTATTGTCACTTTATTAACCTCTTGAACAAATCTCCTGCTTAAAATACTTTTAAAGGCAAACTACATATGTCATGCGAGAACAGCAACTTATAGCTTACATGTACAGGTTAGTTGGAATGAAGATATTGACACTTCCTTTCAATTGTTTCCTTACAATTTCAGAAATTTTGGTGAAAAGATGGATTCTCATGTGGTAACAAACTTCAAATTTGACAAAATCGTAGGTCTCGAGACTCGACAACACAGATGCCTATAATACGCCTGTTAAAGCCACTATGATGATACTTACTTTTAATTAACACGACTTTCTCAGGATCCAGCGCTTTCCGACCCAACTTTTCGTTAACCGGGGGGAGCATGCCATCAAGTAGCTCCTCCTTTGAGAACAGCACTCCAGCAAGGCGCGTAGCATACCTTGTTGGTTCCTTCGGTGGTGCCTTTAACCCAAGAAGGTCAATGTCATTGAACACCTTGATGAATAGAATAAAACAGTATTTCCTTAAAAGCAAAATCTAAGAAGGGATCTCGATTTATGACAATATGACAACTGGGCATTATGATGATAACTACTGGTACATAGATGAATGGATTCATTACAAAATGTAGCCAAGATAATCACTTTTTGTCAATTAATGCTGTTCCCCAAGGGTTGTGTTATTCAACATTGGTTGTCCTCAAAAGTGCATTGGCATTCCCAAAATGTTGATTTCTGCTCGCTGTAAAATGTAAGTGACCAGATTAGGAATCAGGCTCTTTGAATGCCCACAATAATAATTATTGTTACAGACACTGAAACAAAAATGGTAAACCTTTGCATACAGAAACCCTTAATAATTTCCCATTTCCTCCTACTGATTCATTAAGAAAAAAGGAAATTCTCTTCCCCTAATTAGGTATTTCCTGAAATTTGTTAATGGGAGCTAATTTTAATTGATTCCAGCATGTTCCATGTGTTATATGACCTACCTTTCATTTTTTTTTTATTTCATATTTCATGCTTTGCAATTCAATGGAGATTTGTGTAAATATTTTAATCCATAATAACAAAAATTTGAATGTGAAGTACTGGAGAGAAATGCTTGGAAAATAATACTTTGTTACAAAGAAATCTTCCCAAGTTATCAAAACTGAAGAACAAAAGGCCATGCATTTGAAAATGATGCACTCATATTAGACCCTTCTGAGATTTGACTTTATAAAAGGTATGACAATTTTACACTTAAACATTGAGAACTTTGATTTCACAATGACATACATGTAAGCTAAGAGATTATAACCAAATTATGTAATAAAATATAAGCAGTTTTCCTTACAAAATCTGAACTATCCTCATTGTCGGCTTCATCGCCACTTTCAACAAAAGAGCTGCTCTGTGACTGTGAACAGAATTATGTTAAAAAAATCATTAATAAAATTGTTATAGATTGCCATATCACATTATTGATGATAGGCCTAATAACACTGCTCCTCAGATATTAATTTATCTTTGTACTGACTACAGTTTGAGTTATCACTGGAGGCAGGTGAAATAACTGGTTGCTTAATATATTCAAGATATGCATAGTTTTGTAGTTCAGCACAGTCAAACCTCTATTGTAATAATAATATGGAAGGTGCCTGTAATATGGGTGTCCATAAGGAGAGCTGTCACTGTCGTTCAAATACTAATAGCAAAGGCAAAAACGAATTTGGGCTCACCTCGCCTTTTAATGTGGGACTTGATGTCTCACTCCTGCCTTGACCCATGGTGTTTAACTTCCTATTTAGGTCACGCCCTTGTTTAAGCAAGAGGTCTACTTTACCATCTAATGCCTGCAATCTTCCCACAATGTCAGACAGGCCCTGGAATAAACAATTAGTAAACTCTGAATATTAACGACCGCAATTTAGACATGATGTGTCCTAGTTTCAAATCTACATCAAGTTATGTTTTCTAATTTCAAAGAAACATAATACAACTGGGCATTACACGTCTATATCAAGTACGTCAACATCCACCAATTTATGCATGGCCAATTTTGGCCTTCTGAAATCTTGTACCGTATTCTGACTTCCAGCATGATGATTGATGGGTGTGAAAACTCAACATTTGGAGAATGCAGCAATAAAAAAACATAAAACAACAGATTATTACACTTACATTACAGTATTCAGTTTCTTGCACATGCTTTGAGGATAAATGTCTGCAAAAAAGATTCCAGTTTCTTGGTGTTAACTCTACGTAATTGTCCAACAAGTTATAAAATATTAAGTCCTTGGACACAAAGTGTCAAGAAAGTTTCATGTGAAGAATTCAAAACGAGTGTACATACCCAAAAAAAGAAGCAAATTTTAAGTAATTGAACTTCATGACTGTTTATCAACATTTGCCCATTTGAACTTCTCGCAAAAGACCTGATTTTCCACAAAATTAAAGGTCAATGTTAAATGCTCAGTTAGGAGACTAGGTCCTTAAGTGGGGGACTTATTTATTCATTTTTGACAAGATGTCCAATCTTATGTCCAATCTATTTTGTCTTGTAGTTTATAATTACCTTGACAGTGATTCTTTTTGGTAACTTGATTCAACTGCTTTAGCTAGCTTCTTCTGCTCTTCCTCAATAGAAGCTGATTAAGACAATAAAACAAGATAATCATTATGCTAACCACGGATTCCGCTTAAAGTTCGAGCAATAAGTGCAAAAGTTCTTTACTAAAAATCTACTCACAGCACAGTAACTTTTTGAATGCTATTTAAATCTTCTTCCTGTAATTCATTTCTCTAGGTGACCCCATGATGAAATCTCCAAGCCTTCTCGAGAAATTTAATGTCAAACCCCGTAAGAATGCTTAAAGCGAGTGTTATTGCGCTTTCAACTAACACGAAATGTCCATTTTTAACTGAAATATGGACAGTATGGTTAACTACTGTACAAGTTCAACTTTCTCTCATGGGGCCAGCTTGAGAGCTTAAATCTTGACAAGATCTTCTTACCTTTTATATTCAAAATAATTATTACCTTGCTAAGAGGTTTTTTTGGTAACTTAATTTTTGCCATTATTCCTCGAATGTTGTGTGGAAATCATCTCAATAGTTTTAATTAGTTTGGCCATGGATTAACATTTGTGAACTACATGTAATACCTAAAGGTGTTCAGGCCCATTCCCCATCTCAGCACTTTATTGTGACTGACAGCACCCCCTAAAATTTGTCATTAGGCAAACACTTCATGGGGCAGTTAGGCTGTGTTGCTGCTCAAGATCGAAAGGAAAATCAGTTGCCTTTTAATGCACAAATCAACAGTGAACTGTCTCGAAGACAGATACCCTCAGGACCAGCCCTAGCTGCCTGCATCACAGATGTGGTTGCATTATACAGAGTTGTTACATGTAAATGGCACTAGAAATGGGTGAGATCAGAAAGAACAGGGAAGTTATTTATGATGCTACTAAGCGACTGTTCCTATTCAAGACCCTGTATCAGATCAAGTTAATCCAACAAAGCCAGTGTTTGGAGAGGTGTCCAGCTCATGTGTATCCCATGTAAGAGTTGACAGATACTGTGTATAGGCTAAAAAGTCTTCTCCTGATAATGTCAGTCTTAGTAATTTACATACCTTTCCATGAAGCTGTAGCACATTGACTGTCGGTTTCTGTAAATAAATTATCACATATAATTATAGCTGTAGAACCTAAACGCACTTTTAAATATCTACACTATGTGTAACTTGAATACCAGTTTTCTGGCATTTCTTCGAGGTTTACTATGCCATTTAAACATGTGACCTCTGAAAATTGAAAACCCAACTAATAATTTCTTTTTTTACAGCTGTAACAATCATAATAAAAAAAATTACAATTTCCTCAATTGTGATTGGTTTAAAAAACTCCTATTTTCCCCAAATTCACTTGCCAAGTTGTTATCGGAAAGTTTGTTATTGGACAGTTCAATAGGCCAATCACACTCCAAGTTTTAATTACGTGCATGAGTGCGTGCGCACACTCGCTTTTGTGTTTTTGGCGCCAAATTGTCGGTAGGACGCGCAGTGGCCTTAAAATGTTTACATCTCCTTTGTAGGTATTAACATGCAAATTATCCCTTTCTTTCATAACTTGGCTATTAATTCTTCTTTTCGTGAAAACTTTAACTTTTATTATTAATTGGTAATAAGACTTCATGTCTTCCAATTCACTCTGTAATTATACTCATGATAAACAAATCGGATGACCACAATTTTGTTATGACTCTTATGATAACAGACCCAATTGGACTCCACTCAGTCCTATTACCATTACTAATTGAACGAAGAAGCAAAACAAAATACCTCTACTTTTCTTTGATGTCACTGAGTGACCACTTTCCCGTTTCCTCTTTCTTTCATTACTCCTTTCCTGTCCTGTGGTGTCTGGCTTCTCAGTGTCTATGGGATAATGATGCCCTTTCAATATAAACTTGGAATTCTTTATAGCTTTTCTTTGAGTCTTCTTTTAATTCTGGAAAGCCTACCTTGTGTACTGTTATCCTCTGTGTTAAAGGATATATCAAAGGCCTCCTTTTCACAATCTTCTTTAGCCCCTTAAAATAGACAGAAAATTTGTCACACGATTGAGCTCAGTTTCTTTTCAACGTTTGTCAGTCAAAGTGAACTAGCGTTATCTGATTTATACCATAACCTACTATAAGCCTTTCATGTTATATTTGTACCTGGGACATTAAATACAGCCACTGATGACTGTTATAGAGTCTCATTTGTGAGAAAGTGAAATGACTACAAAAGTAACCGTGGAAATGATTTATGCTTCTTAGAGTGTTTAACTTAACCAGTGAAATGATTTTTATTAGACAACTGGTAATATAGCCTGTGGTCAGCAAATAGTCAGTACACACAAAAGAACACAAAGGAAATCCTGGGCACAATAGGTAGTAGTAGTTAGTCTGTTACAAATTAACTTCTAATTCATGGTGAAGTAAAATTCCCTCAAATTATTTATAGATGTGAATCAATGCTGTGAAAAGGCATACCACACATCATAAGTTTTGCTCTATAATGTTGAGCCGTCCTCCCTTTGCCCCACAGGACATTCACAGTCTGGCCATACGCATAGTGCTCTTCTTTTATTTGATCTTCGGCCACTACAGAAAACTTCCCCTCATCCTCGAACAGCACAAGGGCATACCGGTCATCACTCCCTACAAAAAAAAAAGTGTTACTACTGGTTTTTAAGGATTATACTTAGTTCATCTACACTCAGTGCACTTTGCTTTACGTGGAAATGTATTTATTGTGGTTCCACGCTAATATTACAGTAAATGTATGGGACTTTGGCCAACTTTGAACCGCTGTAACGCCACTACAATTAGAGTTGAATTTCCAAAACGAAAATGTCTTGTAAAAGACATTTGAACTGAGATTATTTTCATGAAGCTCAAAGAACGGATTAAGGCTACAACGAAAGAAACAAACCCCCCTACTTGTCACCAAAATTATGTAAACGACGCGAAATGACCGGGATGAGAATATTTATGAATCGAATTTACAGACGTTGTTGCTTATTTAATGATATCAATAAAACTATTTAAAGTTGTGGGAAATGTTGCAAATCAGCCTCTTTTTAGCTGCCTTACAGTGGGTCAGAATACCCCGCCTTGGGCGGTGTTCTTTGCAAGAACGAAGCATTATTTTCTTATTCAACGGTCCATTGTGAACTTCCCAGTATTTGTTACCTAGATTGACAAAAGATCGCACAACAATGCCGCAGCCACTGTAGTCTTGAAAGAATTCGTTCCACTTTATCCCCCTCGACTTTGTAATCAAGAATATTTGACTACTTAAGAAACAATAGGCATTAAACCTAACCTTTATAACGACCGTAAATTTAAATAATCTTGAGCATTTCCTACTTACCCTGATCCTCCCTTAGTTTCTGGATCTGTAGCCTTTCGCTTGTTGCCATTTTTCTTCTTGTGCTGCGCAAATCCCGTAATAATCGAAGCCCGGACGCATGTACGCACTGCAGTGACAACCAGCAAGTGACCTTTAGTTTTGTAAGAAATTCGATCGGCCGTAACACGTGTTCGCACCTACGACGTGACGTATCTTTTATGCTATTGGTCATTACTAATAATGAGCGCGTGACTATCAGATGCGACACGCGTGAAGCGACTGCAACCCAGTGTGACATTTTCCTCCTCATGGTTAATTTTCCCGCGATTTCATCGAAAAACCAATACACACGTATTCATTATGTCGGGAAACGACTCATCAGATGAACTGGAGAGTACAAACTCTAACAGCTCGGATTCGTCTAGCAGCTCGTATTCCCCAGTCTTCCATGTTCAGGAGCAACTTACCTCCGATAAAGAGTCCGATAAAGATGATGAGAGTTCGGATGAGTGGACGGATGATCAAGATGAGACTTCACATGAAGGAGAGATGTCTCCCGAAAAAAGAATACGAAGAACTGTAAAATTACATGTATCGGAGTGTTCAACCGAAGATTCCAGCTCCGATACTAGCTCTAACTCTTCTTTGAAAAAAATAACTGACAAGATCAGACAGAAACGTAGAAGACGGGAAGAACGAGTAGAAAATATGATTAGAATTCACAAAAAACGCAAGCGAAGGACGAGAAAAACTGAATATGAAAGAAGTGAGGATTCGTCGACTTACAATGATCAGAATGATGAAATGAGACCGACGGCAACTCAGCAATTCAGTGATCCCGAGACAGATGATGATGACGGAAACTCAAATTTTTCACCTAATGCTGATGGAATGCAGATAAATGACACCGAAATTGGTGAGTGGATTTCTTTCCTCTTTTTAGTTAGCACAGCAGGCTTTTTTTATTCACTCTCAGGGTTGTAGCTAAGAGAATAGTCTCCCGGCTAATAGTTTCATTGAGCCGGTCACCGTTTTTTGCGGGATTTTTTTTACAGTCTGTAGTGGGAGACCTGGGACAAAATTTTAGTCCCCAATATTTTGCAACACCTTGGATGCTTTCATTATGCCGAACGGACCAGTCAGAGACCAGAGGGAATACCCAAGGAAAATGGAACAACATTTTCTGATTAAACCAGGCCAACCAATAGGAATGGCTCTTACCAATCTTAATTCCTTTTCCGAATTCCCTAATTAGGACATTAGAACCGGTTTGTCAAAAATGGTATGGAGAATACAAAGCATTTCAAGAATTAAAAAAAAATGGCCAAGTTTTGCGTCTAAACATTCCTTGACCGAGACTACCCCAGAGGCATCCCACTTAACAAGTGAATTTCAATTATACAGAAGTTTTATTGTAATATGTGTGGTATGAAAATAGTACAAAATTATTCATTTATGCCATTAAGATAAATTTGTTTTGTCTGGACTGAAATACATGTGTGTAATACATGTACATGTATCATGGTAAAAAAAAAAGTTCAGCTTCGCTAATTAATTAAGATAAATTTTGTATGGGTATATAATGTATGGGTATTGAATTGCTTTGTATATTTTTATTATATATATTCAGACACTGAGACAGATCACTCAGAGACAGCATCAGAAATGGAAGACAAAATCACTGAAAGTTCAGACTCAGATCAAGAATTTACAAGCGAAAGTAATGGAATGAGTTCTCAGAGTGAAAATCACGGTAGCTCGTCCAGTGAAGAGCATCAGCTGTCAGAAGCTGAACAGCCTGTTTGTCAAGGAACAAGGGTCAGGAGAAGGACTTTTGAAGCAACTCTTTTGGCATT
>OX419344.1:3838384-3918384 GCA_948470475.1 Galaxea fascicularis | reverse complement strand
ATGAAGTGCTCTCATGTGCAGATAGAAAACAACTATTTTGTCAATGTTCATGTGTATGTGTTCATGAATGAAAGAAAGCGTGCTAAGGTAAGATAAGCTTTCCTTGTCAAACTGTGAGTTGTTTTATGTCTATTTTAAACTGTCCTTCTTGTTGTCTGAAATGAGCAGGTTACACCTTAAAAAAAGTACTAAGGGTAGAAACAGTTCGACATGTAATGTTCAGTACACTTGATCAAATGTTTTGTCTTATTTTTATTATTATTTCTGTGAGTATTTGGTTGGATTTTGTGAATTCTTTGTCTTGATAGTTCACTGATAACGGCTTTTGACATAATTTGAAAGTTTGTGCTTTTGAAAAATATGACAATTAACCTACAATGAAATTGCACAGTTTAATATTGTAGAAATTTCCTCATCCTTCTTATCGATCATTGTTGTAGTTTGACCATTTTCTCATCACATATATTAAAAAAAATGAATTTGTTTGTGGTTGGGCTGGGCTGTCATTAAGGGCCGGGGGCCAGGGATTGTACCCTCCTATTTTGAGTTAAATATCTCTGGCTACTTTGATATAAAACCGGCATGTTGACTTCACTACAGCAACTCAAATTCTTGGCTATTTTTTTTTTATATCCTCTGATCACCTACTTCAAAAATTAGTGACAGCCCTGGTTGGGAATGCTAAATTATTGTGAGTGTGTGTTACAGCACAATAAATTTGAATTCCACAATGATTATTAGATGTAACTCACCAAGGTCAATTATAAAATTTGTTAAACATGTGAAACTTAATTTAAATTTTACTCTTCATGACTATTTTTCTTAAAACGTGATGCAAACTTAGTAGGCTTTCCTTTGAGCAACTTTTTTCCTGTTAAATAGGCTGAATATTACCAGTTTATGCTTAACAGTATGTGTATGTACAGTCACTTAATGCATGTAATAATAATATTACATTAAGTATACATACATACACATACAGTGCTGTACTGCATCACCTTTTGAGGATAAAATAATAATTTAATTTATCCTCAAAGGTGATGCATCAATGTGAGTTTCCGTTATGTAGGGTGATAAGTAATGCTATTTAATTTTTTTCCTCCGACTTGATGATGGTTTTTAATAAGTGTATTTTTCAAATGTTGGAAAGAAATGACATTTTTCATTCATTAACCATTTAAACCTGTAAAAAAACATTTTAATACATGATTTATAAGCTATTCCATAAAATATCATTTTGAAACACTATGCATAGACCACCATTTATAACTCTAAGCAGATTCTGTACTTTTAATAATTTTTCAAGTTTTAATCTCAAATTTCCAATTTTCCAATTTTGTTCTTTGTTAATTTGTGGTGCTATTTCAATTTATTAATTCCAGGGCTCTTCTACATCTAAAGACAGGCTTGATTCCCCATCATCAATATCATGTGTTGGAGAGGAGGGAAAACTGCTTGTCAAAGGTTCGATATCTAACAGCATACTAGGTTCTCATTGTAGCTTACAAGAGTAACCATTCATAGTACCCCTTTACAGGGGTTTTAATAAGTTTTGAAATAATTATCTGAGCTAGCCAAAGTAGATGGCAACCTGATAAAGTTATGGTAGTCATTTGAGTGAAAATCTAGACAAAGTAGGCGACGATGAGAGGTCAATTCTGACAAAGTAGGCGGTAGTTTTCGCCGGTTGCCAGCTTGTAATGAAACCCTTGCCTTTAGAGTCCACTTTGCATTGGACTTCATCATGTGTTTCACCTTGTAATCCAACAACCCCTTCCTCCTCCAAAAGCTAAGATGCGGAATCATTCTTCTTTCCTTTACTTTCTGTTTCTGTAGTCATAAAAGCAAGTGGTCTTTGTGGAAAAGATAAAACTGGTATGGGAAGTTTTCATTTGATTACATTGTACTTTAATTGTTGTACTGTGGACATTTTGCCTGTCGCTTGTGATTGCCAACATAAGTTCTTAGGGACTACTGAAAAAATGTTTGAAGTTTGACGGAACTGTAACTTCAGACTCAACTCAGCTCTGGTCCAGGACTGGCTCTCAAAATAATTACATTAACCATAATCTCAGGCAAATAATCTGCAGTGCTTCATCTTGTATTGTTCTTTTTCATGCTGTTAGCTTAGTTTAGTTCAGTAAGGACTAGGAACTTGGGAGTTTCCCTAATTCTGACTTACATAGATCAACAACAACATTAACTTGAGTTCAACACTTAAGTTCACGTTTTAGCGGTTTACAACTTGACTGCTATGACTAATGACTAATTAACCACCTACTGACTAATTTCATCTTCAAAGTGTAATTTAAATTACCTATTTACATCAGTAAGATAAATAAGCAGATTAAATTAACCTTACATGATTGACACTGACCACAAACAGCAAAGGATAATGGCAGCAGGCAGTGACAGTGACATATTTTAAGGTTATATCCCCGGCTACTTTGATATGAAAACAGCATGTTGACTTCACTACAGCAACTCGAATCCCTGGCTGTTTTTTTTTGGTATCCCCACCTACTTGAAAAATTAGTGACAGCCCTGATGTTTACTTTACCACAATAGTTGGATTTCCTGGCTCCTCTTTGCACATCCCTGCCCACTTCAATTGACAACCCTGGTTTAGAACTTCCAAGTTAAGCACTATCCATTTTTCCATTTTTTGTGTGAGTAAGTCTACACTTTTGTAATGAATAATACAGTTGTAATCATTATTATTATTTTTGCCTTTTTGAAGGACCCGTCAGTCCGTACTGTATTGTATCAGCCAGTAATCCATTACAGCGCAAGAGAACCAGCATGGTCAGAGATAATGACAGTCCATTCTGGAATGAATATTTCACTTTGTAAGTTTATTGTGCTAACCAAGTTTTTCTCAATAATTTAGCACATCTTGCTGTTAAACTCAGAAAGTTACTATGAACACTTCAAATATTTGAAGATTAACTATAGTGTTGCAAATTAAAACCAATTAGATGTGAGATGGCTAAACTGCAAATTGTAATCATGTTGATCCGTTAATGGTTTGTTCTTGCGGTTTCATTGTGTTTCTGGTTTCATGGTTTTGTGAGTTTCACAGTAAAGTAATTTGCCTTGTGATGTTTCAGGGGGTTTATTAAGGGCCGGGCACCGGCAAATTGACCAGCTGTGAACAAGACTTAGCTACAATTTGACCGGCTGTTTTTGTCTTCTCTTCTTACTTTCTTTTATAAGAAAAACTAAAAATGCCCAGCTGAAAATACCCACTGGCCTCCTACACAAAAACGTAATGAAACCCCTGATGTTAAGGTATCACTTGTGTAACAGAAATATGAAATTTAGAATACAATTTTTATTTACCCCTGCTATTTAAGATTGTTCTCTTTCTGTTAAAAAATGCCTCAGGTGCTTGAGTGTATAAGGAATTTGATTGTTCACGTGAAAAAATATATCATGGGCTATTGATCTTGACTATATCTGATGGTCACTATCTGATAAAATGTAGTTGATATTGCAGAGAGGCAGTCAGTAGTAGTGTAGTGAGATTCATTTGATGAGATTGGTTGGGTACGATGAGAAAACTTGACCATTCCAGAGCTATGTGTACATTTTAGGGAGACTCTATCTAAACTACTGATAGATCCAGCTGCTGTTGTTAGCGTCTTGTTTTTCAATACTGTTTTTTCTTTTTTCTTTTTTCTTTTGCTTCTTAGTGACATCTCTCCAAAAACCAAAGAGATAACGCTTGACATATATAATTATGAAAAAACTGAGAAAGGTGAGTTTTAACTTCCTTTCTACATCTAATCATTATTAAGTTGGTAAAATCCTCACTGGATATCACACCAACTATTGAGATAATATTTCAATTTATCCTACTTTGAATTTGGCTAATTTAGATTTAAAATGATCGATTGAAGTTGCCGTTACATATTCTTAAAAACTTAAATTAAAACATCTTTACATGCTTTAGGTACTTGATACTTCAATTTGTGATGTCTTCTCTTTTTCATGTCTACTTTTTTAGTTTCCTTATTTATAGAATAAGGTAAAATAAAAATAATAAGTAAAGGTAGAATAAAATCCATTTCTTGATTTTTAACATCACTTATTATTTTACTTAATTACCACTTCAAGGATAAAGTTACACGTGTTTTAAACAAAATGAAACGATTTTTTTTGGTTGCATGCCATAACATTGCAGTTAAAGCTTCATGTTTAAATATGTGCATTAACAGTGATTAATTTGATAAGTTAGTCCATCAGTTGGCTTTAAAGTCCATTCTTTTCTTCATTAAAATTAATCTTTGAAAAGCCATTTTTAAACACTGATATAATGTTAAAAGTTTTTTTTTAATTTCTAACACAATAAACTTTCACATGAATAAATTACACTGTACATGCATGAACGTTTCAGATATTTATCTCAAAATTCCTTTAAAAACAGATGCTAACGGCCACTTGGATGACAATGAATTTACTGAAGAGCAAGGTGAATAAAAAGTAGTTCTTTCATTTTAATAGGGCCTTGGATTTCCTTGAAAACATTGCAATAAATTTGACACTACAGTATGCTGACTGCTAAAGCTGATAACTGTAATGAACAAATAAACATTTGACCTTCCACTGAAGAGCAAGTGATACCAGGCGTTCGATTCAGTAAAACTGAAAAGTAAAACGTCGTTAAGAATAAATAGGAATTTACGCTGGCATGCTCACAGCTTGGCTTTTCAATCAGTCACAGTTGAGCATTTCGACGAGTTAGTCAATTGGTCGCAGAATTAATGTTAATTTAATGTTTAATGTGCTGTTAAACCTCGTCATTGATAATCTCTCTTTGACTTGACATTCTTAAAGATCCTTGCTGATTAAATTCCTGTTGAGCATAAGCTCAAGTGAACAAGTGTTTATAAGTTCCGTAAAAGACCTTTTCTCCCAAGAGGTGTGATATCGCTACTTGCCCAAACGGTTGGAAGAAAGGAAATGATCACCCAAGTTTGAATGCCTTGATGTTGAAATAATAACTTGCAACTAGTTCCTTAAGCATGGAGGTACTTTCTCGTGGTTTGTCATGTCTATGCCGGAAATGTTTTGCTAAGATGTGTTTTTCTCGCGGAAAATTGCCTTTGTGGTAGAGAGTAACGTCCTTAAAGAACCCACAGTACTTTCTCGAATAATCCGGAAGTGCAGAAACTATCTATAGTATCAAGAGGTACCGTCTTTATGAAGCACATGGAAAATATTATACCATATGGGAGATCAGTTTAATATGCTGGAGCTCTTTGTTCACATGGGAGCACATGCTACACAGGCTATAGCGGTAGTGGATAATTTGTCAAAGCAACACGACATCTAATTATCTTATAATTGGCGATCATTTCGATTCTTCTTAATTCTGTACCTTTGTATGGTGTAAGTACGGTTTGTTGACTTATTTTTTATTGTTTAAACAGATGACTACCTTGGTCAAGTGATTGTACCCCTATCAACTGTGAACAGAGATCAGACGTGTCGCCTCATACTACCCGTGTTACCCAGGTCATCCAAGAGTGACCATTCTAAAGGAGACATCAGCTTAGAGGTGAGGCGACTCTGATATCACCATGCATATTCTCATGACCCACCTCTAGTCATTTTCAACGGTGTTGCTTGAGAGAACGTGTCTCCATGTCAACTTACACGTGGGTTGCCACGGTCGGGGAAAATTCAAGGAAGAAGCGATTTTTTTCAAGGCAGGGAATTCACTTTTGGCTAGCCGTTAGGTTTGGGAGGAAAAATCTTGTTGGTAAAGGCAAATGTTGTTTCAAATTATTCCGGCAAAAGATAGATTTCTGTGGCGCCATTGCTGGCTTTATTGCCCAAGGTTATGTTTTGGATTGTTTTGTGGTCAGTCAACAATCAGGGAGATGTCAGGGAATTTGTTTTAATCCATTGAGTGGCAACTTTCTAATATATATTCTAAATGATCACCTCCCTTATTGAGTGTCGTGTAACCAAAACCAAAGTTTATTAATCTGACCAATCACAACAGATTCCAAGAGTGCAATGAGCCAATCAGAATACATGTAGCTGGCAAATCGCGATTGGCTGTGAATTTGCTTCTCATGCATTGGCTGACAAAGTGGCGTTACTTTTGCTAGCCAATCACAGAGCGAAGCAATGTAAAGCCAGCAAAATCACAATTTGGTCTCGACACCCAATTGAAAACCGCTGTAAAAAGAGACACCATTTGGGATTTGTTATCATACCGCTTATTCTCTCTTTCCTTCAGTTTACTTTTGATAAGGATGGGAAGGTTATTGATGCTTCTTTGCCTCTCATCAATGGTTTTGACCGGAAAGCATCCTCGAGAGGTAAACTTCGTAGTTATGGTGATTATACCCTGTAACAGCAGTACTTGGGAAGCTAACTAGGAGTGGAAGATGGTTAAAAACTGAAGAAGACGGCATGGTGTCAGTTTTTGCGCGGAGCGCGTGTTTGTTTCAGTATTTAGAGTTCACTAAGAGACTCTGAAATACAACGCTGAGGCTGCTTGGATTTCCGAGCGAAGTTTAGCAATCATTTTGAGTAACCACCATTGCAATTTCAAGAAAAATGGCGATTTAGAAACCTGGAGTACTGCTTAAGAGTGATGATGACATTGTTCGAAATAACGGCCAGCCAAAGGGTAGTGTGCGATCAGAGTTGGGTATTGACCAGACAAATCCTTGGATTGCGGGACATGTCGTCTGGTCATTAGCGCTTTTAAAGACAATTTAATTTTGAGCTATTTGATCATCATGAGGGACATTCATGTTCCCGTAAAGCATCATCATTCATGCAATCTGGGGTCACTATTGTTAAAACTGTTGAAATTTGACCGGCCAGAAACTAGTCATGTCAGAGCAAAGACATGTTTGACCGGACAATGTGATCGGCGCCTGCCTATTGATTATTTTGAGCCCTGATCTGATGATGGTGGTAGTGTTGGTGGTGACGGTGACGGTGATGGTGATCAGTGGTGATGGTGGTAATAGAAACGTCCTTCAAATGAATGCTAAGTAGCTAAATTTTTGCGTATTTGACTCTATCTACTTGTTCATATTCAACAGAGCCTGAAAAAACCAGTGCCCACAGCAGTCCATCAGAGGAATCACCCCCCAGCCTTATGAACGGGGAGTCTGGTGTAGTGAATGGGCACGCTCCAGTCCGTAAGCGTTACATAGAGTCCAGTCTGGATGAACTAGCGATGGAGATTGAGGCTTATGAGCAGAGCGATGAAGACAAACCTAAAGCGAAGGCTGTAGAGTCGCACAGGGAGCCTGATCTGCACAGGGAGCCTGACCAGCACAGGGTACCTGATCTGTACACGGAACCTGATCTGCACAGGGAAACAGCTTCTTTTCCTGTTGTTGTACCTGTGCCAGAGCCTGGGCCGTCACGTGAGACAGAGGAGAAAGAAGAGGATGAAGAAACAGCTATTGCAGAGCTACTGAAATCAACCGAAGGGGTATAGCATTTACAACTGATTAACTGTTTGCTCACTTATTGTAAATGGCCTTTAGAGCGTAATAAACATCACCACAACAACTACCGGAAAGGACATCCAACAGTTCATTTAGCACAAAAATACTACGACATTGAGAAAGTACTGAAATCTACAATGAACATTTAAGGTTCCGTCGTGAAAACAATCTACGCATTCAAAAAGCAAGAATCTTTAGTGCTGAATTGCCGTGTATTTCGTAAAAAAAAAAATGTGTTACTCATTAACACGATTAAGCTTTCAATTGCCTGTAACAGCAACTTGCGCAGTTGACTCCCTCTTTATTTTCATGACAAATTAAGATAGGTAAGAGCATACAAGTTGCAGCGTTGGTGCCTGTTTACAAGCTTTTGCTGCTGCGTTGAGTTGAAGTGAAAAAATTGTTACCGGTGTCTTTTGCAGGAAGAAACAGACGAAAGCAAAGACGAAAAGGAACAAACAGAGGCTGAAAGTATTGAAGTGCATGATAAGGGACAAGAAGCAGAAGAAATCAAAGGAAAGGATGATGAAGATCAAACAGCAAAAGAAGAAGAAGAGAAAGCGGAAGAACCAGAGTTAAAACCTAAACACCGAAGGTCATTTAACTTGTTTAAAAGGAAAAAATCGGACAAAAAAGTGGAAAAGGTTGAAGAAAAGCTTGAAGATGTAAATGCGGCAGAAGATGACACCCATGAGGATGATAAAAAGGAAGAAACCCCAGCTGGAGATGAAGAGGAAATAAAGGAGATGAACGGAGAAGATACGAAAGAAAGCGAGGAATTAAATGAGAATGCTGAACAAGGTGTAGAAATTGAGACCAAACCGAAGGTGCGTCGGTCGTTTAACCTTGGGAGGTTTAAAAGGAAGACGCAGAGTGCGGCTGCCGTCGAAGAAGAAAAATCGCAAGAGGATGACAAAAAAGAAGAAGCCGCAGCTGAAGACAAAGATGAGATAAAGGAGATTGAAGCAGAAGATAAGAAAGAAGAAGAGGAGGTTATAATAGAGGAAGGAACAGAAGATGACAAGGAGAAGACAAATGGACATGACGAGGCTACAGAGCAACCAGCAGAATTTGACTCTAAACCCAAGATGCGTCGTTCATTTAACTTGTTCAGAAGGAGGCCACAGAGTATGGTAGCAGCTGATCGGAGAACGGACGAGGATTCTGAAGAGAGGCCAATATCAAGACATGACCCAGTCAGGCATTCATACCATGCAGGAGACCTGCCTGTTCCAGACCCAAGTAATCTACGTGAGTATCTCCTGTTGCTCTATGGCTTGTGTGTTTGAGGGTAATATAAGTGGCGTGAGAAACGACAGACTGCTAGCGGCCAGTTTATGGATAGTGGAGAGGGCGCAAGCCGTGAATAGGGCGGGGAAAACTAGACATTAGCTGAGGGGGGCTTGAGCCTTCCCTAGTCTCCTCTCGTTTTTTCAAGTCTAACCGCAACAACAACAACAACAACAACATCAAGTTGTTTACAGAATAACTTCACCGCACTGTTAGTATCTTGCACTGGTGACTATTCAGAAAGCAAAACAAAGATATTGTGGGATGGGTAAGCCAGCATTACAATTCTACCGAACATGGAGTTCCTCTTCGCGACCTCTCCTTCTGGCGTGGAGGGGACATGAAAGGACCTGTAGCCACACCCTGTTCCTGCTTATTTGCCCCTCTGTAGTGTGAGAGGGGAAGGGGTGGTGTTGTGAAGAGTAATCAGAAAGAAACCTCATGTTTTTCTTTCTGATCTTAACCACGTTACAAAACTAGTTTAGATATTCTTTTTGTATGGTGAGTTCATACGCTGTTGTTGATTCGATTTACACTCTTTCATTTATCTCTCGTTAACAGGTAAATCCACCAGCCAATCGTCTCTACTCAGTTATTCCCCCAATCCTAACTCCACGCTGGTTATAGAGACCATCAACAAAGGAGAAAAGAAGTAAGGAAGAATAGATGATATAACAGAAATAGCACCACTTGTGGTCAGGCTTAAAAGCTGGTGTAGTGAGAAGTTTCGCCATACTGATTTACCAAAAGCATCACGTTTTGGTAGAGGTCTTATTCGAACTCCAGGAAATATAGTTAAGTCTAAAGTATTTATAGATAAATTGGATCTCACTGTTTTTTCTGAAGGAAATCTAATTTTCTCCGTAAACTGTGAATTGTGCTATGGGGATATTAATGTATGTTCCGCTTTCTTGAAGACCGCTCTTCTCTTTTAAAATGGTTCTCTCTGAAAATCATTCTCTTATGAATTTCTCAACTAATTTCCTCTCCCCCTTAGATACTCGCGCCAACTAATCAACCTGCACCCCCCCCCCCCCTCAGATACCTGCACCAACTAAACAACCTGCACTAATCCCCTCCCCCTCAGATACTCGCTCGTTCCTCCTGTGATGGCCAAACGAAGAGCATACGAGAAAGGAGGCAACAAGCTACACATCTACAATGACCATATCTTCACTGCAGTCCACTTCACAGGAAGGTAAATATTCCTGTTTCCTTTCGCGTTCTTTTTTGTAGCGAGAACTTCGGTTTAAAATCCATAAAACTATATCAAGGGCGAACATCTAGGAAGGAGAATTTTTAGGAAAAGTATTTTACCCTTTAACCCCTAAGCAAGGTTTCAGCCGGAAGCGCATCTAGGCGTCCGGTGGACGGCCACTTTTAGAAGAAATTCAAGGAAACTTCGTTTAATCTCTTTCACTCTTGGGGGGAAAACATGCCTCCTGGACGGCCAGTTTCCAACGTCTGGCTAAAAACCTACTCCTAAGAATGATATAATTTGAATGTATAATTTCTCCTTGTGGTAACATTGCTCAATCAAACAAAATGGTTGTGAGAAAAAAGGAAGTGATCAACAAGTATCAAAGGTCTTGACTGTTAAACAAATTCTCTTTATCATCACCATTGAAAATGTGTGGACAGCAGAGTGGAGATTATACTAAAACAACTTAAGAGTTTTGCGGCTGAGTGTGTGCTTGTTGCGGTCACTTTTCCGTAAGAGCTTTACTTTTTTTCCGTTTTTCCGGAGAGTAGTTAAGCTCACAACTGTAATTGTTTTGTGTCTGATCAACCAGTCCTCCAGATTGTGCAGTGTGTGGCAAGTCAATTAAAGGAATCGTCGGAAAACAGGGATACCAGTGCAGAGGTAATTAACACGGTCGAGTTTTGATCAATCATTTGCTACTCCTGTGGAAAACGTTGTTTGTAAGATGGGTATGGGAGAACGCACTGACCAATTTTAACATTTTCTATTTTTGCGCAAATAAGTTTCTTTGTACTCGGGAACTCTTAACTTGTCGGCAAAACAATTCTTTGGGTGTTACTTGCTTTTTTACTATTTCCATATAACTGGAAGTTACTAATGTAGTTTACAGGTAATCGATACAGCTACGCTCTTCAGTCGCTGTACGTCAGTTGGCGAAAACTGCGATTTCTTAACCGTGTAGGAACTGAATGAGACTCCTTTGCCTTCACGATTTTCGTTCCGTAGTCTATTCAAGTATGTATTGAATGGCAGGGCTGTCATTAAGGGCCGGGAGCCGGGGAATTTCCCCTTGTATTCTGAGATATATCCCCGGCTACTTTGACATAAAACCAACATGTTGACTTCATTACAGCAACTCGAATCCCCGGCTATTTTTTTGTATATCCCCACCTACTTCAAAAATTAGTGACAGACCTGGAAAGGGCTGGGTAACTGTGCGGTGGAGTAGCATCTCATCCAGCATGGTGTAAGGAAAGACGGTCAGTCAAAGCTGTTAGGGTTGCGGTAGTTTTGTCTTCCATATTTTTCCGTGTCTGAGGTCTCCTTCGTTTAAGATATGTCTTTGCTTTGTTATATTGGTTTTTTTTTTTATCAAGATGTTTTGAATGAATTTCTTTGTTACCGAGTTTTTCCTTCAGTCTTTTCTTCAGGGGAAGTATAAATATCAGTTTCTGTTGTTCCTTTAGGCTGTAAAATGGTGGCCCACAGAGACTGCCATTATGAGACAACTGCTATGTGTTCAAGTGATGCAGTCAAACATATGGAAATGTAAGTATTCAGCGCTGTTTTAGGTAAAATATTTTGACAACCAAAACTCAAGGAATTTGAGTTGAGTTTGAGCTACCAGTTTCTTTCTTTGATAATTATTAGTTCAGCTCGTTTTTACCATCGTCATGTAAAAGCTGCTCATTTAGAATCATAAGTTTTTCCTGGATACTTAAAACATGTATTGAAAATTTAATACCAACCTGAGTGCTTAGACTTAAACGCTGAGACTTTAAATACTTAAATGCCAAGATAAATGATAGTGCTAAGCCATTGCATAGGTTTAAAATAATAAATGAGCCATGACTTGAATGCTAAATCACTGCATAAAATCAGAGTGCAAGATTAACATGATTTAATCGGTACTTAGGCTTGGATGTAGCAAAACAATTATGCTTAAACTTAAATGCTTAAAACAGTGTTCAAACTCAGATGTTACCGTTAGTAAGAAGAACATTCATATTGATGTTCGGAGGCGTTATTGATTTAACACTTACATGTATTTAGTGCCAATCAGCATTGTGATGGAAATCATTTTTCATTGCTGGTTGGATGCAAGGTGTCCCCTCCCTCCCCTCCCCTCTCTTCACCCCGTAACCGCTCCATAAATACGTTAGCGGACTGATTTAGTTGTGAAACTACTTAAACCCTCTCACAAAATACTAAACCAATGCAAATCAGTTCCAGAGTCCGCACCGAGCACGTGTCCAGCACATGACCATCCAGTGACATATGACAAGGTATCACGTGATAACACTGACTGATAAACAGGCTCCTCTCACTGACGCGCAAACTAAAACCTTTAACCTTCCAAGTGTAAGATTAACGTCTTTTCTATCCTTCTACAATTCAGCGTAAAAATGCCGCAATTTGTTGGCCATTAATGAAGTGACGTGATGATAAGTGTGAGCAGAGGTAGGACTATTGCCTTTAATAATGTCTTCAGTCATAATCTAACAGCTTTTAACCCTTTTCTCTGCTTTTGCATGACTAACTGAGTTTTTAAATCATCAGTATACTTGCTGACAAAGTGCGGCTTTGCATTTTTGCTGCCGTGTCTTTCAATATTTTTACACGATGGCATAAGACGAGGGAAGCCCGAGCAACATCGCAAACAACTTGAAACGGGGGTGTTGTCTCTTACTCCAGCGTATTTCATTTCAATTCCAGTAAGGGCAAAACTTGTGAGGTAGCTCTGTTGTCAGCAATGTTGATAAAATACTGAATTTTGGTGAAACATCTACGGCTTTAGTTTCTTTCTTTTTCTGTTTCTATTTAATAAAACTGTTCTTTTAATCAATAAGGTGTTAGGAATTAGTACAAATACCCTCATGCTAAACGAGTCAATAAAGTCACAGAAATACGGTGTCCCGTTGGGACCATTTATTAGTGAATATATTGATTTTTCTGTTTTTATTTATTTAGTGCTCAATTGTAACGCGTGATTTCGACTTATAACGTGGCACTATTCCTCATCCGCTTAAGTTTAAACATTTTAAAATCAGAATTGAAGTAACTAGGAATTAAATAAGATGTTAAAGAAACTTATTAAGTTATTGCCATTCAGGCGTAAAACGTTTAAATTGTTTAGTAAATTTAATCGTTGAATAATTTAAATCGAACGAAATCTACAACCCGTTTTGGAGTGTTGGATGCAAAATTCAGATTCTTTGGGGGAAGGGGTAATGTGACGTGGTATCGCGAGCAAGGCGTAGAGGATGTGGGTTTGACCCAAATGATACCTGGTACCCCACAGCTTACTCGAGACGTAACCAGTTGAGTAAAATTTGCCACAGGATACCTAGTGACTTGCCTTACCACATGCTAACTATTCTATGTCAATAGATCAGTTTGTATACTGGTGGCAAGAGAAATACACTAAGGTGATCACTCTATTCCTTTATCCCCTCAGAGAATATGTTGGAGATACTGAGGTCTGAGAAAAGATGACTTTCTTGCTGCAATTCGTCCACTAAGACAAATTACTCGTACTTCTTCAAGCTGCCGTTCCTCGCACTTGTCATCATTCCAAGATTGCGCCAATTGTACCTTGGTGTTATTAGCGTATTTAAACCTAAAATAGTAAAACCAGTATTAACATGGTCTGCCGAGACATCTGCTCGCTTTGTTGAGACCGCGCAGACGGCTACCTAAAATATACAAATTGTATTTAGAATTCAAAACGTTTACAGAGAAGATTTAATTTAGTAAATAAATATTGCACGCTTCTTGTGCTTTGCAAGTGTACGCGGAATTGAAGGGAAAAGCTAACGAAATTGCCTTGGCTTGTGAGGGTTTAACCCAGTCATGTAAAACAGACTTAATTCTGTTTGTAGATATGTTTTCCAAGGTAATTGGAATAGGACCTTATCTGTATCAATTCAATGCCACTTTTCTTCCGGTAACAGTGGAAAAGATGAAGTTCATTTTCTTTGCTAATTTGATCTATTATTGGAGAACGCCCAGTTCCTTAATTTTGTTATCTTTAAGCAGCTTATATTTCTTGGCTCGCCGTTCTTGAATACAGCTTCTCCAAGCTTTCGCTATACGTAAAATTTAGTGCAGTGAAATATCAAGCGTTGTACTAGAAAAGTTCATAAAAAGGGGTTTATTTATTTATCCCGTAAAGAGTTGACGGTTGTTTAAAGAGAGAAACTAAATAAAGCATTCAATGCACTTAGCCAACATTTAAGATGTTTTCGTTATGTTACGTTGTGTGTTTATTATTTGGAGTTTTATTATCAGCTACATGGACGATTTAATTAGTAGGTATTTCTCCGTAAACAACCATATGTGAAGGTCTGAGATTCAGTGTATTCCTCAAGTACGGATTGTTTTTCCGGCAAAAAGGAGTCATCTCATTAGGTCTTCGACAACAAAGACGCCACTTAACTTCTAAAGAAAGCTATATTACACAGACCTACATATCTTCTTCTTACTGTTATCATGTTAAATGTACCATATCAGAAAGTAGAAGATGTATGTTGGTCTCCCCAGAGGACAAAAAGAACACCCGGGTCCAAACTTAATGTTTATTTGTTTAGATACAGCTTACGATTGAAACTATTAAGTTCTTTAAGTTATCAACTTCGTTTCCAGGGCCTGTCTCTACTTAGCGCAGCGGTAAAGGGGAGACCCTGGGAACGAGGTTTCACAATTGTCTGTTGGTGTGGTAACGCTGGTGCAAGCGAATCAGGAAATAAACAGGAGAAAGAGAAAAACTGGTCTGCTATTCATTGTTCCTTGTCATGCTTTACAATATCCGCTCAAAATTAAAAGGAGATAGTCAAGTTTATCTGAAATGGACACTTGCTCCAAGGCCACTCCGTCCTACTAATACAGATAACCTAACTCAACGGTGAAGGCCTCACAACATTAATTCCTGACAAATCCCTTCAACGTGGGAACTATTCTGTAATATAAAAGCAAATTATATTTCATGCACGCGCATCTGATCAATAATGCTTCTGATGGTGCATTTATGACCTTCAATGTTTTACAAGAACCCACACAGTACACCTGTTTCTCGCATAGCCAAGAAAACAAATTCTCCATGCGGATGCATAATAAAACTATTTACTGTTCGTCCGAAATTCTGCCTTTATTCCCCCAGTGTTAACTAAGGCCCCGTTCAGACTAGGTGCCCGTTCCCGGGCACCAAAATGGACGCTGTCCAGACACCCCAGTGCTCTGGACCGAGGATGTTCACACTCGTGCAGAAGGCTTGGTGCCCAGTTTATCTTATTGAATACTTCGCAATATTGCCGCCATTTTGGTGACTGTATCGTAGGGAAACTCGGGAATACATAAAAGCGTGTTCAGACACGTTACCGTGCCCGGGAACGGTGCCCGAGTACTACCCCTGCGGGCAGGGTGCTCAGATTTTTGCGCGGGCACCAACAAAAAGCTATGCTCAGACTAGTGCCAGTTCCCGAAAACCCGGGCACAGGCACCTAGTCTGAACGGGGTCTAAGGCATTTTAACACATAGCGCTGGATGGCAGCGCTCGGCCATGCAAAAATTTACTTTCATTTGGGGAAAAACGAAATTCACGTGGCCGAGCGCGCCACTACCATCATGCTATGCGCGCTTCTGTTGGCCGTTACGAAATTCAAAAGGGAACTGGGGCGAGTTTCAAATTTTGAAGTAATCGATAAATTGATCCAATCAAATGAAAGATAACATTGAGATTGGTCGTTTGATCAAGTTTGATTCTTTTAGGTTGAACAGAGACCAAGTTATGGACACATCTTAATCCTCACTTGGCCACGATATTAGCAAAATGACAAGTGTGGTTTGAAGAGAAGTTCATCATGAATAATATGCGTTGCAAATTGTAGCCAATACCGGGCCACTGTGTCGCGAATTTATGCACGCTATTATTTCAACTTTTTGTTTCGTTCGTTGTTTGGAATATAATTTATTGAGCTCATACAAGAGCCCTCTATAGTTCACATTCTGAAAACCCCTACTTTTTTCTGTACAAAAGTGAGATTAACATTGTACATACTTAAGGCATAACACCCCTGTTTCGAAAAATCTCTACCATCTTTTTGTCGACACAATCAAAATGTTTCTTTTTATTACTTTTTAAGACTGTGTCTAACTGACCGGCAGTCTGATTATTCCTTGACAAATTCAGACAAATTGAGCTAAAATATAACATTTTCTACAATGACTGCGCATTTACAGACTTTACTATCGAAGCAACCGTTAAGAAAGCGATGCAGTTTTATTAATAAAAACTATCCAAGTACAAATGTTCATATATTCCTCGACTTCTAGCCAAAATTCCTGACCTAAAACACATTTAATCTCCCCATAGTGCCAAGTTAAGTGTAAAGACAACAAGGACCTTAAAAGGAAGCCCGAGTCGGACTGCCAAGCATAATAGTGATTTGAAGCCGGATCCGGAATTTCACCGGCTGTCGGTTATTTTGATACTTCGTTTTTTTAATCACCAGATTTTGTTTCTGACATAGTGAAACTGGCTCCGCTAGCCCCTATGGTTATTCCAGGCAGGCAGTACTCTAATTTTACCTTTGTTATTTTTCTATTGTCAAATTATTTTTTCAGCTAGGAGTGCAAATACTGCAAATAACGATTGTTGTTGTTGTTGAAACTGTTGGCATGACGGAAAGTTGTTCCAAATATAGAAGTTACAAAAAACATGACGACGAACGATTGGTTAGGTTTTGTAACACTTCGTAACACTGTTAAAATTCTTATAGATGACAGTATGAATATCTTCTTGAAGCATGGAATCACACTGTCTTGTAGTCTCCCCTATTATGCATGGCGTTTAACCGTCACTTATTTTTATTCTTTTTAGCTAAAAAGGAGGTAGAAAAGTCTTTGTGTTCAATTTATCATTCTTTGGATTTTTCACCTTGTCAGTATCTTCTCCTTTGTTTAACTCTTAGGTTGGGCATTCCCCAAGGGTGACTGCTTAATACAGGTTTTGTTCCAATGTTAAAATCCTCCTCACTCAAGGAAAAGCAAAATGTAACTTACTTCGCGCGCAGGGTTCAATATTTGTAAGAGAATGTTAAGCAAAACTGAGCCACAAAAAAATTTTACTTTGCCTCAGATAAGGTTCGTTTTCACCCTTACTAGAATATGATTTGCCCACGGCCCACGGTGGTAAGATAAGGTCCATTTGTCAGTCTCTGTTTTTATCATTTCTGCTTTGATAAATTCTCTTTCATCAATAGACGATGAGAATGAGGATAAGAATAGAAGCCTCTTTGAAATTGGCCGCGAATTTATCGCTTCCTTTGGAAATAATCAACCTGTGTTGTGACTCCAACATAGTAAACTTATGCCCCGTTCACACCAAAGCTTAAACATGTTTAAAAGCTGTTTAGTTAAACACGGTTTAAAATTGTTTTCTTTATAAAAGCTGCTTATTGATGTTTTTTTTACTTCAAATTCAGCACAAATTAAGAACATGTTTAAGTTCATCTAAATCCTGCATTGAAAAGCCTGAGTTCCAGTTTTTCCTCTAATAGTTTTCATTTTTCTAAACCTGGTTTAATTAAACATGTTTAGTTGGTGTGAATGGGGTATTAGTCATCTCCCAATTGACGCAATCCCCTATAGTGATGGCATTACTTGCTTTCCGATGATGAACAATGTCTCGTACCTTGATTGACCTCCCTGTGATATGTTTGAGTGACCTTTAATTCTGTGACATGGTTAACTCTCCTGTGACGTAATGTTGCTTCCTGTGGCATAATTGCCGTTTGTCCATGAGCTGTCCTGTGTCATGATATCTGTTTCTGGGTTCATCAGTTTGCTTATCACTCGAGCGCTACTGTCTACCGCAACCAGGAACATGAAATACAACTCCATAATGTACACCAGAGTCACTATGTAATCAACCCGCTGAGTCTGTAAGTTCCCGTAGATATTGTACAATGCCACAAATACACTCTGAGCGTTCATAACAACGCAACAGAGCGCATAAAACGCCATGAGTACCGTGCGGCTGTGATAACCGTTTAAGGTGATCAGAAACAGAAGCAGGCAAACTATACAGAGGACGTTATGAACTGATTGCGAAAAACAGTGTCCTGCCATAAGAAGAGGCATTCCTGCAGTACACAGCAAGAGCTGTAAATAAGCCACGTTATTTAGCACCAGACATCGTTCTACGATACCAGTGAGGTCAAGCTCTGGTTTTCTCCAAGCGTGACCGTTTGTAGTCTGGCACACAATGATGAAAATGCCAGTTCTCATTACATTCCACACACTATAGGAAAGTTCCAAGAAAGAAGCGTGACAGGCGGTGCTGTCTTCATACTTCGCACATCGCTGGAACCTTGAAAATTCCAGAGCCATAATTTGTTGATAAACAAATTCAGTAATGAAGTCCTTTCACAAACATTGCAGAACGAAACATCCGTTAATTCGCCCAAGGTGTTTCTTAATTTTGTTCTCAAAATCGAGTTAGCTACTACTTCAAGTTCTTTGTGAGTAAAATAAATGTTTCAAAACAAAGTCCGAGTAAAACCCCAAAACCCTGTAAAAAAAAAAAAAAAAAAGCCTAACAAAACATAAGCTCCTCAAATTTCAGATACTGTAGCTACTCCTTTCGGTGATAAATGACCTATTACCTTCAGAGAAGTGATGTCTGTGTCATGGAAATTCAAGCTTTCGTGCACTGAGACACCCGGTTTATATAATGTTCGCTCCCTATTTTTCGTTTGCCATTAATGAAAAGGTGTCAATGGAAAAATTACCTTCAATGAAAAACCCCCAAACAAACAAGAGCCCCTTCCGCCCATTCCCACCCCCCCCCCCTCCCAACCCCCCGATGTTAGGCTCTGTCAGAGGAAAAAACATCTCAAAGTTCGTCGGTACGAGTGGAAGTCGATGTCTAAGATTTGAAATGTTATATTACACACTCACGGGATAAATTTCTTTTTACTAAAAGGAAAATGAGGAAAACGAAAAGAAGATAACGATTTCTTTTCCATTTCTCGATAAAAACGGACTTTTTACATTTGTGTTCACCTGATAAGCGATCCGGGATAAAAATGTCCTGTGACCAGCAGATTTGGAATTGGTTCAAGACCAGGAAGACATATCAGAACTGCACCAGCCACGGACAACCAACAGAGGCTTCTCCTACGACAAGAACAGAAAATGAAGTAATATTCAATGAAGAGAAGGCGTGATAAACAGTCAAAATAGGTTATGAACAACAACCCGATTGACATGAAAACGTTATCACTCAAGTAAATGTTTTTTAGAAAGCGCGTTTTCAAAGAGCTTTCTAAGTTTACGGATGTTCTTATTTGTTTGTTGTTGCTGAGACGTTAATTGAAGATTGCGTTGCAAATGTGGTGACTAACGGGAATACATGCTGTCCTGACTGGTTCTGGTGTACACTCGTGATTGGTTAACAAAATCGTTGCATGGATTGCTTCATTACGGTAAAATATAAATCACTTTTAACTTTGACGGATAAGTGCGTTAGTCAATAATCTTTACCTTAGAAAGAGGACTATTTGTAATGGGATCAGTCTGTAACACAAGCTGGAGGCCCAGATGAGAAGAGTTGTCACCATTCGCATCACAAGCCTTGAAAACAACCTAACGGTGAAATTGAACGAGACAGCTATGAGCGTTTAATATTCACTGAGGGGGTAAATTGTAAAGACCAAAATAGACGAACATTATTGAGAGTGGTAATAGAAGTTGCAGCAGCTGTAGGGTGGGTGGTAGTGGTGACGGTAGTAGTAGTAGTAGTAGTAGTAGTAGTAGTATTAGTAGTAGTAGTGGTAGTAGTAGTAGTAGTAGTAGTAGTGGTAGTGGTAGTGGTAGTGGTAGTGGTAGTGGTAGTGGTAGTGGTAGTGGTAGTGGTAGTGGTAGTAGTGGTGGTGGTAGTGGTACTAGTAGTAGTGGTGGTAGTGGTGGTGGTAGTGGTGGTAGTAGTGGTGGTGGTAGTGGTAGTGGTAGTGGTAGTGGTAGTGGTAGTGGTGGTAGTGGCAGTGGTGATAGTGGTAGTGGTAGTAGTAGTAGTAGTGGTAGTGGTGGTGGTAGTGGTACTAGTAGTAGTGGTGGTAGTGGTGGTGGTAGTGGTGGTAGTAGTGGTGGTGGTAGTGGTGGTGGTAGTGGTGGTGGTAGTGGTAGTGGCAGTGGTGATAGTGGTAGTGGTAGTAGTAGTAGTAGTGGTAGTGGTGGTGGTAGTGGTGGTGGTAGTGGTAGTGGTAGTGGTGGTAGTGGCAGTGGTGATAGTGGTAGTGGTAGTGGATGTGGTGGTAGTTCTTGCTGAGAGGAGGAGCCATTGTGCTTTTAATATACCCACCTTATTCCCAAAAGGCTCAACCTGACCAGCTCAGCCAGGAGCTCAGCCAAAATGTGCAAACATGGTAATAACAGCACAAACATTGTACAAGTTGCCTTTGAAGTCGCCAAGATCACTTTGGAAGTCATGTTGGGAATTGTAAATCTAAAACAAGAAATAAGAGGAACCGCTATCAAAACTCTCTAAAAGTATTTTATCGATGCGAATGTGTGATTTAGGGACGGACATTTTGAAAAAGCCAAAACAAAATTCATGCAAAGAAGACGGCAAAGAAAAGAAAAGTCACGCACCGGCAAAAAACAATCCTGCACAAGCAAAGAGCGAAAACAAACTGACCATGCAACCTGAACCCCCCCTCCCCTCCCCCACCAGTTTTCTCAAGTCCCGTCTCTTAAGGTGCTCAGCAACCTTAAGACTGACGCTAGGGCCTACTGACTTGCACTGATACCCCTTCGTTAGGATGTTGCAAAAATTTAATTTTAACGCACGTGAAGCAACTTAATACCAACACTAAATTTGCTGCAGTGCAGTATAGGCCCTGTATAGTGATCAGTGAAGAAAGCGGATAAATATCATCATCTTTGTATCAATAACAGTGCGCCTTGGTCAAAGACTTCATACCTTATTTGGTCCACCACGCAGCGTAACATAGACTCAAGCCAACCAAATAAAACTAACTGCAGGAGATTCTGAGGTAGGCTGACGAATATCACACGATTTACTTCAGTAAATACAATAGTGTACTCTCTGTAAGCTCTGTTGAATAGAAACGGCATTTTTTATTGGCAACAGTCCCCAACTTTAGCAAAAAAAAGAGTCAATGTCATCGTAGTAGCGTTGAAGTCCTGAATTTTTTCAGGCTTCTTTACGCAATTGCAAAAATTGCGATCACAACTGCGACGATCATTCTTCATTTGATTTCATATCCGCAGTTCACATATGATTTTTTTTCATATGTATCATTCACTTACATATCTTTCACGGGAACATATGAACCTAAAATTGACCTGCTCCCAACATCAGTGGCTTCATAGCTCAGTTGGTAGAGCATCGCACCGGAATCGCGAGGTTACTTTCGTCGAGCTGTTGTCTTGGTGGCCACGTGTTGCGACAACTACGGTATTTCCAACGTCAGTGACAGACCGGAAGTGAACATTTTAACCAGTTTTACACCCGTATTTACAGTAGAGAACAGAAGATTGACTTACGTTAACGCCAGGCAGGCTTTGGACCAAAGGCAGTCGATAGGATGGATTAAATACGACGCTGAAGGCAGAGGAATCATGAAGGATATGAATGCCTTTGAAAATAGAAGGACATAACGTCACGCAATCTCTTTCGATGAACGGGGTTCGCAACAAATTATCAGTTACAGTTAGCAAAACGCCCCGTTGATTTGCAGGGAAGCCGCACGAGTCGACGAAACGTGGTAAATTTTGATGATACATACAGGTTTGGCACCATTAGTCGATCTCGCGTTTAAATGGCATTGACCAGTCTCCCAATCAAAGCCTGTCTCGAATATTTATCTGAGAACGTTTTTCTGCTGCTTCAGAAGACGTACTCACCGTGAGGAAGCAAGTGTTAATATTTGGCATGCCCAGGAGGATCCATGACAGCACTGAAATAGAGAGAAAAAGCGTAAAACGGCAAACCACGATCACGAGAAAAGAAGTGAGTTTTGTCCATGCCATTTCGGGTTCGAGTGTTGACAGTATCGTATGACAAACTAGCTGTTTGTTCCAAATTGATTTAGATGTCTTCTCACGTGAGATGTTGCGTCATATGTGGTTCATTTCGACAAAAAAGTCCATTTGCGTACTGTTTACTAAACATGGTGTCTTCTATCACTTTTTATGAGACTTGAGTCAAAACTCTTCGCTCCTCTTTTGGCACAAACAGCAATGAGGTTGTTTGGCTCGTCACGCAACGAAATAACAGCTGGAAGTGACATCAAATGGGCTCCTACCCTAAGGTATCTAGAGCTGCCAGAAGACATCATATCAGATAACAAAGAAAACAAACGCTTTCATTTCTAGCCATACATTTTTCTCTTGACGACCTTGAAAGTGTTGCTTTACGGGGTGTGAGGAAGGCGACGTAAATTTAGGCCAAACGTTCAAGGAGCTCAATATCAAACATTGCTACCGACACGATCTGCGTGAACACGGAACAGTGGCCTGCGAGCCAGCTCTTATGAGAGGGGTATGAGAGTGGGGAGGGGGGAGGGGTGAGGAAGGGTCGGCAGAGCGCCCTTGATGGTGTAAAATATCCCGAAAAACCGACAAAGTAGTTTTAGGTTGATTTTAAAAGCAGGACCGCGGAGCAATTTTTAAACTGCGGGAGTCACCCTCGCCTCTTGAATTGAAGGGAGGGGAATGACCCTAAAAATGGTTAAAACGCATAATGACTTATTCCGTCAGGCTTGCATGTTTTCCTGCAAGGTCATCCGCCAGCTTTAGCCGACCACTATTACCTCCCCCTGCGCAGTACCTGAAAAGAATACTGTCGGTGAAGAAGCACCTTTTCCTTTAAAAGAACGGCACGAGCTATCGCAATCATATTCAGGCAGAATGCCGGGTGAAACACTTAACACAGGGACTCGCCGAGAGACAGAGTCAAACGTTTGAAATTAAAGCACATTACCACTTATTACTCTCAAGAATTCTTGCTCACTTTTACATTTTTATATTGTATTTCAAATTTAATAGTACATCGAAAATACACAACCCTGTTGCTATGGTTAGAGTTTCAGCGGCGCGCGATCCTGGTACAACTTGCACTGTCATCAATTTTGTTTTTTCTTGTTTTGTGCGGGGGTAGGGTCAGGCGCGGATCCAGGATTTTTTAATGGGGGGTGGCTGATAGAGTCGGCCACCAAACTATGCTATATTTTTTGGGACCCATGCATGTATTTTCTTTTTTTCACGTATTATATTTTTATGGTGGGCTTCTCCGAAGGGGGGTGGCTAGCCACCTAATCCACCTACCCTGGATCCGCCCCTGAAGGTTGAGGCCGATAGGACTTTGTTGTGCCCGACAGACCAGGCAGTGACCATAATGAGAATTAACACTGCCCAAATACACACCAATGCTTGTTGAAATGCGTACTATACAGTAAGTAATAAACAAACCAAAATGTTAAAATTACAAACTACCATACGAGTTGTTGTATGGTGATCCTACCTTTCATCGCCCATGACACGCGAATTACCGTGGGATGTATTTTAATTTAAAATATGTTTTCACTGACACTACCATCACAACGAAAGTTTCTTTACAGTGTTCGTCATGTGCACATCAAGATAGAACTGAATTTTCCGGGATACCGGATAGTCTCAAGCAAACGTCGTAGCGTCTAGTTTGAATCCCCCTTGCCAATCTCTTTCACAAAAATCCAGTGTTATATAACATGGCGCCAAGCGCCCATCCCAAATGAAACCCTTCTAATTTATTACCCACTTGTATCAATTTATCAGCAGGCAAGCCATAACCCTTCGTCAGAAGTTCATAGATGAAACTGGTGCGAAAGCAGTAAAATTTAGAGTACGCAGTTTTCTTTACGTCGGCGTAATTTGTTGTACATACGTCTTGGGAGCTTTTTTCAAACATGGCTGCCGAAAGGGGTTTGACGTCATCAGAGTCGAGTAACCCCAAGTCGAGAGCTGTGTAAAATATCCCTGTGAAACCAAAGAAATCTCCGTGTAGACTAGGTTGGTCAAAAAATGGGCACTCCCGTGTTTTACAGAAGAAGTCTTTTTGAATAACCGATCGACAAGTTGCCACTGAAGCCGTCCCTTCAATAGTGATATTTATATTTTTATCTTTGATGGGCAGTGGCTGTTGAAAACCTTTATTATGACAAGGGCTTTTAACGACACCTGTAGTTAAACTCTGCTGGGAGAGAATTTCAATTGTTAGGTAGCGCTTGTAGGCTTGGTCCAAGCCATAACCTAAGTAACTTCTGGAAAACAAACGATGTTTCGTGTCACCGAGTGTCACAGACAACGTAACATTTTCAGCGTCCTCAACCGCATTTTCCAGGGCACTCCCGCCTAAATCTAATATTCCGTAGGAAGGGTGAGAGTTCCCAGGACGAAAAATGCCCTTTAAAAAGTTCACAGTGATCCAGCCGTATATTCCCTCGTACGTGCCTGACATAATTTTTGCGTCCTTTGGATTAAACTTAAATGGACATTTCTTTTTATCATTAAATATTTTCTTAACTTTATGAAGTGTAGAATCAGCCAGGTCGTCTCTCAGACGTCGCATTCCTCCTGTAGCCAGAAAATAGACGGGAGTTGCCTTGTGTTTCTGTCTTGGCACTGTCTTTTTTGCTGAGTCGAGCAGGGGTGTCAGATAGTCTTCAATTGCACTCAGCGAATTTCCAGCCAGATCAGCGATTCCAGGTTTGACTTTATTTGGAGATGGGTCCAGTTGCTTGATATCAGCTACATCTACCGGGCGAGCATGCACATTAATCTTGTAGATTTCCATCTCGGTTTTGCTGGCCCCTACATCAAACACAATGGCGTATCTAACCGAGCCCGCATGTACTTGATCTTTCATGTGTACACGACCACTCAGACAGGTCAGCAGTAGTACTGTTCTGGTCATGAGCGGCAGTGACAAACTGCGTTGACTCATTGTTGCAGATTGTTGTTGTTGTTGTTGTTGATACCTGACGGGCAAATCACGACATTTACCATTAAATGATGAAATTGTTTTTTCTGGATTTCAGAAACAACTACACGTTATGCTCATAAACCAACATCAATTTCCTTACATTTACGCGGTCATCATCATCATTTGACAAAGCTTAACCCCATTACCATCATCATCATTTGACAAAGCTTAACCCCATTACCATCATCATCATTTGACAAAGCTTAACCCCATTACCATCATCATCATTTGACAAAGCTTAACCCCATTACCATCATCATCATTTGACAAAGCTTAACCCCATTACCATCATCATCATTTGACAAAGCTTAACCCCATTACCATCATCATCATTTGACAAAGCTTAACCCCATTACCATCATCATCATTTGACAAAGCTTAACCCCATTACCATCATCATCATTTGACAAAGCTTAACCCCATTACCATCATCATCATCTGACAAAGCTTAACCCCATTACCATCATCATCATTTGACAAAGCTTAACCCCATTACCATCATCATCATTTGACAAAGCTTAACCCCATTACCATCATCATCATTTGACAAAGCTTAACCCCATTACCATCATCATCATTTGACTAAGCTCAGATTACGGGACCATGCACTTTAACTGCCGGAAACATGACGATAACGGAGCTTTGTTTTGAACGATCAAAGAAGCAACAGGTGATGCAATTCGTTTGAAATGGTGAATAGTCCGAAAGTTGAAAGCATCACAGAATACAATGCATTCTTCCGGCCGGAAATCCCAACCATACTACATGAGCCCAAACTCCTTTCATATTTCTTACCCACTTGGCATCGTTGTTTCATTCACAGTACTATTTTCACTTTAGTCTTTTTGACCATTTTAAATAATTATAGTTATTCTTGTAACGTCGATCGCTGCATCGCCGTTTGTGAAAAAGGGAAACAAAGCATTACCTTTAAGCAACCGATCTTTTGTTGTTTTTGCTGTTGTAATTTTTTCATATGTACGTGTGTGCTTTGCTTGCGGTAAAATAAAATAAATAACTAAAAAGTTGAAAAGGGTGCTTATTTGATCCCATTGGCCTGCGAGGCAAGCGCTCCGCTCCACCTTTGAACGTCTGCCACAAAGACAGTGATCCTATCTGCAATGTAAGCTGAACTTTAAACTGATTTGAAATTCGACACAGTCAAAAATCGATCACAGCAGGTTGGCTTTGAACATGAATAATTCTCTGTAAATCCACGCAATACTTAAAGAATGACCCATTTAAGAGGGTGAGATTGAGGACAGAAATTAAACAAAGAATTGATACTTACGTAAGAAAGAAGATGCTTCACGCCAGTGTATCTTGAAAGGATACGCCGGCCAAAATTAATAAAACGTCTTTTCTCCAACTTAAAAGCAAGCTTTTAAACTGATATTTGCCAAAGGTTGCCAGTGATTTTAGTGAACACTAGGACCACCCGGTAGCCGGTTTTCTTGGAAGTTACCAATCAAAGCAGGAGGTTTTGATTGACAGCCACTTTTTTCGAAAAGCTTCACTGCTTTCCGAGTGTTTGATAGGAAGCGAGGAAAATCGTGTAAACGCTGAAAAAACAGCAGGAAAATATGGTTTTAAGCCTCTTAAAGCAGCAAACGGACACCTTTTATTAAATGCAAATTAACTAATGTTTTTTTCTTCATTTGTTTTTTAATTTTTTAATGGAACTGGTAACAATAAACTTCCATCTAAATTGTCTTCATTTTTGCTTCTACTATCCACACTGTTTTACGTTGTTTCTATTTTATTCTATTGGGATGCAATTATGTGGGAGCTAATAGTATGTCAAATGGCGATAAAATTTCAGCAAGGAAGTTCGACATTACCCCGGTCGTCTAAACAAATTATCGTAGTTGCTGGAGTGTCTTGGAGAAATTCAAGAAAGATGTTGTTGTAAGTGCGAAATAGGCCATTTCCGAGTTCATGTCTGCCTCCTCTTCAAAGCGAGTCTAAGTGCGAAGTTTTTGTACAACGTACAACTAATTACCATCACAAAAACTTCGCACTTAGACTCGCTTTGAAGAGGAGGCAGACATGAACTCGGAAATGGCCTATTAGGCCAGCAAAGCCTATACCAAGTTATGCCGCCTATCACTGTACATTTTTCCTCAATCTAAATTCATTTTTAAACAAATTTGGCATAAACATTCCCATAGATGAGGCACTTCCATAACTGCCGTGTGTTAGCATTTCCTACTGCATCGACTGAAGTCAAACACTGAGTCTTGCATCCAGCGGCAATTTGAATTGTGCTGTGCCTTTTTTTCACGTGCGAAAATAATTATGGACAGGGTTACTTGTCGCTACCCCTCCCCTTTTGGGAAATTACCACACCTCTTCCCTCAGGGCAATCTCTTGCCTTGGGTAAATGGGAATGAGCGACAAATCTAAATTCTTTTTGTCTTCTAGATGGAGGTGGTGAAGAGATAGTTATGCTCATACCTGAAACTGAATGATGGATGCTGCCCGGGCAATGTTATATAATTTGGAGAGATAGACCCTTGCAAGTTCTAAACACACCCCACCCCTCCAGGGTCATAAAAATGACAGGGAGATCAGGTGATCCATATATTCCCTTCTCCCAGGTGATTAACTTTAATGTTTATGCAATCCCTGGGAATCCCTTAATTTCTTTGTTAACTAGAGACAATCAAGGCTCTCAAGACAAATTTATTTTGTTCTGAAAATAATAATTGGCTAGCACATTTTTTAACAGCCACTACTTTCCTCTAAAAATAATATTGGCTAGCACAGTTATTGAACCATACCTTGCTACTTCTTTTATGATAAAAATCTCATTCTTTTCTATACAAAAATAATGATACATTCTACAATATAACCTGTACCCAAAGTACAAATACCAACAGACCAAAACTAACAATCTTGGTATACATGAATGTACATGTACATGACATGTGCTGAACTTGCTGACCTTCATAACAGATCATAGGGAATATGCACTTCCATACAATTCAACTACTACCATCTTCTTGAAAGACAGATTCTTGTAGCGATATTAAAAACAAACAGCACTGTTGTGGCTCTAAAGATGTCAAGTAAAAAACATCTAAAAATTGGGCCATAAGTTAGCCAAGTCTCATGAAAAGTGGGATAAATGGCTGCTCTTCAGCAAATTTAAATAATATAGAATCATTTTCTCTTAGATACATGGATGCTATCACAGCAGCTAAAACTTAGTCTGCAATGCTGAAAGGATGTCTACACAGGGCTGAAGTTGGTCATTCTGTTCACATGCCATTTGCATCCTGAAAAGAGATATAGAAAGAAATGTTTATACCATTTGTACTTTCAGCAAAAGAAAAGAGTAAATTTCTCATGTCTCATTTGAACTCCAAGCAAATTGCTAGTTCAGAAAAGAATGTAGGGAAGTGTTTCAGAATCCAAAACATATCCATTGCAGTCATGCAAAGTAAGGCCCAACGGGGCTAATTCTTTTTCACAACATCATAATCCTCATCATTAAGATGTTTTGCTTAATATTTACCTTTCCAGCAAATCCTCACATTTCTCTGGTGTAAGGCTACTCTTTAACTTTGTCAGAGCCTTTTTGCACTGCACAGCCAGTGATTTGAAACACTGCTCTTTGCTCTTGTTGTGAGCTGGATTATCCCAGTTTGGCATGCCATCCACATATTTCCAAGCCATCAGAACATAGTTGACTGATGACTCCCATAGCTGCGAAGATACGAGGGTGTTCCCTTGGTTGACACAATCTTTCTGTAGGTGAGAAAGGCACAATTAGATCATAGTTATGAGTGGAATCGTGTTGTATTGTGTTTATCATGCCTGTACTGAAGACTCTATAAATCATTGCCGGCGTCATTGAAACTAAATCTACTGACCAACCAGACAACATTGGCCCCTGAACCAAAAAGAAGGCAGAGAATTCCATACAGCCCCATACATTAATTATACATGCATCACTGTCATACTAACCTTGTATGAAAAATGAATAGAGTTTTGAGTCAAAGAAATGTCAAATGTTTAATCTAAGAAAGATTTTCCCAGAGACACGTTACCAGTATTGCTTTAAGTCATTTGATCTCAAACGTTAAAATCCTTAGAGATTCTGCCAAAGTTAATACTAAACTTAATCTGGTTGAAATTCTCTACTCCAAACTGGCAAAAGTCTTAATCTCCAGACCCTAGACTAAAAAGCGTTAATTTGCTTCCGATCTTATCCCCAAATGACTCCCTGTTTCTCAAGAAAACAATTGGATTAATTACAGGTCTCATTCATTTCGTCCATTTCAAAGCATGTCAATGATTTAGAATGGTTTCGTTTCGTATTTGCATCCTCCATTCAACAGAGCGCGCAGAGAGATGCAAATAAATGTTTGTAGATTGAAAGCTATGTTCTCGTGCTATCATGGTAGGAAAGGAATTTGATGAATCGGAGGACAGAAAAAGTGCTTACATAATTTTACCAATAACAACTTTACCTTGAAGGCTGCTAGGTGAGTGTTAACGCGGCGATAACAAAACGCGTCACGCGAGGAGCCATAGCGCGTGTAAGGAAACGATTTGTAGATATTTCTTTGCAAATATTCCAGCTTCTTTTCCAGTTCTGTGAGATCAGGCTCTGGGACAAGGCTACGGAGTTCCTTAGAGAGAAAAGGGATAAGTCAATGTAAGCAAGCTTACTTCAATCAGCATAACAATGTGTCACATGTAAACGCTTTTGTTGTCCATGGCGTCCCCCATAAGCATATTTAAAGTTCTCTTTGCAATCGTACTGATCGTTTTCTAAATACGGCGTTTAAGCGATATCTACCTGTTCAAGATCCGGATGTCTCTCAGACACTAAAGTGTTCACCAGTTCCACCAACTGTGCTTTAGTGAGGCCGTTTAGCGTCACTGAAAGCGCGGGTGATGCAATTTCGCCATTTCGCGCCTTCCCTCCGAGACGAAGACGCTTTCGCTTTGGAGGATTTGCTTTCTTCTTGGGCTCGCTTTCTGGAGTCATGAAAGCCAGATTGGCCTCCTCTTCTGCTTCACTTTCACTTTTAGTGCCCTTCTCTTCTTCACTGCTTGTTTCTCCAGGCGTGGAAGTTTGGAAGAATCTCTCCAAGGCCGCCTGCTTCGCGTTTCGCTTCCTCCGTGAGTTGGGAGCGACATAAGAAACGAAAATATCTCTCTCCGGCGAACTCTCGTGGCTGTCATCCTGCGCAATTGGGCTTAAATTTGTGATGTCCTTCATTACAGACATGATCGGGCGCCAAAAATCAGCGAGATTTAACCAAAAGTGAAGCAAGAACTCTGTAACCAAGCGAAGCCGTTTGTGAATGGACAGGTTTGCCGCGCGAGAGGAATAAAACAAAGCGAATTTGCGCGCCAAGAGATTCAGCGCCACGATTGGTGGATGTTTGCCTCGTTCTCGCATGAAAGAGAATAACGAATGGCGGATGGAAACGATTAGGAAAGGAGGCGAGGAATGGAACAAATTGAGAATTAAATTCCTTTAGTTACACTTTTTGCCTTTGATTGACGTGTACACTTGCGCAAAGGTGAAATGGTAAAATAAAAATGGCCTTTGTTCCATTTGGCTAAGGATCAAAAGTTGGTATGGGAAGAAGGCGCAGTGAAGACTGCATTTTATTATATGGCTAGTGTTAGTATACGATATAACGCGCGCTCTGATTGGCTAAGCGAAGCGAAGTGCTAGGGCATTATTCTCCTGTAATGCCCACGGGCCGATTACGGATGATGCAAATTAGGAACAAAAGCAACAAAAAGTCATCCAAAGGCCACATTTGTTTTATTTACATTGAAAATTGGTGCCTCTAGAACAAAAAACTGAAAACACGACCAGGAAAACTGTTAGTGAAACGTTTGACCTGAGTTTGGAAAAAAATAATGAATAGATTACCGTAAAGCGAAGACTTGTGCTTGAATTAATTTTTTTCCCTTAGAACCGTTGTGTTAGCCATATAATAAACAACTTAATAACCTCGACCGTTCGGTCGTTACGGGAAAATCTCAAACCTCGGCCTAGCTGTATTGACCTCGCTATCGCTCGGTCAATACGGCAAGGCCTCAGTTTGAGATTTTCCCGTAACGACCTCACTCTCGGTTATTAAGTAGTTAGTAATGAGAAGTGAGGACCCAGTTGTTTAGGTTATCGACGATAAGTACAAATTCTAGATTTAGTTTTGCATTTTAATTTTTTGGATTCAATGAAATTCTTTATGCTTCACATTTTGATCTTCGGTACTCATGGGAGGCGTGGAAAAAGCCAAAAAAAATCATTCGTGGAAAAAAGAAAAGAAAAAAAATTCGTACAACGAAGAAAGAAGAGGAATGCAGAGGGTGTCCACTACCAAAAAAAATTCCTGCATAATCAAACGGTACAAAAAAAAAATCGTGGAAGCTAAAAATACCCATCCCCCCCCCCCCCTTCCGTTTTATAATGGTCCACCATTAAGCTGTTGTCTGCACCTAAAATCAACATGTCAAAGTAAATACACGTTATCGCAACAAAAAACAGAAACCTGGTTTAAAGACAGCCTTATCTCCCAAACCGTGATCCACTTATATTTTCCGAGTACAATTTAATGGAAGCATGATTTCGTTATTTTACAATCGAATGTCGCTGTATATCGTAAGCCGCGCTCGTGCAAAAATGTAACGGTTAAAGCAGCAGAATAAGCGATCTGACCCGTTGAAATGAAAGCTGCTAAAGCTATCAAGAAGAAATTAACCAGTAAGTTGAAAACGCTTTTTGATTCTGAAAACCGATTATGAAACTGTCAGCACAACCAATAACGCAATTTTAATATTTCAGCTAAGGGACGCTCTCAGAAAGCAAAGAAACCAGAAAATGCAAAAGAAGGACGCAAAAGATCGCCGAAGTCTACAAACTCCTCCTGTGTCCGACTGAATTCTAGAAAGCCAAATGCTGCTGGTCCATCTGAAGGATCTACATGTGTGATACAAACGGCCGCAGGTGACGGAATCAGGGCTGATTGTTATATTTGCGCCCTTATATATATTTTATTTACACTTCGATTGCCACCATAAATTTCCGTTTTTGGCTTTTCGGGCAAATCAGTTGAATAACCAAGAAACAGGAAAATAAATCCCGACCACATGTTATGTTGGTCTTCGATTATTTTCTGAATCGTAATATACATGTGTTGTCCTTGGAAAATCTTTGCTCTAGTTTCTATGTAAGGAATGGTGCCCAAAGTGCCAGAACAGTAACCATTTTGCAGCTTCCAGAACTACATTTCATTGGTTCACAAATGCGAATTTCGCGAAAACCCATCCCAACGTACCTCCTTGTGCGTAGAATGAAAACAGCCTCTTTCTTTTCTCAAGTTCTTTAGCGCGCATTGGATCAAGTAGCCTGCAAACAATCTCTCCATTTGGTTATTAAATTTGTGATACTTGTGGCGTGCGCTAAATAGATAAGAGATTAGAGCGAGCGAGGAAATCCACTCGCGTTCTCTGGGGGCGGGCTTTGCCGGCAAATCTCTCTCAAGCAAACTACTCGTACCCGTATGCAGGTTATCGATCGAGCAAAAGAAAACGCGGTAAGACTATTCGCAGTCTACTGAAACAAATATTCATTTCAACTTATCACTTCACGCAGATGAACGGCGCCTGAGGAAGCTCAAGGTGTTTTTAAAAAGCGTCTCATATAACGGCAGTGAAGGAACAATCCTGCCAAACCTGAATGAACTGTACGTTGACCAGTTACTCGTGGACGAATTCCCTTGCACCGAACTCTCCAAGAACGAGGAGTTTAAGGGCAATCCCACGCCATTTGTAATCGCGAGCTGTTTTAACCGGACTCAAGTGACAGAGAATTCTAATAACAGCGGGAAAGGAGTCAAAGGGACGAGGCGAACACCAAGGAAACAACATAACACTCCAAGAAAGAGGAATCAACAGGGCGCCGGCTCGGTGAAAACGACAAAAGAGGACGCTAGACCAAAGCCGAATCAACCATTGGCGCTACAACAGCTGAAATCACCGCTCAGCGCGGAAAAGAAAAATCCTGCCAGGAGGCTTTTTCACGACAGTGACAATTCAGGGCACATTATTTCTCCAAAAAAGCAAGAAATCGGTTCAGTTACACAATCACCACTAAAACTAGGTCAGAAGAAAGCAGTTGAGGATCAAAAGGAGAGAGTTCCGTCTTTTATCCAAAACAGATAAATTGCTTTGATTTGACAATTATCTTGAACTCTCTTTACTGTCTTTCAATAAGATGTTAGGTTGTCAAGACGTTGTTTAGCTCGTTAAAAACTCTATCTCACCAGAAATGTAATTCATGCAACTTGCCAAGCCGAGCATAAATACTATGTACATGTAAAAACCCTTGGAATTAAAAAATATTTAAACCTGAGATAAACATTAAACTAGAAAGTTCAACATGAAGGCAATAATAAAGTCAATTGTCTTGCCTTTTCGTTTCCTTCAGTTGTGACATCGTATTCTGATAAAACGAGCGCTCACTTCATGCTTTATCTGCACCCGGTGTAAGAAGCTATTAGATAAGCAACGAGGACGACAACAGCAACGGCAAAGAGAACGCTACAAAACAATAGGTTTAAGGAGCAAAAACAATCGCTCTGCACGTGCGTTTTACATTTTGGTACATTTCTTTCCCGTGCTCTGCAAAACAACAACGTGAAATGACCAAATTTCATGTTTTCTGGAGAACGTGAACGCACGACGTTGGCGTGAAATTGTTCCAACACTGAGACTTTTACCACTGTAAGATGATGAGTTAGTTATGTCAGAAATGTAAAAAAAAAATGGGGAGAACGTTTTGGAGAGAACATGCCCGGAAGAACGACACCCTAAATCTGAAAAAATCGGGCTTCGTTAGCGAATAAGGCCACAGTGTATAAGCCCAAAAATATTGCAAATAAGTCTTTGAAGTGAAATGTTATCTGCCAAATATTTTTTAAGTCGACGTAATGAGTGAATTTAGTCAATTGGTGAGGTTCCTCAAAGAACACGTTCACATTTAGCGACCATAGTTTCACGCGCCTTGCAGCCGCAAAATGGCAGGATTCGATGTCCCGCGGACAGAAATCTTGATTTTTTTTAACTTCCCGCATTGCTTTTTTGTTCATTTTTGAACAATGTGGAGATGATTGAAAATAAAATCTGTTTCTGGAAAGAAAATTAGGGGTTACCGACCACTTACGAGAGTAAACTGAAGGCGAAGGGAACGCAACAGCTACCATCCTTTTACTTGAATAGCTTTCTCAATTATTGAAATTTGGAAAATGCTGACAAACTGTCCAGGAACTGAATTACCATGAACGGCGTTAAAGTAAGGAAAAAGAAAGAAACCTTTGCCGTCATACACTCGTGTTCTCGAGAAAACATAAAATTTGGTCATTTCACGTTGTTGTTTCGCAGAGGATGGCAACGAAATGAACAAAACTGTAAAACTCACGTGCAGGGCCGAGTTGCTCGAAGCATGGTTAGCGCTAACCACTGGTTAAGTTGCATTAAAACCTATAGGTTGTCATGGTATTTAACGTTGGTTAGCGCTAACCAGGCTTCGAGCAACTCGGCCCAGAGCGATTGTTTTTGCTCATTAAACCTATTGTTTTTTCTCGTTTCTTTTGCCGTTGCTGCCCTCATTGCTAAAACTCTCTACTATCACTTCCATCTTAGACGCCGAGAACGTCTCTTTTCTATTAGTATTTTTGCATAGTGCCATTCTCTTCCAAAGCTAAGAGTACCCAATTTTCTTCCCATATGGGACAACATTTCTTGTGGGAGGCATGTTTTGGAGTAGACGAGGAGTTTTGAATCTCAACGTTTCAGAAACATGTCATTAGGGAGTTTTAGCAACGACGACGGCGACGGCAACGAAAACGTCATTTCAAAATATAACTTCTCGTTTCTGTGACGCTTTCGAAAATATTGAAATTTGTTTAACTTGCAAAATGCTGACGAACTGTCCAGGAACTAAATTACTATGAACGGCGTTAAAGCAAGGAAAAAGAAAGAAACCTTTGCCGTCATGCGCTCACGTTCTCGAGAAAACATAAAACTTGGTCATTTCACGTTGTTGTTGTGCAGAGGACGGCAAAGAAATGTACAAAACTGTAAAACGCACGTGCAAAGCGATTGTTTTTGGTCATTAAACTTATTGTTTTGTGGCGTTCTCGTTGCCGTTGCCGTCCTAGTTGCTAAAACTCCCTATTCTCAGCGGAGCCAGCGCAGTTAGTTCAACAGTGCCGATACTAAAAAGGAACATGACCTTCCAGAATTATCGCACATTATTATCCATGGCCAACATTTTCATCCAAAGAAAGTGATGTGCTTTGCCTCCTTTTTGATTCCACATAGACGTTCTCAGATCTGACATAGGTTGAGATTCTGGCCGTTAGAGTCTGAGGAGAGGTATCTTTGCTCATTCACGGGTCTTTACTGACGATATTCTAAAATAAAGGGAGCTTAAGCATGCACGTTTTTGAGACGCGGACGACAACCGGAAGAGGACATTTTGTGTGCCAGGACAGTGGTTTCTTCCAGATTTTTAAACCAAGCATCTCTAATGGAGGACACATACTTGGCAATGCAAATGCGGTCGTGTGAAAACAAGTTAAAATGGAAAACAGCTTACTTCCGGTTGCCGTCCGCGTCTCAAAAACGCGCGTGCTTAAGCTCCCTACTAGTAACGTTATATGGTCATGGTGACGTTTCAGTCAGATTCTGAAAATCAGGGAGCCACGAAGAAACTCTTTTCCGCATTTCAGCTCTCCTTGTTTCTTTTTGCCGCTCTGCTCTTTTTATGGGTATGTATTTCTTCCAATAGATCATAGCTAGTTTCTTCAATCTCCTGCAAGTAGAGAGGAAGTGTAAAGCTTCTGAGGAGAACTTCTACGTAGTACACTCAACAAAATTACTTAATTCTCTGAAAATCACGAGTTCCCTTTAATCGCGAATTGTACTCTAGGTCGAACGATTTCCTATATCAAGAATAATTTAAGCAACAGACCGCATTTTCTATGAGTTTCCCTGGGTAATAAACCCACGCGGGACGTTTGCAGAACAAACCTTGTAAATACCAAGCCGTAAACGAGTGATTTACAAGCTATTCGAGTTTCACGAGAAAGTGAGTTAACCAGGTCAATAAACCATACGTTTTTGACCAATCAGAACGCGGGTATTATCTCAGTTATTTTATAATTAATTCCTGGAAAGGAAAGGGTGTAGCTGTGAGACAGAAAGCCGGGCTTTTCATGTTTTTTATTACCATTCATTATGCTCCTCGGCTATTCTCTCCTTTTCCCATAACATGATCTGTTGTTCTGTTACATAATCCTGCCAGTATCTAAAATACTTTTTCACAAGATAGGAAGAACAATAGTCCTCTGCTACCATCTGCAGTCTGACCGCATGCTGTCCATACTACAATATAAACACAAACCATAAAATCATAATAAGAGAGGTAGCGCTCCTTTCTGTGGCAAGCGTCTGTTTGATTCTGTTAATCAAAATGATTCTGTTCGCAGACTTCTCCAGTTTCAATAAACTACTTGGACTTGTAGCAAACTTCGTCGAAGCAAACGTGTTGCAATTGATTCTCTTCAAAACAGACTTACCTCTCTTTCTCAAAGCAAAATAATGCGTAAATGCGTATTACTAAATAGCAGTCAAAGAAATGGAAAATATAATAAAAAAAGGGTAACATATGTTCACAAGACCAGATATCCTAATTTCGGAATACTGTACAGTCTCGGTATATATCGGAATCGAGTTTTAAACAGCGAAAGCAATAATTTGGGCATACGCTACAGAAAAGAAAGATTAATGAAACCTTCACGCATTGAAATTGATAAGAGTTTTCGTAATCATAAGCAAAAATCCCTTCACATTTCCATTATTAAAGCGCAACTATTAGAAATAGAAGCAACTTTGGCAGGAATCAACTCAACTGTAATAAAATAGACATAACTGGAGCTTACTTTTCTCCACTGTCTCCATGTCCGACGAAGTAAAATCCTATTGTGTAACGATTCTGCTGCCTTTTCTCTCTCTTCCTTGATTTCTCTCGTGTATTTCAACCAGGGATGAAAACACCATCTCAGTAACACACTGTTGTGATGTAGTATGGCACGTGACAGGTTCTCGTGCGTCATCTCCACAAGACGTTTCCATGGTAACAAGCCAAACTTAAAGAGCAAAGTGGTGGCGCAATGCTCTGTTGCCATGGTAATTTGCTGGCGATTATGCTCTAGCTGCCGCTGCTTTTCAAGTTCACGCTATGAAAGACGGAAGGGGTACAATTTTTCTTATGGTAAGGAACAAACGAAGATATCTTTCAGGGGGGTGAAATTTCTTGTTTGTTTGTTGTAGTTTACCAATCTTTTGGGATTTGTTAAACGTTTAGTCCCAAGATTCGATTTTCGAATTCGTCTCATACAACATTTATAAGCTCCTAATCATATCTCCTAAGGGAACTCAGATCGATCAAGTAGCAATAAACCAAGCTTGCGACGAATTCAGCGGAATATCGGTTGCTCTTTAGTCCCATTAACGCGGCCCTAAAAAGTTTAGGCTGCTCAAGACAACTAAAGTTGCCGAAATCCCTGACACCAGAAAGAGGTTACCACTCGCATGATAGCTCTATAACACCCAAGATTCACTAATTGTTTGGTGGTAGATCAAGGCCAAAATCTCTTGTTCTCTTTTTCTCCTAAACGACTGATGAACAGTCACACCACACTGTTTGGAGAAACAAGACAGGAACAGAGGCAAGGTTCCTCACCTCTCTGGCAATCCGTTGCTCCTCTTTTTTCTTGCGCAAAGCTTCTTGTTTCTCCGCCAACAGTTCTGCTTCCTTCCGCTCTTGTTCCTTTTTGAGAAATGCCTATTGAGAGATAGAAAATAGTACTTAAAATAAGAATAAGAGACAATCACTATCCGGTAACCTCCGCTTATAAGAGGACCGGACTGCTGTGGCTTCAAATCCCAGACCGAACGGCGGAATAACCAGGGTGTAGAAACAAATTCATGTCGGTTGGCTGTGTGTTCTACATCTGCCTCAGTTCAGATGATCCCATCACTGCGAACGATGTCGCAGTCACGACTGTACAAGAGACACCAACTACTCATTTACTACAAACAGTACTAAAGCAAAAGGCACCGTATATCAGTATGTTAAATATGATTAAAATTCTGTTACCAGTCTTTCTTCTTCCACTTTTCTCTTTTTCTCATCTAAAGCTTTCTTTCGGAGCATGCGCTGCTGCGCACGTTCTTCCATAGCTTTACAAAAAAGAAAACTGAATTAGTGAATCGATCAATAAGTGGAACAAGGACCCACTAACAACCAAACCACAAACGTGACGGTGAACAGTGAAGTTCTTCGTTAACTTTTTCTTAAGGATGACAAGGAATATGCGAGACTGAGTCCCACATGGCTGGAGTAAGCAAGGACCAATTTCCTCGCCTCATTGCGATCTTCAATTCGAGTATAAATAAAGTTTATTGTATTGTAATTGCATTGTCAACGACCAAAGGCACATGGAAACTGAGCTTTAACCGCAACCTTAATCTTAAGGGTGTTTGTCTCCATGATGTTTATTCGAAATCAAAATGTGAGTCCAAGATCAGTGTTCAGAAAATACCGCAGCCAATAATAAAACAAAGAAACAGAAAGCCCTGGATATGAGACTTACCAAGATGCAAAGGTTTAGTGGTCGGTTTCTGCGATTTAACGACAGCTTCTCTTGATGTGAATTTACTGCGCGTCGTAGAGGTGTTACCGTCCGAAAATGCAGTTAACCCTGATCGGTCTGTTAACATATTATCCTTAAATTGGCCATCATTTAAATCAAGTCCGTCCTCTGATTTACTCCTAGATAATCCTGGATCATTTTTATTACGCACATGTTTCTTCGTGTCTTTGTTTTGCGCTGAAGAATAAAGAATTTCAACGTTTTCCACTTCACTAAAGGTCCGTTGTCTCTGAGAATTTATTCTCGTTTTCTTGTCAGTTGTGTTTTTCTTAAGCTGTTCTTTAGTTTGTTGATTTGTCCACGCTGTTTTACACGTTGGAGGTTTACTGTTCTTTGCGATATTTCTTGCCGAAGTTTCCTCCAAAGGCTTCTCAGCTTTGGTCGGATTCCTATGCTGTACACTCCTTGCGGGTTGTGAGAAAATTTGATCCTGTAAGAAAGGGAACAAGTTCTAACGAAGGTTAAATAATAGGGGGCTCTAAAAGGAGCGGACATCCAAGAATAGACTCGAAACTACAATCCAAGAAAAAATTCCTTAGAATACTGATATATCGCCGCACAAAACACAAATGTGTAATAAGGTCATACAGGCTGTATATTTGCGCCCACCATAAGTTTCAATGTTTCTTTTTTCTTGACTTTGATACTTCCACCTCCCCCAGAAAAATGTTGACTGAGATCGAAACGAATGCACGCGGTCCAATTTTTGAGCGGATCAACACTGCATCGGGAGGTGAGAGAAAGGTGGAGCGAAATGTTGAGCATACAGTTTTATGTAAGTGTCCCAAAACCAAAACTTTCTGCCGCGAACGTACATTGGCCGATTTTAGGCTGCAAATGCGACGAATTCTGCAAAGCGTTCGTTGAGAATCCCACCTGTAGAGAAAGACCCTCAAAACAGATAACATGTGCCTCGTACCACTTTCCTTGCCGTGCTAGAGCTCTGTGTAGCTAACTCGTCTTCAATATCTTCTATCTGCAGCCCCGTCCCAGTCTTGCCGCCTCGCTCGCTCCACAGTCTGCCTGTAGCCGCAGCCTCTAACAAAGCAGCCATTTTCTGTGTCTTTCTGCTGCGTTCTTCTTTCAGCTGCCTTTCTTCCTGTTCACGTTTAACCCACTGTTTCCACGCACGCAGACAGCGTGATAACAGCTGACGTCGGTGAAATTTTGAGGAAAGTTGCTCCTTTCTGAAAAACGAAAAGTCAAAGAGACTTATAACACATAAATTCAAGCCTGCAAGTAACAGTCGTTCATCGGACAAATGTCCAGTAAATTTTAGGTTATGACCGGCGAAAGCTTTGCCTGGTCGAACACTCTGACCGTGGATTTCTGATCAGACTCTTCTCTTGTCCGGCCAAACCTTGACCCTAGCCCGACAAATAACCTGCTTATGGGCAACAATAATTATTATTTGCAGGCTTGCATACATGATTTTGCGAAAAAAATCAGCATTAACAGAACTATGGATCAAGTTCATGTCTATGGTTAAGCGAATACTAAGGAATGAGTCAACCAAAGAGAGACTGGGATGACACGGCTGAGGATAAAGACCAGATTTCTGTTTACTTCTCGAATTTTCTGAATCTGATGGGACTCCCAAGGGAAGAATGCCATTTCACCTGTGTTTTTCCCTCATTTCCATGGTAACCGCTTGTGCTTCCCTGTCAGACCTAATATGATTGATATATGCTCTCCAAGCATTCCACGCTCTCAGTTTGCAGCGCCAGTCAGACATGGCACGTGCCTTGCCCACCTTGATTCGCTGAGTAGCAACAACTGAATACCAAGCTGAAAAGCACCTCTGAACAAGCTGAAAAACGATAATGACACAGTTAAAACTAACCATCTCCAAAATAAGGAAACTGTGATCTCTATTCATTCCTCAAAAAATGTTCACAGGACATCTGCAGCTGTGGAAGTTGACGTTAAGAAAATACAAGGATTGGAAACAAAACTAACCCCTGTCGAGGGAAGTTAATGATTTATCTTCCTCCTTTCTTACATGTAGAAGTGTCTTTTTTTGCACGAAAACATTGCCATGTCACATATATTTTTCACTTGTTCGTTGTCCTTTCAGTGCAAAAGTGCTAGCTACCCTTACAAAAGGCAGTTTATTGTGGGGCAAAATGGCCAGGTTATGCAAGATCCTTTGATAGTCTTAAAGAACAACTGGGGTAGAACTGAAGATGATCCTCAATGCTCCCTACTTACTGTTTTTAATGGGTTTCATTGGGGAAAACAACTAATTTTACCCTCAGATTGTTGCTGGTCTCCTCAGCTGCTTTTTGTTCCATCTGCCTCAACAACATTCTCCTCATCTCCTCTTTCTCTTCAAACTCTTTCCTCTGCTGTTCCTCTTTCTTCCTCTGTTCTTCTTCAAGATACTGTCGAGCAAGTAACTCAGCCTCCTGGTCCTTACGCCGCTCACTGTGGTGCAATGGATTGAACAAAAAAATACAAGAAATTATTTTGAATTCCACTGAGCAAGCTGGGAGACTGTTCAGTACATTTACTTTTTGAACTGTTGTTAATGATACAGTCTAATTGCTGTATTCCGAGGTAGAGGGTTTAATGCTAGTTAGCGACTAGCTAAACAACTACACTTGACGCCATGTTGATTAACCTCAAAAACAGACCACGAAGTCTGAACCTTTTATTGAACTGCGCATGCGACATGTATGTAACACTAATCAATGTAAAATGACCGTGACACTTGTTCAAATGTCGGGGGAGGAGCTGTGGGAGGTCATAGGAAGGTATGGTGTGTGAATGTAGCTAAGGTTTCAACTGATTGTCTAACTAAGAAGGATGTTCACTAAAGCAAATTAAAATTTATGCAAAGCTGACAGTAAGGATAATTATCCTGATTACAAACTTGTCCCAACAATCAAGTTAAAGAATTACAACAACCCACCACTCCAGTTTTTCTCTAGCAGCTTTCGTTTCCTCTTCCATGGCTCGACGTATCTTAGCCATTTCCTTGTTCACCTCCTCTTCTTCTCTTTTGAGACGAGCTTGTTGTTCCTTCTCTTCTCTGATCAACTGCTTACGGGCCTCTGCCTCAGCTTGTTTCCGAGCTGTGTGCTCTCTTCTTTTCTTCTCCACTTCCTTTCGTTTAGCCTCACTTTTTTCCTTCACCTAAAGGAAGCAGATAAGAATTACAATCATTGGCATTTTTACATAGTTTAAGACAACATTCAAGGAACACAGTTCTGTTTTACATCAATCATTCTCAATAATATGAAGCTTATTGATAACAGAAGAATACTTAAGGTATGTTATGAAACCTGTTTATGTCTGAGCTCCATTTTAGGTCTTGGGTCCTTTTTCTTTTTGCTGCTGTCAAATCCCAAATCATTCAGGACATCTTTCTCAACAACTTTCTTATCAAGCATGTCTCGCAGTATTTGCTGTACAGATATTTCGTCATTGAGGTCATCGTCATACTCTTGACCTGCACAAAACAAGCAAAAAAGAAATCAGCTGAGTTCTGTATCATATTTAATTTGATAGGCATACAATTTAAACGTTTGTTGCTGGTGGGAATCGCTAAAGTACAACTGTATGATTTCTTTTTACTATTCAATACAGGAAATGCTGTTGACTAAAAATTACTAATTCAGGCTTGGATAATTTATAGATATCTTGGCACGCAGTCTTGGCACATTAATAAATGGATAAATTAAAATGCATCAAGCAAATTCATATCTTACCCATGGCATTAAGAGATGGACTGTTGTTATAACTACTCATTGAGGACCAGTCATGTGACTGTAGCAGATGATCACCATAGTGATCTACCATATCAGAAGTTCTAGCCACTTCTTCTAATGGCTTGCTTCTCTGAGCCCATTTCTCTCCTTTAAATTGTACTTCAAAATTAAAATCGTCACTCTTCTTTTCATGCAACCAGGAGTCCAATAAATCTTGTGCTATAAAGCAATGCAAACAAAATGAACAACCAGTGATCAGTGATATACTTTTATATAATTATTGCTTGTCTTGTAAAATCTTGAATATATATTCCTACTTTTTTCGCTTGTAGTTGTTACGTCTCTGATTTTTTTACTGTTTTATATACAACAATTAATTAGTAACACTGTACCTTCCACCAATGCGTCATCATCGACATGAACTTGTTCTAGAATACTTTGGTAATTGTTTCCAAACACTTCCCTGGCTGCGTCGGTTGAAGCTCGCTCCACTCTCTGTAGGATTCAAAAGAAAATGCATTTCAAATGCTAGAAAATTATGGGAAAGGATATCTCTCTTGTTAAACAATGACTGAGTATTATACACTGGTGAGCAATGACCATCTAGAGCTCGAGTCAACTGATGCACCACGGCCAAACGCGATCGGTTTTGCCTACAACGGGAAAAACAGCTGTCTTAATATTATCATTTAGACGATACCTTAATCCAGTTTTGTACATCACTTCTCGAGCCGTGCTGTTGAAACAAACGACAAAAAGAAAACTTAGAAATCCCCAGTAGCAATTACTAGTGTAGATTGAACTTTCAAAACAAACTTAAGAATCTTTTGGCCACTATTTTCCCTTACTGCCTTTGAGTCTGTGTGTCGATTCCATTTGAACAAGTTCTGCCTCGCTCCAGCCATCACAGAGTTTTCAAGTTTTTTACTGAAACGACATTGGAAGTCCACTGGACGCTAAAATTGGATGGTAACTTAAGACAAATCTTCATAGATAAACTGCTCAAAATATCCGCCATTTTGAAAATGCCCATAATGCATCCTTAGATTAGCTCGGGTTCATTCCTCCTCTCACGGAGCCCAACAAATGAAAAGGAAAGGAAATAACGAATAATAGGCTCCATGAAAACCAAGAACAGGAGCCCATCACTAGGAGCATACAACTGCCTTATATTCACGTCCCGGCGTTTTCACATAACGATTTTTATTTAGATTGAATTTGACGCGAATATGGGACTCCCTCCCCACTCTCTCGTGCGAAACCGTTTTCCATGACCTTTCTTTTGTTCTAAAGTTTCTCTGCGAAGCTAAGAAACTTTAGAACAAAAGAAAGGTGATGATGACGCAGTGTCACGTGTACCGGAACTGCCTTTTTTCACGGGAAAAAAGAATTGCTCTATTAAAAATCGCTCTGTTAAAATGCCGCGACATAGGCTTAGTGAAGAAATCAGTTTGATGACGTAAGCAGAAGCCACCCACTTCAGAAAGACAACGACTTCCCCGATGGTTGATGCGGCTGTCGGAAAAAACAGCATTTAGTTCTCAGCCAGAGCGTTTAACACATAGATAGGCGTTACTCCATTGTACCTCGAATTCTGAGGAATACTTCTCAGTTTGAGATTCGCTGCAATTCATTCCCTTTGTACTGAGAATGCCTTGAAGGACTCCACAATGGAAGAGAAAAGATAAATCACAAGGAAGAGTCGTAACCAATTTCTGCTAAATACAACAGGAAGACAGTGGTATTGAATTGTGCTAAAAATTTCAAGAGTAACCAATCAGCGACATATGAAAATTGCGAAGATGCAAGTGATCACTGCAGTTGTGAACACTACTTGAGCAGAAGTGAAAAACAAAAGCCTGAAAATAAATTCAGGCTTGTGCGGGAAAATTGTCAGGTTTATACTCGCATAACGAAACGGAAGTGAAGACTGTAGGTTTTGCCCCTATCACATAGCAAAGAGCTGATTGAATTAAGAAGGGTTCACAAGTGTGAGAATATCTGAACAATTAATATTGTTTGGGAGGCATTTTATGTAAAAACTTGAAAAAAAAAAAACACAAACAAACAAAATATTAAACCCACTTATTTTGTAAAAAGTTTTATTAATATTTTTATTTCTTTTTAAAATGTTTTTCTAAATAACATTTTCCATGACAAAATTTTCAACAACTGACAGAGAAGAAAAATATCCCATAAACAAATGAGAATTATGGTTCAACGAAGCAAATAACAAAGATGAAGGTTGGGCAAGCATTGGTTTTAAAAGTGGGTAAACAAAACGGGATTTGCGCCCAAAACAAGAGAAATGAAAAAGTGGGAATTGAAGATCGAAAAATGTAAAGTAAACAAATGAAAATGTGAACTTCAGTTCACTTGATATCACACAGCAGGGCCACCCCTCTGAGAATCCAATGATCTGGACTCTGTACGGTCTTCAGCCACAGGGGAGTGATATAAGTCAGGTCCGTACGCTGTGGCTTCTTGTACACAGGGCACTGGTAGAGCCTGGGATCTTTGGGTGCAGTGGAGTTGACCGCGTACACGTGTACCACTGGCAAGAGAGTGAAGAGAACTTTGGGCTGAGGCTCGATCAGTTTACAGCCACGGCGATCCCATCCAGCACCATCCAGGTACAAACCATAGATGTAGACACCTTCCTGTAATTACAGTAACGAGCGCTCTTGTTACAACACAAATGCAAACGATACATTGTACTGGGAACATAGAAGGTGTCTCTCCTAGTATAGTTTTTACTGTTTTAGGTGTGTGATTAAAGATTAAAGATCACAATTCTAAATGTTGCAAAAGAAATTTTGGAAGTGACTTCTATACATGTAGCTTGTACTTTTAGCACTTAGAGTCCTTCCCTGAAAAGTGCTTCATACCAAAGCAACTAAATAAGTCAGTCCCACACTTTCTGCTTATCCAAAATCTAGAAATCTGTTTGGACATATGTAAGCGCTGTCTAATTTTCGATAAACTGTCTGAAAAAAGCGTACAGAGAAAAAATGCTGAGCTTAGAAATCAACTAACGAGAAATAAACCCATTTTCTCGATTTTTTGTCAAACAGATCGGTCACTGGGCCATGCGAAAACAGTTGAACGAGTTATCTCAGTTTAAATACTGCCCTCTTATTATAAAGAGTCTTCCATTTTAAACAAATGAATTAAATTCCACTCACTGCTGGAGGCGAGTTGATGTCCTCTTTCATGGCCCTAATGACGTCATTATGCAGCACAACAGAGTCCAAGGCCCAACCCTTGTGCGCACGCGTGACCTCCTGTCTCATCGCGGTAAGGAAACCCTGAGGGTTGAAGAATCCTGTCATCCAAAACACACTGGGCCGGCCATTAAAAATCCAGTTGGAGAACTGGTTATTTCTCTCCAGGAACTCTGTGAACCAGAAACCAATGGTGGAAGACTCCCACGAGATCTGAAAAAATGGAAAAGAAAAAATCCACTGTACGTTCCAGAGCAAAGGCACCAGCTATGCAACAAATTTCATAGTTAAAAAAAGGGAGGGGGGGGGGGGTGAAGACATTATCGTAGTTGATCAACTTGGTAGACGACAGAGCGTATTTCTTTTCTAATGTATCTCTTACCTTTCTCCACAAAGCAGGGACTCTAGCGTCGTACATATTGTCCAATGCATCTCTGAGGTTCTGCAAAACGATGGAACAAAACATATTTTGACAAACTGAGCAAGTTGACAAGAATTAGGAAGAAAAAAGGCGTACTTCACTCATGATGATGGTCCCTTCAATAGCCAACTTGAGGTCAGTCAGTGTCTGCCGGACCAAGGTGATCACACGCTGCATACGATCGATCTCTTGCCTCAGAAAAATGTTCATGGAAGCCAGAGCTCCCATCTTCTGGAGTCGCGCTCTCACCTGAAGTCAGAAACGATCTTACTAATACAAAGAAAGGAACAACAGCCGACATGTGGCTTGTGGCACGTCAGACAGAACATTCCATTAACTTCAAAGAGACGACGAAAGACTGGCCAAATGACCAGCACGCCCCTCTCACCTCGTGTGGTATGTAGTCATTTGGAAGTTTTTCCAGCATATCGTCTGCCTGCCTGGTCACCACACTCTCACGTGTCTCCCCAGACCCTCCCCCAGAGTCCTTGGGCTGAATGCTCATGATGGTGTCCAGTACGTCTTTGGCAGTGTTGCTCTGATAACTGAAAACAAACTAGAGAATTTCAAAACTGGTGCTCATTCTTGGAGTTTGTCCTGACACTTTTTCAATCTACTGGTTTTTCATAATCCAACAGATCAAAATTCTCTACAGAAGTTTCTGTCACTTAACGAGAGCTCTTAAAAAAATGGTTTATGCCACACGTTAAGGGAAACTTAGATTTATTAATTGGTGAGACACAACGCGTGAATGGAAAAGCGTTCAGTTTTATTCTGTCGTTCGTAGCTATCTAAATTGAACAGTATCAGCTCACATAACTGGGTTACAGAAATCTGATCGTGATAATTTGAAGCAATTGTATCACTGTACTCACGTGATGTCAGCATTAGGGTGTAAACCAAACACCTGAGGAGTGTCTACAGACGGAAGAGCCTGGATGGCTTCAAAGAACTGCTCTAAGCTGCGACACTTGGGGATCTTGTACCCGGTGTAGAAACAGAAGTTATCACTGAACATGTGCTCTCCGAACCACACCTAACAGACAAACGAGAGTTTTGGTGACTAACTGATACTTTAGAAGAGGATCTACTGGATCAGATACCCGTTCAGAGAAGACTGAGCCTTTGGTAAGTTGGACCAAGTGTAGAAGCTAGACCACGATAGCGCACGGGAAACGGGACGCCCAACTGCGACCACGCGAAAGGGAACTTAGGGAATGCGTAATCCCTTGAACATACTGTACTCCCTTACGATAACACAAGCCGTCAGCAAATGCTTAAAGGGTAAGATATCTTCTGGTTGGACGATGCAAACTTGAGCGTAGTTTGTGCAATTTCAATACTGAAGACACGTCAAACTATAATGCGCGTTGTAAACAAACTTTTATTTGTTAAGTTCCTCGAGAAACATAAATTCATAATTATTGGGATAGCCATCGAGTATGACAGTCCAACGGTTGTTATCAGGGGCACCCAACGAGCAAATTAAGCAAAAAATCCTTTGAGTGATATTTCTAAGCTCCTTGTAATGTTTAAAGACTGTTTAAAGAGTTATTTTAATCAGCTAGAAAAATTTGATCTGTTCGGATTTCTTAGCTGAAAATTGAAGTGCCCGAAAACTTTAGGGAATGAAATCTTCACTTCAGAAATTGTTAGCCGAATGTTACGTTCGAAGGACTTCTCTGTGAACTATTTGCTTACCCGAAAATGCTAGGCGACCTTTTCAAGAGCCAAAAATTGCAAAAATATCTCTTCCGAAAATGTAAGAGACTATTTTCCCCCGGATTTCCTTGGTTGCGAATCTTTTAAGTGATGTTTTAGGTAAGAAATCAGTAGCTTTTTGGCAATGCATTATCCGAAAGTCTTAGAACGGGTAGACTCTCCCGAACAGATATTTCATCGAAATTTCTCGTTGGGTGCCCCTGTGTTATCAACAAAACGTTTGAACGTTACCCTTGCGAAGGTGTTCAAGAGCCTCTTGTCATAGTCATCAGTGACTCTGCCTCCATATTGCACCTCACCCAACATGTACCTCACTGTATTCCAAGACACACCCTACAAACACGAGTGTATTAGAGTGATCAGCATCAAATTTCACTCTGATATATCAACACTTTACAAGACAGAGTGGTCACGAGAATTAGGGACAGGATCATACGAGATGAATTTTCTTGATATTCTAACAACTCCCCAATACTTCTATACAAATGTGTAGGGCCAACAAATGGGAATTTAAATTTTGATCTAAGGTTTTAAAAGGTTAAAAGAAATACTGAGTTCTTTAAGCCATCCTTAGCCGACTAAAAGCATGTAAAGCTTCGGTTTCTGCATTGATTTATGTAGGGAAGCACCTTAAGTATTAATTTCATACACTCAGTAAATGATAAGCTAAACGATCGCAACATAGAACGGTCCCTATCACATTTTACCAATTGGATACAAAGGTTTCTACGCTGCGACCCATTTGATGCAAATAGGGAAAGAAAGATAAATTGCGCAGTATATCACTCAAAAGCACAAACCAGTGAAATTGCTGGTTACCCCTAAAAACGTTTACCTTCTTTGGATCGATATCATCCAAGTGATTTTGCACGAATTGCACGCTGGCGGCAAAGTCAGCTTGATTGAACTCATAAGGGATGTTCCAGCCCAATGGACCAAACTTGCGGCGTTCCTGTAACGACGCGACAAATAAATATACGTCAGTTTTACTTTATTTAGGGACACTCTTCAACAGAAAATAATAGGAAATGTTGCCACATGTGTAAAGTATTTGTCTAATCAAAAACGGCACTCACTCCATGGCTACTTTATAGCTGCAGTTCGCCAGAGCACGATAGACAAAGGGCTCAAAAGGAACAAAATCCACTGTTTTACCTGAACGACGGTATGTAAGAAAGCTACAGCGTAGAGAGTAGGCTTCCATTGTGGCATGTTAGTAATGTCAAGTTGATCCTGGGTGATGCCAGCATAAGTTCGCTTCAGTCCCGGCTTCACGCCCTGTGGTGGTTCATTTGTAAATTTGATGGAAGACTGTAAATAGAACAGAAGGCAAAATACGTGATCATCAAGCAATTTAGTACCAAGGTCCTCAAACTGCCAGTTTGACCTGTGGAAAGACTTATCGACTTTCCAGTTAATAGCAGTAAACAGAAGAGGCATTGAGGTCGCTCCCGAAAGGTATGAAATATTCTGATTTATATAATAACGAAATCAATGCGCGCGCTTTGATTGGTCAGTAAGCTATGGTTTATTGTGCCAGTGAACTCATGGAAATTTCGCGCGTTTTCTGAATTATTATCTAAAAGTAATAGATCACAAATTTCTATGGTTTATAGGCATGATAAACCATTTTAAGCGCGTCGTTTATCGGTCTATAAACCTTAGAAAGTTGTGGTCTATTGCTTAAATGGCTGAAACAAAGAAATTCGGTACTTGTCATGGACCAACGTGGAAATTTCATTGTAAAACGAAAACCAAAGCCAAAACAATTGCAGATAAAATCAACGACTTCTCGTTTACAACAAAGGGACGTTGTAGCTTCAAACGACCGTCAAATTTCTGTACTGTAAAACGTCTTAACTTAATTGAGGCATAACATCTGTCTTTCCTTGGGTCTGTCTTTCCTCCAGTCTCTTTAGAGTTGTTTTCAAACCAAAACCTAAGCAATTACTCTGACCAATCACAAGAGACGAGGACAGCTCAGTGAACCAATCAGAATTTGAAGTGATTACATGCAACCGGCGCCAAGCGCGGGAAAATGAGCGCGTGCAACTGGCGATTGGTTTGGTTTTGCATTCTCATTGGCTGAGAAAGTGGCGCGAGTTTTGTCAACCAATCACAGAGCAATGTAGAGTAAAACCAAAGCAAACGCGAATTACTTTCGACACCCAATTGAAAACCGCTCTAGAATAAATCTATGAATGCAATTCATTGCCGTACCTGTAGCAGACTGATGGGGAACTGGTTGTGTGCTTCAGTTGTGATCCAGACTCTGAAGCCCTCATGTGAGGACTCTGCCGTTGTCACAGTCTCCAGTAGCTCGTCCATAAAGTTCAGTCCAAGGTGGCAGTTTTGAAGCAGCACCCAGCCGCCCTGTAACAAAACATACCCTTCTTCGGTTGGAGTTCATTTAACATCGACATAACAAAATATATCTATTTTAAATTCAAGCAAAAGAACACGCTAAATGGCCTTTGTAGTTATTAAGATCGCTGAATATACAGTGCAAGTATGTAAGTGAGTATAAGGCGAGGTTTCTCTTAACAGTTACTGGTGGGCATTTACACATTATACCCAGGTGTCCAAACAGAAATATTCCTATCCAATGGATAGATCACCATCCAGAGAATGACAATCTTTTGGCTGAATTAAGTTTTGTCCCTTAGATAAAGATACCAATTCTTTGAAAAGCTAGGGTCAAAGATTAACGTAACCACGAAAATAACAACATACACCAGCCATAGACTGTTGCAGGAGTCTCCTTGCGTGAACTTCCTGTCCCTGACCCATGGACACTGCTCGGCATTCTGCAACGAAGACAGCCAAGAAAAGAGATTCAGAACCAAGATTCATGGTGATACAATTCTATACTTATTTTTAAAAGGTTTCATAACTCAGAAACGAGGGAAAATTTAGATGAAAACTGAAGATGAAAGTTGAAATACAGACACCACATTGGTCAGTACACCGACCTTTGCATGCCATTTCACTACATTTACTTAAGTTTAAACAAATTCTGTACATGGGGTTCAGAGCCACCTTAAATTTTCGAAAATTTAAGGTGGCTCTGAACTCCATGTAGGGAATTTATTTTAACTTTGCGAAAAGTTGCATCTCATCCTGCTTATCAAAATTCTATAATAAGAAAAAATTTTACCGTGCCGTTTTTGAAATATAAGCGCTTAAAGCTGAAATTAAGGGTGTTTCTAGCAGGTCATAGTGTTGCTATGGCAACCTATAGTGTCACAAAAATAATACCAACGTATTCACAAATGATTGGGCAGTTTTTTGATACCATGATTATAGCATCAACTGATAAAGAGTGGTAATAATGACCCATCAAAATCTACGTCTTGGAAAGTGCTGGAAACTGTTCTGAGCCACCTTAAGGGGTGTTTTTTAAGGTCTTTTGTTCAGAATGAGAACGAAAGAACGAGAATCATTAGAATGGTGGAACTTTGACACAAAAATAACAAAAAACAACTATTTTGAAAGCGGAATGAAACTCGTAGCGGTAAACTGAAGACGAGTAAAAAATGAGAAGGTACTTGCTCATTCTGTTTATTCTACACCACGAAGCAGGGGAATGGATTCTAAGGATTCCGGAATTAGAATAGGCAGTAAAAAACGCACAAAAAATACATTCCAATGATTCTCATTCCAGAATGGCGCCCAGGAATACGCGCCCTAACGGACATACCAATTCCCTTTCGCTTAGCCAGGTTCTCAATGGCCCCTGTAGGATCAGATCCCATGGAGAGGAAGCATATAAGCGGCACTCGAGGATTGCTCTCCTCCCAGGTGGCCTCCAGGTTCAGGATCACTCCTTCAGCGTACCTCTCACCCATGGTATCTGCGATGTATTTTCGCGCTTGGTGCAGCGTACGGTCAGGGCACCACGATCTGGTATGAATCAGAGCAATTACACTTATCAGAATTTTCAGAGGGGTTTTCAATAAAGTGTCGTAAAACCAAAACCAAAGCATTTACTCTGACCATCCACAACAGATGCAAACAGTACGATGAGCCAATCAAAATGTGAAGTGATTACATGCAACCGGCGCCAAGTGCGGGAAAATACGCGCGTGCAAGTCGGATTTGGTTTTAGTTTTCCTTCTCATTGGTTGAAAAAGTGGCGTGAATTTTCCTGACCAATCACAGAGCGAAGCAACGCAAAACCAAAGCCAATGCAATTTACTTTTAAAACCCAATTGAAAACTGCTCTATGATAGACTGAATAACCACGTGAATAGCACACGTTTGATCTTTGAGTCAGTACACTTTTAATGATGATATGCAGGCATCCTGATTTTGTTCTTAATTTTAATCGCTTTCTTTCATTCCAAAATCAAATTCTGCACAATTTTCCACAATTTTTTTCTTGGGTAGAATACGTCCTTCAAGGGTTTCCTCGTTAAGGCTGGCCAATGTTGTTAAACAGCTCGAACTTTTATTTTCAAATAGTAGCAAACAATCTAAGGTAATCTCCGCAAGATAATTTTGTAAACTGATGCATTGCGTTACCAAAGACGTCGAACCTGACCTGACAAGCAGAAGTTTCCTGAAGGTATCCAGCGAGATTTCGTAGCCATCAGGAATGAGGGCTTCCTCTGGAGCATCCTGATCAAACCACTGCTTCCAACCAGACTCGTTTCGACGGACCTGCGTGATAGAGATGAGAAGTGTTACCTTGACCAACGACAGATAGAAAAATGAGGTAAACTATCGATGAAATTTCAAGGGATTACATCAATTCTGTTGCATAAGATTCTTCTTTTCGTAGCTTTTAACAAATGTGTTAATAAATAAAAGTTCGTCATTGCAAATGAGAGAGTAAACGTCGCACATTTTATGGCCAGGTATTGTTACTTCCCTGAGGTTTGAATTCCTTCCGAAAGTAACATAGGGTGCTTACCATTAAGCCAAAAAATCCGGATGGAATAAACGTTGCATAAAGGTAAGCGATTTTCCGAATTCAATGACCAACCGGATGAGAAGGGCGCTTACCTTTAACTACCCAGCATTCCATCCCGCATATTTTACTCGATCTGGCAAATGGTAAGGGCATTTCCCAAATTCCGTTCCGAACGGAAAAAGTGGACTACCTTTGGAGGTTGTCCACAATTTCCGAAAACATTTTCCGGAAAATTGCCTTTCCATTTGACCTCAAACCGAAATTTCCGGATTTTTTGGCTAAATGGTAAGCACCCATAATTTAAGAGCCCGACTTCAACTAAATATGAGACCTCAAAAGAGTATGGTACTGGAAAAACTTGCGAATACAAATATCTGGGATATTATCCATCTAAATGCATCATGCAGTATCTTTCCGTTTTCTTTTTTTCGTTCAGTTTTACGATGCGATCTGACCCACTCCGGCGGAGTAACATTATAAAGCCGGTTCTAGGCATTCACACTATAAAAGAAAGAGAAGATAGTACGCAAGCGAGGTGATATATTTCTTATCTACCCCCCCCCCCTCTCCCCCCCGCCCCACTGAATGCTTACGACAGGCCACTCTCTTGACTACACTATCTTCCATGTACCTGTACTGATTATCATAACTACCGTTTACTCGGCGTGATCAAATTTGATGATTGAGCGATTACCTCAGCTTTCTAACAAACCTGATCTAATATTCCTGAAAACTGTGGTAACTTGCTCAGCTCTACTAAGTTGAGCCAGGTCATGTCCATGATCCATTTGCTTGGTTTGGGTTGAACAGCCTTCAGATCAAGCGCCGCGCCACCTTAATTGCCAATGACAACTTAGTAAATACTACTAAGCGCACATTATTGGAGTTATAGAAAACATACCACAGATCACTTCGATTTAGTATTTCTGAACACTACTGGGACCTGTTACACATAAGTGGAAGCACCAAATCAACAAATTTCTCCCAAACTACCGGTGCCTTCTAAGGATCAAATACCAAACATAAACCAAATTAAGGGAGAGACAAATTCAGTGATCTACTATTTTGGGAAAGGCAATATAAATAACATCAAAGTAATTGTTCCCAACAGTGTCATACCTTTTATGAACGTCTGGAATTCCTGCATCTTAACTCTACCACCCTGGATATCAATCTTCAGCGCCAGAAGTAAGGTGAATAAGAACTTGTGGTTTTCGTACAGACCTCGGCATGAGTACTTGAACACCTCGTACGTCAGGAACTCGATGATGTTCTGGATTCGTTTTGCTGGAATTGGTGACTTCTCTGATCTGTGGAAAGTTGAAAGGGGATTTCAAATGCACCCCTGCCTTTTCTGCATTACCGTAATGTTGGTAGTTTTTGTTGTTGCTGTGCTTAGACGTTAGAGAGTTTACCAGATCTATGTTCACGTTTGTTATCAGTTATGGTGGTAACGATGATGGACGTGAAATTTAGGCTTACTAGTTTGCCCCATGAAAAGAGACCTCCTCTAGTTATTTTTTTTTACCCTAGACGACTTTAATCGAGTTGTTTTATAAATAGAAACACTGTGCGAGCTTCCAGTAGTAATCGAACATCTTAACAACCAGAGACCATTACTACATTTTAGCTCTATAACTTGAATCTAAGACTTTTTCCACACAAGTGATCCCCTAGGCTCGATTTCCGCCGCTCTTTCGAGTGCTGACTCCGAGAGAGCAGGAGGAACACGGGCTCATTTCCCGAACAGCGGCTGGTAATCCAGCCTAGTGATCCCCTAGCTAAATGAATTCACTCTTTTGCGCATTTCCAGCATGAACACCTTACCTTGCCATAGACAGATCAAAGATTCCAAGGAACTGTCGAAGTGAAGTCTGATACATGACGTTCACCATGCTCATTTCGACGATCAAGAAATACAGAATAGAGCCGCGTGTGGCTACAGGACGGAACTCTTCTCGAGCCAGGTTAATCTTCACTTCAGTCTCTGCAGCAACCGCAAGCTTCTCACTCACTTCCTCAGCTGTTTCTTTTGTGGTTTTGAGCACCGCCACTAAAGACTCATCCTCAACTAGCGACCCCTGAGAACAATCCGTATGGACTTTAGCCATTACACTTTGTAGCAAGGATATCCTTAAAAAGAGCTGGCATTTAACTACTGACTGTATATGCATGGATAAAGTGAAGCCTATTATTGCATTTGCTGCTGAGCACTATAATATTTTCTCATAGGGGAACAGGTGTCCTGTTTTCAAGAGAGATTTAACGCTATGTGCTCTCTTTCTTTAAATCTCCTTCTAATCTCAACACCATGATCCAGAATGGACTGAAAGCTCTTCTACGCTTATACATACATACTTTATTTGTCATGTAGGTCTGTACAAGAAGGCAGCTAAAAAGCTGATGTGGACCTACAAATCTAAGTATATCTACAACAATTTCAATAAAAATGTTAACAAACTTAAGAATTATTTACAATGAGTAAAAAAACTATAATACCAGTAAGATAATTAACAGTTAATTGACTGTAGCGTTAAAATAAAGTAAAATAAAGAAAAATAACATTAATATATGTAATTCACAATGTCTTTGTTTATTCCCTGTAAGCCATTAAATGTTATTTTATCTAAAATGTCAGATTTGGCTTTAAGAGCAGATTTAAAAGAAACAATGTTTGGTTTGCTCTTTAAGTACACGGGTAAGCTATTCCATAGAAGAGACGCACGATGAGAGAAGGAAGATCGAAGGAAGTCAGTTCTAGGACGTTGCACGTATAGTTTCAGACCGTCCCTGAGATTTCGTAACGGAGATTGTTTAGTAAAAAGAGAGTTTATACCAGCCGGAGCTCTATTGTAAAATGCCTGATAAGATATGGTTGCAATTCTCTTTTTGTAGATGTATGATAAGGACTTCCATTTTGTCTTTGCCAGGACTTCAGTGTTGAGAGTAGATTCCTTTATGTTAAAAATAAATCTCGCTGCTCTGATGTGAATGTCCTCCAGGATCTGAAGCGACTTTGAAGATCCCCATAATGCAATTGAATACGTAATACTTGGAATGATACCTTTGAAATAAATTGACTCTAAGATGTGATTGTCGAGGCCTTTTAAATGTTTGAGTTTCTTCACTCTTGCTGAGAAACGTTTGCTCAAAGATTTTACATGTTGCGACCAAGAGAGTTTATTGTCGATATGAATCCCTAAACATGTAGCTTTAGAAACAAAAGACAACTCATTAGGCCCTAAACAAATTTTCTGTAAGGGTCCGATAAATTTTGATTTAGATAATAACATCAGTTCCGTTTTTGCAGGATGAATAGTCATGAAATTATCCTTAGCCCATTTGTTTAAGTCGGCGATCGCTTTCTGAATGTTGGATAAAACTTCGTCAACAGTTTTTCCAATGCAGAAAGCTGTGGTATCATCTGCAAACATTTCAACGGAAGCGTTCGTGGTGGCTCCGGGTAGATCACTTGAGTAAATGCTGTAAAGTCTGGGACCAAGTAAAGACCCTTGGGGCACACCAGTATCTATTTCCAACAATTCTGAGTTAGAACCATTCACAGTGACAAATTGCTTACGATTTTCAAGGTAATTTAGGAGCCAATCGTAAAAGGAGCCAGTAATGCCTATAGAGTGTAATTTATCCTTGAGAACTGTATGATTGACGCAATCAAACGCTTTTTGAAAATCGATGAAGACTACGCCAATAATATTGCTTTCATCCAGGGCTAAACGCCATTGTTCTGTTAATGAGAGTAAAAGAAGTTCAGGTGAGCCTCCTTTTCTAAAGCCCCATTGATTCATTGAAATTAGGTTGCTGCCATATAAGAAGTTGTCAAGTTGTTGGCTGACTACATTCTCTAACAGCTTGCCCGGAATGCTGAGAAGGGAAATCGGCCTGTAGTTTCCGCAGTCGAGAGTGCTCCCTTTCTTGTGAAGACATTTCACTTGTGCCTGTTTCCACTGGCTTGGGAATTTGCATTCCAAAATACTTCTTTGAGCCAGTGGCATAAAGCAATCTAAAAATGCATCTCCAATAAGGCGCAGCTCCCTGCTGGATATATCATCAGGTCCACTTGCCTTGCCAGGTTTCAAACGTTTCAGAGAAGATTTCAGAAGATCCTTATTAAGTGCTATGTCATAAAGAGAGACACTGTTATTTCTTGCAGACTGACGAGGAAAGTTTACTGAAGAATCTTGTGTTGATTTCGAAAGGGATTTTCCAACATTGACAAAAAAGGAATTTAAAGCGATGGCTTTTGATGTGTCGTCTGAATGAATCACTCCTGAACTATCTTTAATTGGACCGATATTCGTAATTGTTCGCTTTCCCTCAAAAGATCGTACTGTCTTCCAAAAATCTTTAGCAGAGGTTGTCTCGTTAAATTTTGATAGCCAGTAATTTGATTCCGCTGATCTAAGGAGTTTGTTGCAGTGATTTCTTGCCTTCTTATAATTTATCCAGGCTTGTGAGCCCTTCGGTGTTTGCTGTGCTTTAAGAAGCAGTTTATAGCGTTTGTTCAGCTCTTTACGTATGGAAGAGTTCATCCAAGGTAGGCTTCCATTTCTGATCTTTACTCGTCGAGCCTGAATATGAGATTTCATTATGTCCTTGTATAAACACTCCCAAGCCCAAGTAGCATCGTCCAGATCGTCAAAGATATTGCAGATACTCCATGGGGCAGCAGCAAAGTCCGTTCTTAATGAGTCAAGATCTACTTTTGAGTCAAGATCTACTTTTTTGTAATCATAGACTGTTTTGAGCGTTGGTCTCTGACGTTTCCTTTTGAGATTTACAACTGCATATATTAAGTGGTGATCTGAAATTCCTAAGTCACAAACACCTTGGTGAGAAATTTTTGAAGTGTCTGAGCAGATTACCAGATCAATTAACGTTGTGGAGGTGTCAGTGATCCTTGTTGCTTTATTAATGACATTCTTTAGATTAAATTTATTCAAAACGCTCTCTCAAAAACCACCCAGTGTCTTGGAGAAGGTATCTTTTCTTTCAAGTGTCGTTTCATAGTACTCTAGGAAAACCTTCTTACTTAGATCTCTCCGCGCCAGGAGGCGCATAAGGCCGCACTCCACTCCAACTCCAAAAGGGGTCACCACCTTATCGTGGTGGGGTGGTTTGTGTGTCTCAATGACCCCTAGAGCTATGTCGGCTGGAGTCTTGTACTCCTGGTAGGGTCACCCATGCCGAACAGGTCGAAGGGTAGAAACCAGACGAAGTGTGATCCCCTGGTCCTCCAGGTTGGGGGTTGAGCTACAGGCCAATCACCTGTTCTCGGAAAAAACAACGGATTACAGAAACCAGGAAAACCTTCAGTTCTCGATATTTCGCGCACTTTTAAAGAAAACAAAAAATCGGTCTCTGGGCTGATTAATCAGTTAACTCTCGAATCGACGGTAAGACTACAATCGAACCTCCACTAACGGCAACCCCGCTATATCAGGCACTTTCCTCTGTCCCCAAAGTAGCCATTGTGGAAAGGCTCGACTGCACGTTCAAACTGACCTGGGTGCTTGTGAGCCTGTAAAGCAAATTATCTTCAAGCTCCTTCATTTTCCTCTTGTTACTTGTCACGTCCTCCATTAGCTTCACTCGCTCTGCCTCAAGCTCCTGTTTGCATTAAGTGTATACAAGTGTTTAGTTACTATAGAATAAGGGGTTAGCTCTACTGGAAAAAAATAATGTAGGGAGGTGTTTATAGCCAGTTCCTCGACCGTCTTACCTCTTTTTCTGTGTTGATCACTCTTCCTAGAAGCTGTTCTTCTAATCCTTTCATCGTTACAGTGAAGTCGATTATTGCTGTCCGCGCACTAACCTAAACAGTTAAGGAAAATGTATCATTGATTAGTTCATGATGTCTTTGCAGGCAAGTTAGTCAGTTCGCCGGAGTAAAAAAAACACATAACCAGGGTTCTCAATAGAAGGCGGCAGCCGGCGATTGAGCGCCGCTTACTTTGCGTTTAAGTTGCTTTTCTTTTCTTTGTTTTGTTTCTTCTGGCTTTGCTGAAGAGCCTCTTACTTTATCAGTGATCACCTCCTACTTAAAAATCTATTGAGAACCCTGTATAACAAGGTACATTGTAAGAGCCTGGCTGTGATAAGCGTTTCAAATAGACTTTTTTCATCATTTACCTCTGGAGTATAGGAAGGGTTTCCCAGCTTTGTGGTGATGTACATTTTAAAACCGCTCATCACGTCACATTCCTTATCTCCAACCTTGACCTAAAGTACATAAAATAAAAACACTAAATTGTCTGGATTAAGAAAGTTTGGAAATGGAAAATACAATTTATCTTCTTTATTTCATTCTCTAACAGGACAGCTTGAGAATTATAGACATAAAGAGAAGCATAATCGTTTCTATGCCATAGAGGTACGCTCGGTCCAACTGACCTTTGCTCAAAGTAGCCAATACTCTATGGAGATCATAGACACTTTTGCGCACGCGCTACAACGAAGAAGTTCGTTTGCGCGCGCTTGAAATTTTAGCCAATTGTGACATCATGGTATGAAATCAACGGCCAGTGGATGGACGCACAAACAGGCACTGAACATTAGTGTAGGGTCAATGACGGGAAAAGGAAGCATTTGCAGGAGATACGTTTGTCACTGCTGAAGTTTTTGTTTGCCCGGGAGGTAAGAACATTAACATAGGGGCACGACTTGCGTGGCTGCGAACGCAAACAATTATGGCAGTAACAGGCCAGTGAATGATGTCGCGTATACTACATTTATGAGTTGCGCCATTTTGCGTGTACATTCAGACAATGTTTTTCTCTGACAAAAAAATGCGAGTACCATAAAAGTAACGAAAGCCGATGAAGTAGGCTTTTTTATCTCAATTTACGGCTGATAACTGGAATATCCTGTTAGTTGGGCCAACTACGTGCTTGTTGCCTGAACTTTGGGGCAACGGAAAAAGAAACTGCGCCATGATCAAGATCAGAATCAGGAGCCTATCACTAGGAGCGTCCAACTGCCCTATATTCCTGTCACGACGTTTTCACAGACCGATTTATTTTTAGATTGATTTCGCCGCGAATATGGGACTCCCACAGGAGCCCCAATGACCAATCACAATGCTTCATCATTCCCATTCTCTCGTGCTAAACTTTTCCTCGAACTTTCTTTTGTTCTACAGTTTATCTGCGAAGCTGGGAAACTTTAGAACAAAAGAAAGGTGATGATGATGCGGTATCACGTGTACTGAAACTTCCTTTTTCGCGGGAAAAGATAGTGTAAAAATAAATCGAACTGTAAAAATGCCGTCACATAGACTTAGTATGGGAGTTGTACGCTCTTAGTGATGGGCTCCTGTCAGAATGGGATTTAGTATTTAGTTCGCAGACGATGCCTTCATGAAGCTGAAGTTGATGAGAAGAAAAACCTCTGACTCGAATGCGTTCAGTTACATCAGAAGGCCTTGTGTGCTGGTATGCCGGTTTGACTGATTGACCGCATTACCTTAAAAGTAGATCCTGACTTGATGAAGTTCTTTTCAAGTACGTTGTCCAAAGCAGGGTCCAATTCCTCTCCGACGTCCTCAATCAGGAGAGGCCTTCCCAGTGACAAGGCGTCCTCCAGATGATTCCTGAAGTACTTGTGGTTAAGTGATGTCACCTACCAAAAAGGCAAGTCGAATATAAATCTCGACAACTTACGTTACTTGAAGGCGAAATAAAGCATCTAACAATCGTCACATCGTTACTCTTTTCATCAACATATTCTTCGCTTTTTTCTTTTATTCACTTGTTGTCTACTTTTGGCCATTGTAAAAAAGATTTAAAAAAAGCGCTGCTGGCGCAGTTTGGCTATCGAGAAATTCATACAGTTACTTTATCAAGCCAAATTAAGCGCACCTATTTTCTAGTTTCGATGGCATGTCCTCGAGTGAAGTTCTCAAGCCGGCCAGTGAGTCCGCGGACCCGAGTGACGAATGAAGTATGCTATTAACACTGAGTCTATCTGAGCAGTCTGTCCAGGGGCTTGAAAAGCCATTTCAAAAACTGCTATCCGCTTATTCTAAAAAGCTGGTCTTTTACTGTGATTTCAAGATACGAAAGGGCAAATTTGTTGCACAATGTCTTCGTTTTTAAGATACGACGGCAATTATGGCACCCGAAATGCACCCGAAAAGTTTTGAGAGTTTCGAGAAACGAGTGCCAGTTACCTGTAATTCGTTCTCCTTCTCCCTGCTGATGATCCACGCCTTGCCTTGTGTTTGAGGATCGATGAGAAGAGGGTACCGTGTCGCCTTGGTAACGATGATACCATTTTGAATGGAGAGTTCGTCGCTGGGGAGTCCATGGAGATTCCACTCACCGATCTGCAGATCAATAGCACATAACCTTCATTTTACCACACGAGTAAAACTTTAACCCCTCGAACTGACCAGCATGAAATTCTCCTTTCATGGTTGCTACTATGGTTGTACAAAATACATGACAATAAACAAAATGATCGCCAAAGATGGAAAGCCTTGATGATTTACAAGATTCTCCCAACTTATACCGTAAGACACATCGGGAGTACGGTGATAAGAATATCCATATTGATCATAAGCACTCGAGCCAGTTTCTTGTGGTGGTGATCAGTTAAGATCAATAAGTTTTCCTGAGTGTTCGGCGAAAGTTGGCAACGTTTCGCTACCGTGTTGAAGGGTTTGTACCAAAAGTAACAAATATTTTCTGTACGTGAACGCACTAAATTAAAAAAATAGTTTTTTAATGACTTTAAAAGATTAGTGAAGGATTAAATTGAATAAAAAAAATATATTGCAGTCACCTTGGAAGAACAAACATTTTTCTTCAAGAAATGACAGAATTTTGCTCACCTCTGTTGGTCGTAACGTGTCTCGATAAGCGTCACATATCTTGTCTTTGTAACTTTCGAAATCTTTGTAAATTTTGATGAATGTGTTAATTTTATTATGTTGCGAGGGTTTCAAGTAATTATCATATTGCAAGTGGTGTAAAATGCGGCAAGTAGAGTTACAGGCGACTACTTCAACCAAGGAAAATTTCCTGCAAACTAGCCAATGGATTTTGACAAAATTAATTATGTATGACAAATTTACCCACTATCGAAGCACAACAAAATTCAAATTGCGGCCATTCTGTTGTTTCATCAACCGAACATTGTCGGCCAATTTGTACAAAAAATTTCTTGGGTGGTCTTGGTCGGAGTAGTTGGACTGCAAGCAATGATCTCCTTGTACAGAATTTAATTAAATAAAAAAAATGTAATAAACGAAGAATTTGCCTATATCTTTAAATTTAGCTACTCGCCTCGATTAGCTATAGCTATTTACGGGTTAATTGCTAATATTAGGGACCTTTAGATTTGAGTACGAGTACGAGATCGAGTACGAGTACGAATTTCTAATTTCAAGCCAGTCACCTCCCCTGAACCCTAACTTTTCCTTGTTACTTACCAGTAGATCAGGAGATTATAGAAACAAGATTGATGTCACTAGTGATCATATAAAGCACGCGAATAGGATTCGAAAAGTCGTACTCGTACTCAAATCTAAAGGTCCCTATTGTTATATTAACAGACACGATAGGCTTCTGAAAGCCCTTTGCTACCAACCGTGGCTGCATCAGTGAGCATGTTGATGAGATTTAGATTTTCCGAGAACGGGATCTTGTTTGCTCTCATTTCCTTTTCCCATCTGCCCAGCAGTAGATTGCGGAAATTCTGATTGAATGGTCCCAGGTAAGACAGGAAACCAGTGGCCAGCAATACGTCTCCAACAAGCCTGTTAACACGATCAGTCACTGTGAGTAATTTGAGCCCAGAATTTGTCACGTGCACGTCATAACACGATAAAACAAGAAGTATTTGATTGACGAGGGTTCTTGGATATACTGACTCATGTTTGAACAACTTGAATCGAAGTTATCTTCAGTAAGAAACCTTAGCTCCGACACATTCTTCCTTCAAACACCTCTAATAGAAATGCTGAATGCAGTCAAAGTCTAAATAGCCATTGATATGCACGATATGCAAACGTTTTACACCATGCAAAAGGAAGTGTCAGATTTAAAAAGGATTTCCAAGCTTGTTACATTCTGCCAGTTGATTAAGCTGTCCATACCTGCCAATCTGATCCTGAAACTCTTTACTCTGTTGAGTCCACCTAACCTTCTCTCCTCCCAAGCCTGTAATGAGCGCAGATGCGGCTTCCATTTTCTTCTTGCATGACTCAGCATCATCCAGCAGTTCCTAAAGTAAGAAAATAGGCAAGAGACAGGGATAGGGCTGCACCTCTTTGAAACCTATAATTTCATTGGATCTTCATAGGCTGCAGCTCTTTTGTTTTAGGACTAGGTTCCATTGTTTTGGATTTTTTCAACCAATCCTGTGAGGTCTTGCAAATGGTGCAGGGCTCTCCAGAGATAAAAGCCTTGTCACTTGCGCGTAACGTAAAGAGGTTACGCCATGGTGAGTTTTACGTTTTGGGGGTCAAGTGAAAACCTCAAGTACCTTTCCTCATAATCAAAATGCTCCTACAGCACCAAAAGAAATCTAGTAAGCTATTTTTCACGTGGAGAAAACAAACCATAAACTGTACTTAGTTACTTTCAGCGCGAGAGGAAATCATGTAAATTATGGCCCATTCTTTTTCAACTTGCAAGCCATATTTATCGTCACCATCCTTAGCCAGAGAGGCGCAGTTGTAGTTTCGGTAGCCTGGAAAGTAATCGTTAACAAAACAGAATCATGTTGGGGATGTTTCTTTGTTTCCAACATCTCTTTCAGGTTTTCAAACTGAGCTTAAAAACTTGTGACACAGCTCCTTCAAGCTCCATTCATGGAAATGTTCCACGTGGATTCCTCCGATACTGACCTTGCCCGACCTCGCCAGTAACCATGGTAGAAAGAGACAATGCAAAGCAGGGTGTGATGTCTAAGGAAACGAAACCTTTAATGGCTGCTGTTATGCGGCACTGGAGACAACAAAATGCTAACCAAGCTTAGGGCAGACCTATCAGATTAATATGGTTCATATCGATTACTACATGAATTGCTCACTAGAGACCAAACGTAAAGGACAGTTCTCATAAATTCCCACAAACTCTTTTCATTACCTGTTTCTCTCTGACAGCGCCATCATACAAGGCTTGCACCTTGTCCAATTCTCGCTGTTTTTCATCTAGTTTTTCCTGCGCACTTTTCAGCTCAGCTGCGGCCACCTTAAGTCGAGCCTCCTGTACCACAAGGTTGGCCTGAAAGCAAAATGTGTTCAATATGTGACAATGTATTGATATTGTAAGAGAGAAGTTACTAGCTTATCTTTTCTGGGAGTCAACGAAGTCAACGAAGTCAACTCTGAGAGGCGTGCTGTTGAGAATTATCGACTTGGTTCGAGATACATACATACATTGCCAGGATTTTATGAATTTATGCTAAGGAAAGAGTTATGTCTGTACCTTCAGAGGCAAAACTTCTTTGTTCACGCCGTAGAAAAACGCCATTGCACATGTCCATGAGCAAAGACCAGCAACATTGCCACAAACCTGTGAACGACGACGACAGATAAAGTAAGATTGTTATCGGCTATCGGCTAATGTTCAATTATAAAAACAGAGCAAAAGACTCACAAACCTTCTTGGCGGTTTCTAAGTTGTAATCTGCCATCTCTAAGTAAGGCTGCAATAATTCGACTGCCTCCTCATTTATCGTATCTTTAGGAAAGTTCACGAGGTTCTGAAGAAATCCTCCCTGGCTCATAAGCTATAAAAAGCAAATTTATTCAATAGAAGTACAGATGTGAATACTGTGGAATAAACTGCAAAATACGAGGATGTTCATGGAAGAAGAAGGACGGAGTGGCAAACGACAGTACAACGAGGAAGGATCTGACCTGTGGATTTATATACACCATCATGATGTGTCATAAGGATGATCATTATGATGGTGATAATGTTGGTGTGATGCCTGACGACTTTTACCGACGTATTTTGACGTAGATGTGATGTAGATGATGATGATGATGATAATGTGTTTTCAGAGTCACTATTTTGTCTCCAAAAGTAGTGTATTTATACCGGTTCTCGTTAATTTCTCAGTATAACAGTAATTGTCACTGTAATCTGGAAATATTTCGAAACTGTATTGACACAAAGGTGAATATTGTGCATGATAACTGCTAAAATAATGAATCACTGATAGTTTGCAAGAAAATTCAGGCGCAGTGAGAAAACTCTAGTAAGAGCAATGTCACAATCGATCATTTACCTTCAGGGATTCAGACCAGCTGGGTGTCACGCATTCTCTTTCTGGATCAAACACCACCGGACAAATCGTTCTTCTGAACAGAAGTATCACGCAGTCCATGATGCGCATGATCAGATGAGGTGGTTTGGCGAGCTTACGGACCGTGGATATATCAGCTGCTTTGATTGTCTGAAACATTAGTCAAACCCTAAATTAGTCTTTACAAAAAGAGGTGTTTTTCTATTGTCTAAATGACAGGCGTATACTTGGAAAAAAGCTTCCGAATTCTCCCAACTGGAGTGGAACCTGTGTCCTAGTTATTCGTGTGCTCTGCGACTGAGTTACAAGCGGACTGGTGGGAGCTGGGTTCACTTCTCGAGAGGAGACAATTAAATGCATTCGGCGGCAAGCGCGAGAAAAGGCGTGCGAAAAAAGGCGCGCAAGAAAAGGCATGCGAGAAAAGACGCGCGAGAAAAGGCGTGCGAAAAAAGGCGCGCGAGAAAACTGAGATTGACTTTGTCTTTGCTTCTCATTGGCTGAAAAAGTGGCGTGAGTTCTACCCACCAATTACAGAGTGAGGTAATGCAATTTCAATATCCTCTTGAAAACAACTCTTAGAACAAAGTAAGGAATACAGACCTGCAGCGCTGCCTCTGCCTCATCCAAAGCCGGTTTAGCCGCTGACAGCTTTTTCTCCGAAACTACTTTATCAGCCTGTAAAATGTTCATGCATCTCGTTATTATACAGCCAATGAACAAATACCCAACAACTGCATTAGCACTGACCTCGATTTCGTCCACGATTGCTTGAGCTTTGTCCTTCACCTTCTGCACGGAAGCTTTCACTTTCTCAGCTGCCTGTGCGCTTACTGTCACCTCTGCCAGCACCTAAACGAAGCAGTGCTAATTGTTCAAGAGGAAGAATTCTTTAAGTGTGCATGTCTGTCTGGAGTATTTGCACGAAGAGGAGTTTTCAGTTGAAGAAAAGTGAAGACGAGTATCCCCGCGGCGAAAATCTCTTTCCCACGAACAAGCAAGACTGCTGGATAACCTTCCAATACGTCCTTGAGGGTTATATTTACCATAAATTTTAAAGGTCTCTTGTTTTCAAAGGTCTGACTATCGTGTTGACTTATAGCCCTCTATAAAGTGTGAGCCCAGAGCTGGTGTTTGGAGAAATCAATCTTTTCACAAAGCCTGAAGCGAGTGCGTTATGCACCTTAAAGCAAACAAAATTACCTGTGAACCACCTTAAATATATAAACGTAAAAATAAAAAACCTTGTCAGCCTTGACTGAAGCAACCGCAAGCTCCTTTTCCTTGACCGCCAGTTCCTTGGACAGCTCAGCCACAGACGCACTGGCCTCCACTAGCTTATCCAGTCCAGTGTTCATTCGGTTTGCTAGCTCGCCAATTTGTGATCTCTTCTCAGCGTAGATTGTTTTGTAACCGTCAATAAACGACAAGTAAGACTTGGGGGTTACGTGAGTTTGTCGACGGAACCTGCCATGAGATACAAACTCATAAGAAAACACCAGAAATTCGCAACATTTTACGTCCGCAAATCAGGTGGTACTCGGTTTCAGGTTTTTTAAGATGACGGGAGATGGCGGCATGAAGGCAGAAGACAAATTAGTTAAATTGTACTATAACAAAAGATCTAAATTAATAGCATATCCTCTATGAGGTAGTTCAGAAGTGAGATAACAAAGAGGTCAACATTAGAGTTCAAATAATTGTTCAAATGATGACTTAGGAAGGGTGAAACAACGATTCTTGGCTCACGAGTAAACAGACTTTTTGAAGAATTGAGGTCCACAGTACAATTAAAGAGCGATATTCCGCAATAAAAGGCCAGGTTCTTAGCCATGAAGACACCCATATAGTTACCTAATACTTCATGGAGCATGGAGTTATCCATATAGTCACCGATAGTTTTATGGACTCACCAATATAGTCACCCAATACTTCATGGGCTCATCCATACAGTCTCCGATAGTTTCATGGAGTGACCCATTTAGTCACCCAATAGTTCATGGACTCATCCATACAGTCTCCGATAATTTCATGGAGTGACCCATTTAGTCACCCAATACTTCATGGACTCATCCATATAGTCACCGATAGTTTTATGGAGAGACCCATACAGTCACCCAATACTCATGGACTCATCCATACAGTCTCCGATAATTTCATGGAGTGACCCACATAGTCTCCCAATACTTCATGGACTCATCCATATAGTCCCCGATAGTTTCATGGAGAGACCCATATAGTCACCCAATACTTCATGGACTCATCCATATAGTCACTTAAGGAGGCTGGAGAGGGTTTTTTTTAATCAAAATCAAACACATTGGAAGTCAAATATTGCGTAAAATCGCGCGAACCGGAAACAAATTCTGCCGAAAACATTTGTTTTTAGCTCGAAATTTCGCTTGGTGACTTATCTTGATTTTTTGCATGCACGCACCATTCACGATGACACTTCAAATAGAAAGATTTCGGGGAAAATTATCAAGTAGAATTTTCTGTAAGCCATAAAACACGTTTTTTTAAATATCTTAAATTCTACTCGATAAATTTTTTTCATACTGCCCGAAAAGTTATAGAATTTAGGGAGCTTCCCAACAAAGAAATAAAAACGGTGGGTCACCGAATTAGTTTTTCAGATAATTTACAAAAACTGGCATTTATAGGACCTTTTTGTGGACCTAGAGCGTTGCCATGGTAACTGATATGACGTCGCAATCGCCCTTAAAATATAGCCCAACAATAGAGTTCCAAGGAGACATATAGTTTGCCTACACCATTAAATATCCGTCTTTGTAATCTTTCATCGTTTCGCAAACACTATACATCAACGAAAAACCCTTCCGAGCCTCCTTAAATGATTTAAATGTCAGAAATGGACGTAATTTTCCCCTTTTTCTCGGCGATTGGGCGGCCATTCAAGCAGCGGGTCAGAGCTGATTTTCACAGTGCTTTAAAGTTCAAATATTCATCAATGTTTAGCGAGGTCCGCATGTGTGGAACCAGCTACTGGAGATCTGAAAGTTTTACTTTTTCAATTTACCCCATACATTTTACTGTACGAATCGGGGACCATTTTTAAACGTCTGGCTCTCTACGTTATTCTACAAGTTCGCCATTTTGTCTTAGATTTCTGGTAATGAAGCTTTGGCACAAAGAAGTACACATTTTTGAACACAGGAGAAAAACATCTTCACAATGGGGAAAATCACCGATTCCGGTTTAAAACATTCACTGCAAACTCTTGAAGTGTGATGGAGCTTTTGCTTCAGCTTAATACTCAGTTACTCTCTTCTCCGCTGAGTTTAAGGAAATTTTGAAAGATGGACGAATCCGCCAGGGAGATTGTGAACATTTTACAGAGCAGATAGCATCTCATCATTTTCCCCCAATACTAAATAAACTCGTTCGTAAGTAAGGCCAATTTACCGAATAACAGCACTTCGAGCAAGGCGTTTTATGTGCCATCCCACACACACAGACAAGTAATTTACATTCTAAATGACTGGCATTATTTTCTTCGGGCACTGTTGTCGCAGTTCTCTCAATAATACTGTGGGCTTCTGATGGTTCTCACCGATACTACTGTCATTTACAACTCGCCAAATGCTGTTGATCCTTCATATGGGGATAGTAATACGCACTTAAACTAAAGTACTTGCCTTTCAAAGTACTCCACGCAGGCTTCAGCCACCCCATCATGGAAGGTACCCATGGTGCGCACGACACTGTTTTTGATGGCCGCTGAGCACGTGATATCAAATTTGGACAAGAAATAATCAGCCACTGCGATCAACGCATCCTTTGGCCAGCGGGTGAACCAGTCCATGGTACAGCCGCTGATCAGTCCAGGGAACTTCAAGGAACGGTTACGGAATTTTTCTCCAACCTGAAATCGAAAAACTAATTCACAAATGTCGGTCAAAAAAGAGCGAAAAAGACAGATCCTGTAAAAGAGGACTTTGACCCTTTAAAGTCACATGATCAGGTTTCAAACAAACGCTGATGGACTACCTCTTGTGAGAGAACAGTATCGAAACAACACTTACAGGCGAGAAACATAAAACCACGTGTAAGTTCTTCCTGGAGCGTGTGATGAAGTAGTTGTAAAGGTTGTCATTGGTCGGAGGCACCCGGGGCATCTCTTTCTTCATGGGTCCTATCAAGCCTTGAGTTATTTCATCCAGTTCATCGCGAGCAAACAAATTCGACACCTGGCGAAACAGACAAAAACCAAAGGAATACTTTGAACTAAAGAACGAACAAGTGAAAGATCGCTGCAAACAAAACTGCTATACGCACTTTACGCATTAACAGTGTTTAAACATGTTGATCTTACTTCTCCTGAGGATAACACGTTGTTCAGGTACTCCAGAAAACTTTCATCCTTAATCTCATTATCGGTGAAAATAAACGTGATGCCATTTCCTTCAAATCCTGCCACGCGGTACAGAAACTTGAGGTCATCCATTAGGTTGCTCACATTGTAAGACCTGCAACAACAGACATTATTAGATGCATCATTATTCGAGGTATAAGTTTGAGCGCCAAGCAGGTCCCCCATCTAAAAATCTATGAGGTCCCTCTTTGAAGTGAATTTTTTTCTTCAAATCGAAATTTTTACTGGGCGTTTGGCGAGGGGAGGCCAGCTCGCAGTAGTGAAGGGCTGAGGGATCGGAAGAAGCCAACTGCTAACGCCTTAGTACGCAGGTTTCTCCGTACTCCAAGTGCAACAGCGACTGCAATTCCCGCATCGGAACGCACACTAAATTCCAGGGGCTTTGAGGTACAGCGATACTTGACCTGCTCAGCGTTATCTGAAAGATTCTGTAGCCAGCAATATAGGAGGCCAGTCTTGTAAGCGATTGTTTTCCTGAACCACCCACTCCAACAAGAAGAGCATTGCCACAAGGTGTGCGAATAATACGAGAGATCTGGGGACATAAGCAAATGGAAGTCAGTAAACTGAACCTTCGCTTGGATCAATACAAATAATGTTGGTGTTGGTGTTGTTGCTGTTGTTATTGAAGCTGAGTGAACCCCCGTAGTCTCTACGCTTGAATTTTTCGAGCCCGAAAAACCATCTCAAAGCCGAGAGTCCAACGTCCATAAATCATTTCTGCGCCGAACGCTCCTCTCTTAAACAACTCTTTCTAACTCTTTCTCTCATCCAGTAAAAGGGCCTATCTATTCACGTCTTCATCTACAGAATCTCGAAAATAAATTCAAACAGTTGGTAAAGTTAAATGATTGCAAGTGCTACTCGCGCGTAATGTTCTATGACGTCGATTTCCACATGCGCGCGCTTATCCAACTCTCGTCCTTGCTGTTACGTCATAATCAAGACTGTCGCGTGCAAAGGGCCAATAGAACAATTCACTTGAATAGCTTATTGTATATAACCTTAACAAGATGGGTCATAGCGTCCTTAAAGAACACCAGATCAAGGTGCGCTCCTCTAACAGTATCGTTGTACATGGTCATGTACTGAGCAAGCTTCTCGTTGAGAAAATCCAGTGTCGGTACCTACAAAAAAAACAGAAAGAAGGCGGTCAAATCACGGTCGAAAGTAACGAAACTGTCAAGAGAACACAATGACAAAGTTCATTCACCATCTCGTAGATCTTAGGCGCTTCCAAATCTGCATCTTCGGGCTCTTCTCCCGTGGGCTCAGGAGCTTCTCTGAAAGGTGAAGATGATATGGTGTAAGTCTCCACCCATACTCACAACAAACTGAGAACTGCTCTCCTGTTTTTATCAACCCACCAGTTGCATTCAACTCTACTGAACCGGATCGTAAGTCGAGTATGAACCGAGTTGACAACGCATACTTCAAGCCTCTTTGTTAGTGATAGCTGTGCCAAAGGTTTTGAATGGAGTTTCTTTTAACAAAGCCTACACAGTTAACCTAATAGTTCTCAACTATTTCATATTTTACAGGTAGGGGGAATTTGCATAAATGTTAACTCAACTGATCCCTGGTCACCATTTCCTGTATTCTCATGCCTGGTATGTTTGATGGACTAGTGATATGTTAAAGTGAAGTTAGATGGTGGTCAGAGAGAAACCTGTCAGTGCAAGGACGAGATTCAGTCACAAATGATCGCACGGGAATCTTATATTCTCACATACATTATAAAATGGCCACGATTCACAAACTAAATTACTGTCAATCTTTAAATTTCAAAAAAATTGACTTCAAAATAAAAATAGATATCTTACTGGGTCGGTCGTTGCCGATGTTTTAATCGGAATTGCCACAGTATATTATTGTAAGTACCTGAGGAAGTCAACAAAGTAGGGTTCATCGATCAACTGTTCCACACCCTCATCCCCCATATGATCCTCGATTACTTTTGTCACCGACTTTTCAAACCAGTTGCGGTCGGCCTCGTTCGTGAAGCGATCGGCTATCACTCGGGTACACTCGTGCTTCCACAGCGCAAGCGCCAGCTTCTTCGTATCCACTTCTTCTCCGGCCACGTTCAGCATTCCCTCCCATATGCGAGACAAATCACGCAAGTTGAAGATGTAATGAAATTTAGCAGGGGTAGGTAACATTTTAGCCTGAAATAAAACAGGAAAATAGTAATAGTTTAGTCATAGCGGCAATAGTATACTATCAGTTAAGCGTAGGAAATTAAATTAAACTGAAGCACTCGTATAACTGAAGTAATGAATCATTCCTTACCTTGGTTTTTTGCCAGAGAACCCTGGTACAAGTCACAAGCTCAGCTACAGTACTGCAAACGTCATCTGAGAACCGCGCCGAACAGAAGTACCCAGTACCAATGACACCTGTGTTATCAGAGTCAATTAAAAAGACACGTTGTAGTACGCTTCCCAGTTGAGCGCGACACCACGCAAGTTTCCACACAAAGTTTTGACGTCAAAACTTTGACGTTTCCGATGGCAACGAGAATGTATCCAATGGAAACAAAACGCGCGAAAAGCTTTCTGCACAGACTCCACTCGGCATTTGGGAGGCGCGCTTTGTTTCCATTGGATACATTCTTGTTGCCCTCGGAAACGTCAAAACTTTGTGTGGGAACTTGCGTGGTATCGCGCTCAACTGGGAAGTGTAGTATCAGGTTTCTGCGACTGGTTCTCCCCAGCCTCGCTTCCAAGCAATCTTCGTTTCCCTTACCGCTCTGTCATGCCTGCCTGCATGGTAATTCACAAAATAAAAATTTACAAATACTCACCAAATATTTTGTCAATAGAGGCATTTGAAGGAAGAGTGCAGTTAAAAATGGAAAACTGACGCTTGAGTCGTTCAGGAATATCATTCCTTCCTCCGCCAGGATGAATCATAGCCGCGATAAACTGAATATCCACGATGTGAGTGAACTCGCCAGGTTTCTCCAGATTGTAAAAGCCTTTCTGCTCCATCACTTGACGAACAATCTCATTTGTCACCTGAAATGTTACATGCCACACTCAAGTCAGTTTTAATAAGGCTTCCTAGCAGGAAGGTCACCAAGACATTTTCTGAGTTCCACAACCTAAACTTGCTCCATAAACGCTCGTAGAAACCCCTTGATCTTATGCTAAAATGTGTTGGACGATCTAGAAAAGAGTCCCGACTTAAGGCCTTCAACCAGTTTTGAGTACTAAATTATTTGTTTCACCTGGTCGCCCCATTCATTAATGATTGGCATGTTGATGTCATCAATAAAGCTGGTCATTTTGCGGCCGGCTGGAGGGCCGTACGTGGTCCCCACGCGTTTGTCCACGTAACTTTCAATGGTCCTCTGTTGAACACAGGAAGACAAGTTTCATTAGATGACTTTGTAACTCTAGATGACCTTGTTTGTATCATGTGTTTATTTGGTTAACTTACCTGAAATAGCAAGGGTGTGGTAGCAGAAGAAAAGTTGAGGCTCTTACTCATGTGCACCTCAGGGTTGTACTTGGCAAGGTAACCTTTGATCATCACTGTTTTCGCTGTGCCCTGTTCTCCAATAAGTAACACCGCCTACAAACAGTAATACAAGATCTCAGGGCCTTGGGTTGGTATAATAAATGCGCTAACAACAGAATTAACAGATAACAGAATGGAAAAAGACGAAAAAACGAGCAATAAAGGTACTATAAGACATTAGAAACCACAGACCGCAAGCGATTTATAAAGCTTAACTTAATTCAGTTTCACTTAAGAGTTCATAAGTTCGGTTGTATAACGTACTGCTACTGAAAAGGTTTCAGATACTGACCAATCCTGTTTTGGGTTTGTATAAAGAACTGATCGACGATGATAATAATATTTTACCTATAGCTAGCATAAATTCTGTCATCGAGATCTCAAAGGCACCATTTCTAAATTGTCTCTAAGCTCACCTTTGTTTGCTTGGCAATTGTCTCCATGAGGAAGCTGGTTCGGACGTTGTCAACATTTGGTACCAAAATAGAGGAATACTCCGGTTTGTAATCCGACGGATAGATGTATTCCTGAACTCGGTTCAACCAGTGTTCCCAGTTACCTGACAGCACAATTACACAAAGATCAATTTAACATTCAAAACGTAACGTAAAAGATATAAGATATTTCTCTGTTTAAAACGAACTGTTGATGACAACGGATTTTTAGTTCTCGCGCTGTCAGAACATTTACGAGAGTAACCATTTAAAGTACTCGTTTCACAAACAATACAAAAATGAAAGAAACTCTTCAAGGCTCCTTATAAAGAAAATGTTTGGATGGGCTTTATACAGTCCAAGATACCCCTCACATGTGCCCTGTCCAAACCCAGAAAAAGGTCAACATGAATGTAGTGAAACCGTTTGTACTGACCAGTATCATCCACAACAAACTCAAATATGGTGTCTTGACTTCCTTCTTGTATGTCAGGTAAAGGAAGCTTTCCGTGCTTTATAAGAAACTGTTCCATCTTAGCGCGATCATCCAACTCAAGCAATGCGCCCACTCCCCACATCAGGGCAAACACGAACAGACGGCTCAGATGATTGGCACTCAGGACACTGTGCTCCTCTTTACTTGGGATAAGACCTTCTAGGAGGTCAAGGCACTGCAAAAGGAATGATATTGGTAGCTGACGTTTACCAAAAAACGCATTATCCAACATACACATGCAGGCGAAATCTAGACACAGATGAACAACTACCAGCTTTATTGCCAATATGTGATCAGTTAGCTGGAGTGCAGACGGTTTTTTGTTAGAAGCCGGCAACCGGCGGAAATCCGCCGCCGACTTTCTTAGAATTTACCTCTCACCGCCGACTACTTTGTCCAGATTTCGCTCAAATTATTTTTCAAAAATTCACCAGGTCGCCATCTACTTTGGTTTGCTCAGACAGCAATTTGAAACCCCTGGACTGCAGCTATGGTATCACGAAAGTACCAGTACCATTTTTGCAGTGTAATATAGTTCACGTAATTGAGCTATATCGATCACAATGGCCGGCCAGGAAATCGAAAACATTCAATACTTAGGTTTATTCAGAGAATGGACAACAATACTTTGTTTGTCTCAAACTCTAGGTCACAGTTACGTGAGATGTTCAGACCTGCGTGATGACATTACATTCCAGGACCTCCATCTTAGGACTCAGATTCTGCTTGACGTAAGTATACACATCAACAAACACGCACTCAAATAACTTCTCCAAAACGTCGTGCTCTTGGGCTTCTCGCTTATTTAGCCAAGCCTGTCAACACAACAAAGACACGTTAAGACAACAAAACAATTAACAACAACAATAAAAAGGAATGACAGGGTAAATACGCGTCTTTGGACTTGGTCGCCAAAAATGGATTACAAACGGTAGCCATCGGACCATCTTGGCGTTAAGCTAGTTATATGAGTTAAGACTAAAATACTAGTCTTCAACGATTTGTAATGAGAACTCCGCCAATACCGATTGTTTCAAATCATCAAAGGAAGAACAGAAACGACTCGTTAATCGAACCTTCAATTAAAGAAAAAAGAAAAGAAGTTTACACTGCTCTCGAGACAAGAGGCAGGTAAACCCGTTTTGGAAGAACGTGAAAAGACACAGCGTTTAGTTCCTCCAGTTATGCGTCTCATAGTCTGTCTTTGTGAAGTTAGTCACAAAATAAACTATGTATGTCGCATAGGACAATCTCTCTTTCGCCCACCCACTTATCAAGACCAAACGACAAGACCCATAGCCAAACGAAATTTGTCCAAGTGAGTCGCATACCGACATTTTGGACTCTAGTATAAAAATGGCTTCTACCTCAATCTATCTAGTTTTCTTTGGTTTTTGTACCTTGACTATTGGTCTCCAGTCCATGACAGATGAGCTCATGTACACCATACCGTTGCGTGACACAGTAGCAGGGGAGGCGTTGTCGATGTTGTGTGGCTCAAACACAACCTTACACTGAGGTGACATAGGGATTCGGTCACCGTTGGCTAATGTGAGTGTCTTGTTATCATCAAGTACACTGTTTAGATTCTCGATCCATATGGCGTCCACAGGTCCATCGAGAACGATCCATATGTGCTCCCCTACAACAAGAATCAGCGGGAAATCAGAGAGATGACGGAGGATTGCGGCCCACAGAAGCGAACCTTCTAACTTTTTAGTCTTCTAAGAGACTTGTTACGTGTTGAGTCAAGAGCCCGGCTATGCAGTCCAAGCGTTAAAACTAGCCACCAATCGGTTGAGGCTACGAGGCAGGTTATGAGAATTACAAATTAGTTAAGGAAAGATTGTCTCAAATTATTGCCAGCTCGAAATTTTCTCCGTGGAATGACATAAAATACTTGAAAAAGTCCCATTTGTGAAATATGGCCAGATTGTCGAAAACGCGTTTAACCCATGTATGAACAGAAATTGATCACGGTCTCTACTTTTCTACCTGAAAAGCGTTTCACAGGTTGAAATCAGCCAAAGTTTAGAATCCTACAAAGTGTCTGCTTTATTCTGATTCAAATAACCTCCCTCTGCTTTATATCTGGCGATTCATTTTTGCCAAGCCAAACACCAACCTTTCTTTGCCTTGAGCGTTTTTCGCCAAAGTGTGGAGAAAATTCCATCTGTCCAGTCATTTGTGGCCACATCAAGCCGACCAAACATCTGCGGCGCAGTGATGGCCTTGGGGTTCATGCGCATCTCCCGATGGGGAGCACCGCAGTCTCCCATGGCCTTCATAAGTATGTTAATACAAACTGTCTTGCCGGCTCCACTGGGTCCCAGGGTCATCATTCCATGGCGAACTCGCTGAGTCTCGTACAACTGGGACAAAGAAGGGTTCGTTCAATTCTCGTAACATGGCAGCGTGATTGGGCTGGTTGTTTTTAACTGGGAGGGGTGGAGGAAGGTGAAGCGTTGGTATATAAGAGGTCAAACAAAACAGAAAGGAGTGCAATCTCCATTGATTATATACCGACTCAATTCCCATGAGTAGTTGGGCGAATTGTGAAATGTGTCCCAATCCCTACTGAGCTATGGAAGATAATTCAAAGATTTTGACCATCCAATGTGGATGAAAAACACTGAAAAAAGTTGTTCTTGGTTAATTTCGATTTTTTTTCCTAAGCCTGCCCAAAACTCACGATTGTTTTATGGATAGTTTCCCAAATTCCCCAAGATTGACCGATAGTCATGCCTTAAAAAGTTGTTAATGTTTTGGGATTTTTTTTTTAAAGATTACCGTAAAAGGATTTTTGCAGGAGGAAGGTGGCGTCTCTAGGGCAAATATTTGTTGAGTGACGATTGCCGTGTGACGGGAAAGTGGGAGGGAGTGCATTAACTCTGGGCTTACTTGAATACTTGAAACGAATCGATAAATAAGCACAATATCTGACGAGTCTAAACTAAGGGCTGTGTGAAATGATCTTAGGTACCTGAATGAGTTTGAGTATCCATGGAGGATGGAAGATGAGTCCAGCTTCTTCAACGTGCTTCTGAATCATGGACTCCAGTTCAGGGTAACCAGCTTTGTCCAGGACTATTCCGGGGAACAAATCGTTGATCAAGCTCAGGAAAAGTGGTTCATCCTCATCAACCTAGAAAACGAAGGAAATAAGAGGCTAAACTCTGGAACACAGCTGAGATGCGATTACATTGAAGAAAACTGAAACGTCCACCGATGAGAGACCTCGTGTAAGAGTCCCCTATTCTTACCAACTAATGCACTCTGTTTGGACCTGAACTCGGCTACAACACTGACCTTTTCTTTCAAAACCTCACACAATTGTAACATTTTTGTCAACAAGTACACAACGTCGTGAAGCAAAGTTATCTATTTGTAACGTGTTCGCCTTCCTACTCCTCGGATATCCAAATTTCTCACCAGTTTAGAGAGGTTCATATCCCGTAGCACTCTCATTACAGTGGTACTCTCACTGTCCTGTGGATTGGCTCGCTTGGCTGCACCCAGTGTACGTAGCACTGATAGGATATTCCTCAAGCCAAAGTCATAGTGAACCTGGAGAAAACCAGTAATAAGATAAGAACAGGCGTCTAGACTCACGTAAAATAAATCAACAGATTGGGCTGGGTTTGCGTTTGTTGGAATCATTCATCATTAATTTTCGCGCCAATCTTCCACTAACAACGTTTTAAATGTTTGAGTACGGTCGGTAGTTATATTCCAAATTCTACGTAATCTGTGCCAGTTTTCTCAGTGAGTAATAGCGGCAACTTAAGAAAGCTATGCGTATCCTTCAGGACAGAAGCAAGGACTGAAAAAACTAACCTGTTTACTGAGCTGTTCCTCGCACAGTTTGTACAGCGTGAAGAACTTCTGAGCCAGAATCACATTCTCTATAAAACCACAGCTGGCAAGTTTCACTCGCATGATGATCTGTAGCACAATCAATAAGGTAAGGTTAAAGTGCTGTATTCAGATGAGAAATAAGACATCTACATCTAGAAAGACCTAACACTAGATATTGGTTCATTCCAATTTTCATTCTCTCTTATTTTCCGCAAAACTGACGACAAGTAACGCTTCAACGAAGACAAGTGGAACGAACCTGTCTATCGGGAACCATCATGGCCACTGTGCGAAACTGGACCTTGAGATTTTCTGGCAATTCCTGGCGGCCTGCATATCCCGGGTTCTACAAAAGCAAATAAATAAACTGAACGGGAGTCTCGGAAGCGAATTCATCTAACCCATGACTTTGCTCACACCCTTCTGACTCTCTATACATTTAGTCCCAAGGACTCTAGTCTGTATTTGACTAGGTTCGCGACATGGATAATGGCAAATTATCACTGATATAAGTGTTGGGTAACAAGAACAGGCCAGGCTGGCATGCCACGAGAATGAGAGAATAAAGAGCAATTCCGAGTCTTCGAGGAGTGATGAACTGGAACCTAGTGATGAATCAGGGTTCTATATGACAAATGTCCTTATATTGTAAAGAACAGTGAAGCACGCAGTATCTATTGTGTTGCTGTATTGTAGACTAGTGAGAATAGATGAGCTTCAAAAATAGTACCGCTCTCTTTATAAGACTATAAGCGTTACAGTAAAATAGAATAGAATAATGGCAACTGCAACTTGGTTCTATAAATACTCACCATGGTCAGAAAGATACCAAATTCCGGATTGAGATCGACCACATCACCATCAGTAAAGATAAACTGCTTCTTTCTGTCTTTCTTAGCTGTCAACACGATGTAGATTTGTTGGGCTGCTACCGACAGTACAGGCAGCTCGATACGATTAAACTCGTCAAAACAGCCCCAACTTCCGGATTGCGCTAAACCTGTAAGAGAAATATGAGAGTCTTGAGCTCACAGAGGTCATTCATATAGGATGAAACCGGCTTAGTAAATAAATATATCAAAAGTGTTCAATATTGGTTTATACAACAAGTACCTTTGTAAATTCGACCGAGTCCTCTGAAGTCCATCTGATCAGAACAATTGAAAACGACCACGTATTTTCCAAGGGCCTTGCCCATGTCTTTTGTCGTTTCTATAGTAACAAGAAATATTGATTGTATTAGGCCTAACCGACCGTGCATGGTCAGGGGTGGACAAAAAAAGAGACCAGGCGTGAAAAGGGAAAATAATGTCATTTTGTGACAGAGAGAAGGGAAACAGATTCTAATATATAACAACTCAGAAAATAAGTGAGAGTTACGTTAAAAAGCGGAAGGAATTTCAAAGAAACGTTATGGGGATGTGCAGATAGGGATCTCCAGCGTTTTGACAAATTCCCACCAGTCTGATGCTTAATGCTAACCCCGCCCCGGCACAAAATTAATTCGAATATCATGTGAACAAAAACAGTTATTCCTGTGAGTTCTACTCACTATCTTTTCTCCGCTAGCACCAAGTAACGAATAGCCGATTTTACTCAGATTTGACGCGAATGAATGACGCTAATTAATCAGAGTTGACGCTAACCGAAACTAATTAGAAGAAAAAGGGTTTCAGAGTAACATAAGTCAAGAGGGAAAGTTCCATTGACCCTAACAGGAAAAAAAAACCTCGGAAAAATTGGCTCACCAGTCTTGCCAGTACCGGCAGGTCCAGCGGGTGCACCCCCCATTGACATGCCCAGTGCCTGAGCTAGTGTTATGTAGCATCTGTCCGTGAGAGGAGTGATAACGAGTCTGTCAGTGCATCCCAGAAATTCGTTTTGGTAGCTGAAGTCTACGTCGGTAATGGAGATGATACAGTCATCAATATCTTCCTTGAAGTAAAACCGGGACTGCTTTAGCCATTCAAAGTCTGTGACTGAACGAATGTGCATCTTGACCTGCAGGATGCATTTAAACCATAAAATGTCAGTTCTCGAAAAACTTTTCATTCTTCAAGCTCTCAAAACATAGTCATAGTTTCAAATGAAAACATCATTCCTCTGCTGATACAAAGCTACAGGAAAATGCTGCTTGGGTATATCTAAGAAAACATATCATTATAAGTGGATTCATTAATAAGATCAAGGTACGAATTTTCATCAAAAAATGTTTTGGAGAGTTATATATAACACA
>OX419344.1:3733384-3835884 GCA_948470475.1 Galaxea fascicularis | reverse complement strand
TATTTTTCGTAAAATTACGCAGTTGATTGACAGGTGCCAGAAGTATTACATTAGACGAAATTGACAGACGAAAGTAATTTGAACTGGCCACGGAGCACAAATATGCAAATTTGTACACGGACAATAAAAATAATATTCAAATGTGATCGCTTTGTTAAGAAGTGTAACAGGCAAGTTAAAGTTTGTTACTGGTCGACGGCTCATTTCAAGTTAGTTTTATAAACGTTTTTGGTCGTAATAAAATTTCCGACTATTCTGAATGCGAGATAATGGCCCGATTTATACTAGAGACGGATCATCCGTCTGGGACGAACTTGGGCAAAGAACGATAGTTCGTCTTATAATTCGTCTGCGTATAAATATAATTCGTCTGCGTATAAATACGGGCAAACAGACGGATTATCCGTCCAGACGAACTATCTGGATAATTCGTCAATGAACACGAATTATCCAGATAGTTCGTCTGGAAGGATAATCCGTCTGTTTGCCCGTATTTATACGCAGACGAATTATATTTATACGCAGACGAATTATAAGACGAACTATCGTTCTTTGCCCAAGTTCGTCCCAGACGGATGATCCGTCTCTAGTATAAATCGGGCCAATATCACATTATTTTGTGAAAGTCCTGAGGGAAATTAGTCACGCTTTACAGTCACAATGTTTTTGAGCGATTCGGGATCCGGCACAAAACTTTTGCTTTGTAAGGTGAGATATTCAATCCATCTATTTATGCTTTGTGCTACAATTAACTTTCTAAACAAGATCATATTTGCAATCGAACGTTCACCATGAAAAGAGCGTCTTCAAAAATACTTCATTACGTACCTGCTTAAATCGATCATATGTTGCTCATAAATCAAATGCGTTGCTTGCCAGAATTTGTTTTTTTTTTGGCTAGAAAGTCTTTCTCCTGTTTCCTTTTTTGCCGATTTTCTTCATTCTTTCTTCTTCCATCATATTGTGGCAAAAAATTCTCAATTACTACTGCCCCAGGTACCGCACAGTGATAAGCTTGATAGTTGCTTTTGCGATATCTCGAAGTTCATTTTCGCTGCTCTGAAGATTTCAAAGTTCAATTCTCGCAGCTCGTGTTCTTCATCTTATTAACTTTATCTGATCCTTAAACAAAATAGACCTTTGTTGAGTTGGAAAATCGAAACGAAAAACCGACGCCATGAAAATTAAACACGTAAACAATATCTGCAGAGCAAAATTCTCCGCCTCTGTACTACACTCTGAAATTTACAAACGTTGGACCAAGAAGACTATAGAGACAAAAGTAATACTTACCAGGGGAGGGACCGTGGGAACGTTTAATGAATAAATTAATCAGAATCGAGTGAGTGAGTGAGTGAACGAATGAGTGATCCCCTGAGTGAGTGAGGGAAATTCAGACCCACAACAAAACCTCATGGCATGACTACGTCATCCATGAGCTAAAAACGGCCAATGCAATGAATTGGATGGCTTTTTGTGAGAACAGTTTGTGCGATACTGCGATTATCTGCAGCCACGTGTCCCCATGGAACACAGTGTATCACCTTTTAGCAGAGTTGACAGCATTGTCTGGATTATGTTCTGACGGAGTCAAAAGTAACTGCCTGGATAGAATTTACGATTCATTTTATTTGTCTCAAGATGGGTTTTTCTTGAGAGTGAAAAACACCAAGTGAAACCAGTCATAAGAAGGCATTTCAGCATTGCGGTAAGTCCTGCTTCGGTACTGTTGGCAGAAAAACTTTTAGTAAACAAAGTAATGCAAACCTGAATGGTGTGTGAATCACTAGCTTGTCCCAGGATCTCCAGAAGAGCGGGATCAGAAACAAAGAAGAACCGCGGAAAAACAAGACGTTTCTTTTCCAGATATCTGTATAAGAAGTAGTATACAAATAAATTAAATAGGTCAAAAGTAGAATCACACCTTCGGCTTGGGATACCCGCGTTCAACCGCCAGTTGAAGACTGATTACTACTAGTTCTGTATCAGATGCAAATCCGTCACCTTGTTGCCTGAAGCTAACCAGCTGTACACCTAATCACAAAGGGGCTCAAACCTCATTTAGCAAAGCAATTCTGCAGGTCGGCGGGTGTACTTTGCACAGCGTTTGCTTTTCGAGGCTTTTAGCAATCATGACATGGTTTATTGTCATCGATTGTTATTGCCATTGCTATTGATTTATTTATTACGGAAACATCTGTATTAGAACAGTCGTGTCTTACCCGGTCAGTGATTTCTGACACAACTCGAGCTGTTCCAACAAGTGAGGTAACAGCTGACCCAATGTATCGTCGCCCACACAACACGTGACTACGTTAGGTGTCTCGTGCGCACGCGTCATGATCTTCACCCAGGACTTGTCAATGTTAGCAAAGCGCTTTGCTTCCTGAAAAAATGAAACACGACACCATTAAGGACCTAAACCTATGGGCGCAGCGAGGTCCTTCGGTGAGCTCAAGTGAAAATAAAACGACTAAGCAAAGCGTTATCAACTAGTTGAGGGATGTTGAAATTCTAAATATCGTGACTTCCAACCGATTATTAATTAAGATACCTGTGGCAGCTGCTTAGCGATGTCTCCACCAACAAACACAGCTTCTAAGTAAACCCACAGATTCTGTACTATCATCCAGTTTTCGATGATATCTGACGTGTTGGAGAGCTTCTGCACCCAGCCCTGAATGTCCTTTTTGAATGGAGCGTTGTACCTAAAATACGTATGAACAATTGAATAGATTTGGCGCTATATCTCACAAATTTACACCCAAAAAGTGAAACAGAATGACACAAAAAGAATGGGATCTTTCAGTGTCAGTGACACAAAAATTAAACAGTTACTGAATATGACCGCAAATCAAACATAATCTTAGCTAAGGGCTGTATCAACTGAAAACCTCTTTGTAACCATCAAACGCGACCAAACTGACAACCAGGGGCCCGTTTCTCGAAAGACCCGGTAACTTAACGGGCCCGAAATCAGATTTTGAAATCAAAATCTCAAGAAAAGTAGGGTGTGTTCTGAACTCTAATAAAGTCCATTTTGTTTCTTTAGCTAATAACTTTACTGTATAATATTCAAAGCTTTTGAAACTCCCATCTGGAATGGAAAACAAAACAGCTTAACGGGCCCGGTAATTACCGGGAGCTTTGAGAAACGGGCCCCAGGGCCGAGTTGCTCAAAGCATGGCTAGCGCTAACCCTTGGTTAAGAGGTATTAAAACCTATAGGTTGTCATGGTATTTAACCTCGGTTAGCGCTAACCATGCTTGGCTTTGAGCAACTCGGTTCAGGCGTGCGTTTCTCGAAACCCCCGAAAGTTTTCGCGCCTATTTCGGGTGCCACAATTTCCTACGTATCTTAAAAACGAAGACGTTTCAAGGCATCAAATCTTGCAACAAATTTGCCTTTTCTTATCTTAAAAACAGTAAAAGACAAGCTTTTTAGTTTTAGAAATGGCTTTTCGAGCTCGAAAAGTTTTCAGGACTTTCGAGAAACGCCCCCCTGCGCTCTATTAGACTACAGTTATTGCTTATCACAGTACCTGTTGCTAAGCAGAGAGCCTAACATCATAAGACTGTCTTCCAGAAGTGAGATTATTTCAGTTGTTTCTCCTCCCTTCAGGAGTAACTCTCCACGGTTTTTAAACGTTCCAAAGCTGAACACTTGTGACTTCCAGTCTGTTACAACCTGACTCAGCTTAGCTTCAATGTCCTTCTCTTTCACGGCAGAGATGCAGATGTCCTAAGGCAGGTGACAAGTTTTTGTTACGACGACTAAAATTGTAGTGCTTTGGTCAGGCGGGCTTAGGGAATGATGAACAAAATACTTTAAACCTTGAAACCAAATGTCAGTGTGTATATCCTCCACACTGTTCTCAATACATTTTCTATGGTCATCATGAGGAGAATTTGTTAAGCAATCAAGACCTTTGTTACTTGCTGATCACTTCCTTTTTTCTCACAACCTTTATGTTTGATTGACCAGTGTTATTATAAAGAGAAAGTAAGCAATGGTCACTGGATAGCTATCGCGGTTCTTTTAACTGACCTCAATATCTTCCTTGTTTTCTAACAGAGGAGCCTCCATGATGTTCCTGAGCAAAACGTTTTCTGATTCCACTTCAAACTTGTGTCCGGTGACATTAGCTATTCTCTCCCAGTGTCGATCCTTCATGGCTTTGTTGGCCATCAACTCCAGCAGAGGACAGCACTCATTGAAGTCGTCAATCTTCTTCTTGAGTTCGTTGAATGCCTGCCACTCCTTCAGAGCTTTAGGCAACTTTCGACACCTGGGGAAATATACGATTTTGTCCGACTTGTTTCTGTTGTATGACAATAATCAAATGTTCCAGGACTGCAGGTTTGATCATTGGCTGTTGCTGTGTCACCCTGCCAAAACTGAATCTTTCTGCTTGTGCACCTTTATCAGTGGTTGAAACTTGGCTGTAAGCTAAAACCCTATCTGACCTTCAAATGATTCGCACACACTACCATTTTCAGTATCTTGCCAGCAAAACTCATAATTCTGCCAAAAAGGCACAAGCGCACGAAGCGACATGATAGGACTCAAATTTAGTTTGTTTTTACGTTAAATCTCCTCCGAGCAAAGAAAGAACTCTTCACTAACGTTCAGGTACCGTTTTTAATTCTACTGTGGCTACTGCATACATATGCCCCAACTAAATAAATATATTCGTTGTATGACAAACGCCTTGGATTGCATTTGTCAATCTTGTGTTAACTACAGCTAAACGGCAACACACCTGTTCTGGAAGTCGATCAGCTCATTGTTAATCTTCTCGATATCCACTTCAGTCCACAGGATGTCATAGTACCCGTTTACACCATCAATAACAGCATTGTAAAGTCCGTACAGCTTCTGTAGTAGTCCAAGTTCCTTCTTAGTTCGAGCCAGTTCGGGATAATCTGTCACAGGCAGACCAAACAGCTGCTCCCCGCCCGAGTAAGTGATGTACTTGCGCCAAAGTTCATCAAAACGAGCCTGTAAACAGCAGCGAACATAATAAGAATTAATACCTTCAGTGTTATTGGAACTCTAGCTCAATTGAAAATGTTGCTGTATTTCCTTTCATTGATTAAACTTCCCTTGCTGTTTTGGAAATGGCATAAACATTGAGCCGTTTAGTTTTATATGAAGCCAACAGATCTCGATTTACATTTGAGACAGTGTTCAATAACGTTTGTGCGGTGCTGTTTTGAGGATTCATGATCAAGGTAGGATTGATGCCACGAAGCTTTGAGGATTCTTTAGACTCAATATAGTACAGCATACAACAGTGAGCCTCGAGGATTTACCTGAAAGGTGTTGAGTCTTTCACTAGCTTCCTGCGGAGTGATACCACTTACCATTGGACCAGTCTAAAAAAAAGGGATTGACAGTGAATGTAGAGGGGTCAAAGAGAAGAAAAACTCAGCTAAAAGCCCCCTAAGACCGTGACAGCATACCTCGTCGTAGTCTGACATGAAGTTTGTGGAGACGTCACGGAACACGACGACTCTGTCCAACAAATCTGCCTTGAATTTGGGCTGAATCTTGACCAAATGACTCTGAACTTGCCGCTGAAGTGCACAATAAAATGTCCGTTTAATATAACTCGCTTAGGTGGACTAAGCTCTGGGAAACCTGGCACATGAGGTTATACTGAGAGTACATTTATGGGTTTCTTGTGCGCTAAACAAGGAATCATAAAATCTACCTCTTTAGCCCTAGAGTTCTCTGTGACCAATTCGTGGCTGTCTAATAAGCAATCGATGATATTGTCTGTCAAAAAGCTTAAGTGTCTACAAAAGCCGGGTCCTACAACCACTCAACTTTACAGATGCATTCAAAGCCTTAAATGCATGTTACTAATATATTGCGTATTTTGCTTGTTTCAAGTGTAATTTCACACCCGAAGCTCTCACTCACCGCCTGAGCAAGAAGTTTTTCAAAGGAGTATCTGAGAGTGTCGACACCATCCACTTCTTCACGAGCTACTGACACCTCAAATCTGTTCAGCATGGCGTAGGCTTCCTGGGGGAGCAAACAAGCAGCAAGTGAATAGGGCAACTTAGGAACAACTTTCAGTCGTTTTTACCTGCGGTATTAGAAGTGGTAGTTCCCACCAGTAAAAGGTGCATGATGAGGCAAGTTTGGGTAAGATCATGTTACAAGGAACTTAAGTAAAGAACGAGTTTATCCCAGCGAATTGCCCCAGCGAATTGGCTGAGCCATTTATTTCTAAAGATGAGTTGTTCTTTACATTTCTGAAAACAATGGATAATTTTGAAAAGTAATAGGTGACAATTCCGAAATGACGTGTATGCAGAAAGCCAAGATATACTGATTCCTGAAATGGCCTGTTTAATTCTAGAAATGGAGTGGTGTATCTGGAAACTGCAAGTCTTTTGTGCCAACGTTGGAAAGACATTGGAGTTCACTTATCGAGCTCCGATACGCAAGAAGTATCGGAGGAGGCAGAGAAAGGGGAAGATTGCACGAGGTTGACTAGAATCTCGCTCTGGCAGCAGAGAAATCAAGTCCCCTTGAAGCAAATCAGAATCTGACACCATTCAGTGGTGCGACAATACCTCAATTGGTCCAAGGATCATGTCAATCCGAATCTCGTTCTGCCGTACGTCCTCGAGAGCGCCCATTGCATTTCTTACATCCTCCAGATCATTGATCTGCCGCCCGAGACGCTTGCTGTGTTCAGACACAAATTGTGTGATTTCATCCATTTGCTCTTTGTACTTATTATTAATACTGTGGCCGAATAAAAGCTTCCATGCCTTGATCTCAACTCGTAAAGCAAGCTTGAACGGCTCTGGAACAAACGAACAAGGGTTTCAAGTGTTAATACTTGCTTCGTAAGACTATTACATCAGGGGCCCGTTTCTCGAAAGTCCCGTAAACTTTTCGGGTCCGAAATACCATTTCAAAAACTGCGATCCCCTTATTCTAAAAAGCTGGTCTTTTACTATAATTTCAAGATACGAAAGGGCCAATTTGATGCAAAATTTCATGCCTGGACGACTTCGTTTTTGAGATACGAAGGAAATTATAGCACCCGAAATAGGCCCGAAAAGTTTCGAGAGGGCCGTAACGAGGTATATGGGATCAGAGATCACAGCCCCGGGATCTGGGATAGCAAGTCAGGATCAGGATCAGAAAATTTTAGGGACATCAGGGATCAGACTTTGCCACATTTTTGGGACCAGGGATCAGACGTTTGGGCCCATGGGATCATTGACGAAACAATATACCTCGTTACGACCCTGGTATGATTTCAGTTCCATAATGAAATTTCACCCCGCACGTACCCGAGAACATTTCGATAGCTCCGTGACCCCCTCTGAAGGTTGCCTCGATGTTTTTCATCTCTTGCTCTAAGTTCTGATATTTCAGGATCTCTGCTTTGAATTCTGACAGAAGTGGATCCGCTGCAACAAAATCCTACAACAGAAGTGAAATTCAGTATTTTTAGCGGTAGGAGAACGGCAACACCGCTCCTCATCAAGGAGATACAGAAGCTTCAACTGTGTCTAGTTCGCTGATTGTTAGCAAATCTCAAGCCCTTTAAACAGTTCAAACTTCGAAATATCCAGAAACGTATAATTCAAATACATGTAAGTGCTTTTCAGCGATATTTCTTCATTGAAATGTTTGTCAACAACAGGTTAATTGTACTTCAGTGTACCTTATGAATAAGTCCACCCTTTCCCAGCCTCGGGCACTCGTGACCGCAAGTAACGGGTGAGAGGTAGTTATATATTCACAGGTATTAATTCTTATTAAAAGCCGTAAAATACACTTACAGCCACAGATTTCTCCTTGTCTTCATCCCAAACAGCGTGAAACTGTGTGAAGGAGTCCAAACAGGTCATGACCTCTGCTTTGGTGGAGCTGATCACTGATGTGAGCACCATCAACAGCTTGGTGATATCCTTGTGTTCAGATACACTCTTGTAGTGGTTCTTTAATTTGGATGCGGGAATCTCTTCCTCTGCAGAAAAGGCATAAGGACAAAGTTACGGAAAACCACTTGTAGGGTTATGTAAGTGTTTACTATCATCAGAAAAACAAGAGGTAAAGAATAGATGTCAGTCAGAGCACACCAATCCGTTCGAAAGTCGCCGGCTGCAACACAAAAATTAATCTCCATTTCGATAATCGCATTGATCAGGGGTTCAGAATTCTTTGAAGTAATTTCAACATAGTTTTCCTCGATACTAAAGATAATCTTCTATCATATCCTCATTTGAAGAAATCCCAAAAAGGTCAGACAATATTTGCACGAGCTCGGAACGGTCTTCTACACGGAAGTCCAATTTTGATCTTTCTTCTTGGACCACTCATTAAGTTCCCGTCCAACGTATCTGAAAACAAACACCGAGATTCTCTCGAAAATATATCAACTAATTACCAAAGTAAATTGATTGCATTTTTCTTTTCTACAGGAACAGTGAACAGAATTTACTTACTTGACTCAGTAGCTCGTACGGTTCTTTTAATGTGGCCATGATCTGCCTCTTCGCTGGCGGTAATCTCCATCATTTTGAACCTCTTCTGTCCCCACTGAGCCACAGACCGGTTAACATCCAGTACTGACTGAGTGGCTTTGTTTAGAGCCTGCTGGATGTCGTCTAAAGTAGGGTGGATGACCTGTGCATAAGGACGTAAATACAGCTTAATTTCCAGTGATTCAATTCATTTATGAAGAGAGTGAACCAATGGCACGGCAGCAAGGTACGGTCGGCGGTTGTCAAAAGTATTTTGTTCGTGCAGGATGTGATATCAAACTTTCAAGTTATCTCTGACTGCCTTTCTAAGTACATTATACTGACTCTATTACATTCTTGCACAAACCAGCGAGTAAACGATCACAACTTCTGTCCAAGTATGTCAATTCTCAGTAACTCGTTCCAGGTTACATTTTTTCACCATGCAGCCTCCTAATTAAGCATGAGAGTTTTTTGCTGATTTCAAGTTTAACTCCGACGCTATCGTTTGTTTTGCGAAGTAACTGATCTGTAATTTCAACGATTCCGTCGCTCCAGCTCTAGACAGACTGTATTCTACATGACAAGTGTATTCTCAATCCTGACAATATACAGTGCCTTACCACGTGTGGGATAACAAGAGTTATCTCCGCCTTGAAGAATGGAGCTTTGTTGAAAGCATTCGACATACCACCAGATGACGAGAATGCTCCCTTGCTAAAAGATGACCGGCTGATGCTTAACAACAGCAAAAAGAAAGCCAGTGTCTGTTAGTATTTATAGTTTTCCAATCAAAGAGGTAAATCATGATATATGCAACATGAAATGTGTTAAGAAAGACGAAGCTATAAAATAGAGCCTGAGACAAACCCAACCAGTAAGAACGAAGCTCTCGACTAGCTCTTAACAATATAGACCTTTAAATTTAAAAGTAAAACAAAGAAATTGAGTGGAAGGACGACTTTTCAAATCGAGGTCAAGATAACGATTGTGGGGCGGAGGGCGCGCTTGTATTTCGCTCGCCCCACAAACGCCATCGCTGAAACTATAGACGACCCGCAGTGTACTGTTTTGCTACTGAGAGTCAACATAAAAAAGTGAAAGTTCCCGGCTACATGATGAGTTAGAAGTTGGAGATCTGTAGTCGAGTCGCACTGAATCTCACACACGTTCTCAATTCTAAAGATCACTAATACTTGAACTACTGTATACTGAGAATAAACGAAACAAAATAACAAAACAAGAGTAGTAAGAACAAAAAATAAAGGCACCTTGTGCAAAACAATCTCCTTTTCATTCCGTCAAGAGCATTTCTTGTAGTGCGCAAAAGGGCCTCAAAATTACGGTGATTGAAATATAATATGAGTTCATCAATTTCCTCGTATATGCTCTTTTCATCTGGTAGTTTAGGGGTTTTCTCTCTCTGTCCGTCTTTGTCCTTTTCTCCTCGGCTACTCTCCATTTTACGGTCTTTGTCTTTATCAGGAGCCTTGGCGAATGGAGATATGGGACCGAGCGCTGACACACCAATACTTTCCAAGCTGTCCAGAAAGATATTCGCCAGTTCATGAACGGCTTCTTCCACACACAGGCTCATGTGGTCCAGCAACTTTCCAAGAGATTCACAGCGTTTCTAAAGCAACACAAAACAGTGTAAAAACGTCAAGTTCAGTTAAGTTAGCATAAGACGCAAAGAGAAATTTGCTATCATTGTTTGCGCAAGAGAAGTGTAGAATACCGGCCAATAACGTGAAACATCAGTGTCTACATATTACCGCGGCGCAAAGGGCGAAAAAAGGCCAACCAAACATCATGTCACAGAGTAGGATAAATCATACTGTTCGAATCAAATTAAGGTGTTGTATGTTCCAAGTAAGGAGAACTGAATTGCGAGTTTCCAGATTCGCCTCTTCCCTCAATACCGAACATCAGATTTGAGTGTGAATGCGACTTTTCATGTAAATCTTGTTGGGCTGTGTAAAAATTAAAGAGCTGGTGGCGTCAATTTTGTTTCTACGGTCTTCTTACCTGCTTGCAGGTAAGCAATAAGGAAGAGTGAGGGTTCGGGTAAGCTGACTGAATCGTGTTCGCACTCACGATCTCGTTCAATCGTCCATCCCTCCAACAACACAGCAAATACAAACATCTTATTTCAAGAAGATCATTGCACCACAGATTTTAGCAGCCCACTGCATCACATCTTTTACAGCCTTACGGCCCAATGAATTCAATACTGACCACCATCTAAATTCTCCTTACCACATCACTAGTTATTCAGTGATACAGTGTATGAGAATACAGGAAATGATCACCAGGGATCGCTTGAGTTGATGTTCGAACAAATTCTCCCAACATGTAACATGTGAAATACATGAGATGTGTGAGGAGAATAAACATGTTAATATAATTTGTTGACAGGAAATGATCACCAGGGATCAGTTGAGTTGACGGTCATACAAATTCTCCCAACATGTAACATATGAAATACATGAGATGTGTGAGGAGAATAAACATGTTGGTATAATTTGTTGACAGGAAATGATCACCAGGGATCAGTTGAGTTGACGGTCATACAAATTCTCCCAACATGTAACATATGAAATACATGAGATGTGTGAGGAGAATAAACATGTTGGTATAATTTTTGTTGACAGGAAATGATCACCAGGGATCAGTTGAGTTGACGATCATACAAAATCTTCCTACATTTAACATACGAAACATGTGAGAACTGCAAAGAGAAAACACATCTTGATATTCGGGATGAAAAGAGTTAAGAAGTCTGTATTGAATGATTTCTTTGCTTCAGTTCTTAACTATAAATAGCGCTTGACGATGAAGTAATAACGAAAAACTGTGATTTTCTCACCTGAGTTCTGGCAACAAATTCATCAATGGTCCAGGGATCATCTTTAGGTAATTCGCATAGGACAGTTTCGCTAATCTCCTGCAGCACAGCATCGATGCGGGAATCACGGATATCATTGACTTGCTTCACCAATAAATCCACCTGTCTCAGCCGACTGTACACATTGGAGATGTAAGCAGGTATATTGAGAGAATTCCAGTTCAGCATGGCCACACCTGGACTGATTGCTGCGTCAACCTAAACACCGCAAATAAGAACCGTCGCGACGAAAGAGATCAACAAAAATTGCAGAGAAAACTATTACTCACCAAAGCTTCTAACAACGACTTAATTGGAACTAGCACCCCATAAGTGCAAACTGAAGCGGTCAAAACTTACCCTTTGCATGTGCGGTCCCATTAGAGGAACAAATATGTTTGGAATCTTTGCACGAACTTTTTTCACATCTTCAAGCATCATCTGTTGACGAAGAAGGGTAAAAACATTAACTTTTGAAGTAGCTTCCTCCTACAGAAAAAGAAATACAAGGATTTTGACCACGAACGGAGTAGACTTGACTTGAGGAGGGCTGATGTAATCAACGTTGGATTGCGAAACATTTTTATCAAGGCTTACGGGAGCAAGAGACATGCGCAAAAAAGGTCTTCATGGAAAGCACAGATACCAAGACAGTCGGTTAATAATAGCAACCTAGCATACCCTTTCAGGGGTGTCGTTAAGGGCCGGGGGCCAGAGATTTTCCCCTCGTATTTTGAGGTATATCCCCAGCTACTTTGATATAAAACCAGCATGTTGACTTCACTACAGCAACTCAAATCCCAGGCTGTTTTTTTTGTATATCCCCATCTACGTCAAAAATTAGTGACAGCCCTGCGCTGTAAGTGAAGTTTCTGACCTTCAGTTCATCCGCCAGGCTCTTGATCGTATCTCTTCGGAGATAGAGCAGACGCGCTGTCTCTGGTATTGGTAGCTTCATTCTCATCATACATTCTGTCTCGCGGATCAACTGAATCAACTGAGGGTCACAGTTCACGTATAGCTCACCAGTGTCTGGGTGTCGAACCAGCAGTGAGGCCTGCATCCCTGAAAATCGAAAAAAAAACCCAGTCATATTACATGAATAGTTTACAAACAGCGATTGAAAACCAAGCTGCACACCTGTCTTAGCGACTTCCACCTGCTTAAGCCAGCCATTGTGGTACAGAATCTCAAACTCAACTAACACAGTCGCCAACTGGTTAAAGTTGCGAATAATTTTCGACGCTTCGGGTGCTTTTAGGCAAGGCGGATGCCGTTCAAAAACGTCCATAGGATTGCGAATGCGTCTCATGAGCTGACGCGCCCACATGATGCGTCCGGAGATGGGAGGGACATCGCGTTGAACTGGAGGGTTTTCACAATTCCGCTGGTATGACTGCGACGTAATTAGAAAGTGGTGAAATAAAGAACATTAGTACACAAGCAGGCTGAACGGTGTGAGCATTTTTTAAGACAAAAATACGTTTGAAAAATTAAAAATTCCTTACAATGAAGAAATCAAGATAAACTCATACAATGTTTGGACATTCCCACCTTGGAGATCAGCTCCACTTCCCTGCCGAAGTGCTGGAGAAGATAACTGTATTTCTCCTCGATATAAGGCTGCAGACTGGGAATTCCCAGCTTTTCAAATCTAAACATTAAAAAAACAATTTAGTTTTTGCTCTTCGCTCTCCTGGGTTGATATCAATATTAGACTCAAAAAATACTTGATCGCGTGCCAAAAGAGTCAGGAGGCTTTAATATCACGTGATAGAAAGTCCCGCACTGCTTCTGTTCATAATTAAAACACTCCGGGGATACCATGCTTACTTTCTGCAATGGTACTTGAAATTCTCAACTACTTCGGGTATGCCGTGAAACAGCTGCTTACGAATGCTATTTATTGTCAGAGTTCTGATTGGCTCCCTACCAACTGAGGTTTATGGGGAAATATAACATCGCTGCCTTAATAATATCACAGAGTTAGAGTTTTCAACGAAAATGAAGACTGCATTAAAGGTAAAGATTTCATTCCCGTGCTTTTGTGAAGCCGGACAAAAAGAAAAGAGGACAACATGGTGCTCACGTGAAGAAGCCGAACGACAGCGCGACGAATTTAACTTACTGAAGACTGCAGCGACAGTTGATCTCATGAAGAACGTGCAAGGTTCTCACGCCAAAGAAGAACGGGAGATTATGATTGGAGCTTAATCGTCCTCTCTTGGCACCGTTCAAGAATGAAAGAAAAACACAACCGTGGCATGCATTCATTGTATGAAGTTAAATATATGCACCTGCAAAGCAGCTCCAGTGACTGAGCCGTGGTGGAAAACTTCTCAAAACAGCCGCTCATAAATATTTGCAAGTGATTCTGCAACAAAAGCAAAACAATTCACCGATCAATAATCAGTTACTTATTGTAACGGTGGCCATGGGGAGCAGGGTTAATTGGCGCAATGATGAGAGCACTCGCCTCCCACCAGATGGGATCAGTTTGTTGTTGGTTCTCTTCTCTGTTCCGAGAGGTATTTCTACAGGTGCTCCGGTTTTCCCCTCTCCTCAAAAACCAACACTTCATGCTAAATTCCAATTCGATCCAGAATGCTCGAACGTTTAATACATGAGCCCCTGGCTCGGGAGATTGGGCAACCACTCCTCACGCTATCGAGCTTAAATAAATTACAATAAAATAAGAGCAAGCCACCAAGGAACAAACCTGGATATCATTGATGTGGCGTCTGAACTCAAAAAAGTCTGCCTCAAAGTCGGGTTTTCTGTGGTCCAAAGGATCGTAGGGTTTTTTTTTCAGCGTTGAGTACATGTGCTGGAATCGATTGGAGATAGTTTCTATTCCTTCTATCTTAGACTCAGATAAAACTGAAAATGTCTCCAGAGCATCAAGGACCTCTATGATCTGCAGAGACAAAGAGGAAACGTAAAATGGTGCCTTATATGAGCAAAAGCAACGGAGCGGCCATGGGCTCCCACCTCGGGCCTTTGCTAGCTAACGTTTTTATGCCATCATTGGAAGAAAAACTAGGACTGGAAGGAAAGCTGCCTGTGTATTACCACAGATACGTTGACGATATTCTCATCGTTATGCTTGATATAACAACAGCTACGGACTTCCTAAATACCCTCAACCAACCTCAACATTTTTCGGAGGACTGTGAACGCTTTAAGTCGCTGTTCTCACGTTTGAAGAACCCATAACACCTTATCAATTCTACAGTTAATACCTTTCTCGACTCAAGAGTTACTAACGAGTATCTATCGCAGGCTTCGGCAATAATGGTGTGAAATGACGTGACTCGGGTATTCATATAATGTAAGCGCCAATTTTTCAATTTTATTGAATATTCTGTAATATGTTCTTGCGTTGGGGATATAATAATAAAGTCTTTCTAAACAAGTATATCGACACAAGACATAAAATAGCTCACTGACTGACTTATTCTTTCATGCATTTATTAAATGGCTCACATAAACAACTAAAAATCTTTGTTTTTCTTCAAATCTCTTTAAAGAAAACAAGGGAAGGGGAAAGAAAAGGAAAATGCATTGAAAATCCGCACACTCATCCATACCTGGTTCAGTCGCTTGCAAAACGTGTCAAATTTGCCAAAGATGTACATCTCTGAAAACTCAAACGGTTTCTTGCTGGGGTCCTCTGCGATGCGTTTCTTTGTTCGCTGGAAGCATCTCTGATACTCTTGGTTCAATTTCAAGCAAGCTTTGAGCTTCTGTATTAGGGGCTGTCTAGGCTGATCCCACACCCTGTTCACACCGCGGTCTGTTAAGAAGTTCTTACATGCTGTCACCATTTGATTTGTCACCTGAAAAAAAGAGTCTTTCGTAAGCAAGTAAGCAATAATAGAGAATACGCAAGAAAGTAGCAGACATATTAAAGATTAACTGCCTTTTAACCATTTTTAACCGTTTGACTTGTCATCTTAAATAAAAAATAGGTCCGCAATGCGTACATGTAGGGCTTACTAGACCACGTGACAAGCGCTCGACTCTCGTGGACAAACAACTTAATCCGATCGTGCCATAATTTGGCTACACACTTCGTGTAAGCCACACAAAAGTCATTTCTGGACGAGATGATAACAGAGGAGTGCATGAGCATCAATAAGCTCTTCGTCAATTTTGGCAATTATAAGGTCGACTTGTTCCAGCAAAAAACAACGCATGCTAAACAATCATAGTATGATATAGTTAAACAGCATTAGACAAAAAGAATGGGCTCGTATGAAATTCCTGACGTTGCTGAAAATAAAAGGCCTTTAAAAATCGAACGAGCCTGCAGAAGGAAAACAACGTATTGCCCATGCTAAATGTTGTGAAGTGAAATTATTTTCAGAAGCTTTGCTTTTGTCACGTGGTGAAAAGTGCACAGACATGAGTTAGTACGGCCACACTGAAAGATGCTACAAAATTAATGTCTTTAAATCAGGAAAAACACAAAATAATGAAGCAGTTTATATTCACTCAAGACTGTGTTAAATGAGACTATAAAATACTGTCTTCCGTTCTGCATGGCATTACGGTGGAAATTGATTGCGTTTTGGAAATTTAGCCGAATGATATTAAGGAGTTTAAGATTCTACGACGGCGACGGCAACGAAAACGTCATTTCAAAATACAACTTCTCGTTTGTGTAACTCTTTCGCGATTATTCGAATTTGTTTAACATGAAAAATGCTGGTGAGCTGTCCAGGGTCTACATTACTATGAACGATGTTAAAGCAAAGCAAGAGAAAGAAAAACTTGTCACCATACACTCACGTTCTCGAGAAAACCCAAAAATTGGTCATTTCACGTTGTTGTTTGGCAGAGGACGGCAAAGAAATGTACCAAAATGTTTTTTCTTTCTCTTTCTTTGCTTTAACATCGTTCATAGTAATTTAGACCCTGGCCAGCTCGTCAGCATTTTTCAATTTAAACAAATTGGAATAATCGCGAAAGAGTTACACAAACGAGGAGTTGTATTTTGAAATGACGTTTCCGTTGCCGTTGCCGTCGCCGTCGTAGAATCTTAAGGAGGCTCAAAAGGGTTTTTACCCAAGAGCGCGCGCGCGTAAACAACTCACGCCATATCTATAAAAAGTAAGAGCACGCGTGTGTCGCGCATGCTCAAATGCTAATCTTGTCGACTCGAAATTTTTCAAGTTTCGTAACTTCACTCGCTTATATTTCCGCTTTCGCTCGGTAGATTTTTTCGATTTTTTCGGTAACAACTAAGATCAATTGACTGCGTTTATAGTCCGACTTTTAAAAAATTCTGTAGGTAGGGAAAAAATTAAGAAAGCAATAATCAAAAAGTAGTTTTATTCTTAATCTTCCCTACAGAATTTTTTTAAATTGAAATATTTTGAAGATCATTCCTGGTAACATATAATATAGAAGTTTGAGAAGATTTCGCCGACCTGTTTTTTAAATAAGATAAAAGATTTCGATTTTAGGGGCTCAACTGAATGCGTCATATGGTTGCCATGGTAACAGGTTTTCTGAAATAAATGACATGTATCGAATCTCTGATATTTCTTTTATTTCTGTGCCAAATTTCATAGTAATACGATGAACCAAACATAACTTAGAAAAGAATTTGTAGAACTTGTCTAAAGAAAATGAAAACTATTTCGAACCACCTTAAACTCCCTATTACTGAGCGGGCAGCTGGGGTCAACCGAACGTACTTTAAAAAGTTTCCTATCTGCCTTTTCTAAAAGATCTCAAATGTCAATTCTCTCAGATGTATATTTCCTTTTACCACATCAATCTAGAAAATTTTGTATGACCGTTAGATCTGAGTCCACGGCACCATAGACAGACAGACCATAAGTGAAATTCGGTAGGACCAAGGCACTAAATAGGCGGTCTACTTCACCTTGACTAAAACCTACCTTTCGTAAAGAACTTAATACAAACAAACACTTATTTGCCTTGATCAAGTTTGCATGTATGTGTTCACTATATTTACAATTCTCCTGGAACGTAACACCTAAAATGTTCAGCTTTGTGCATTACGGATTGTTGTTAACTAGCGCAATGAGTAAAGGTCATTAAGTAGCATTTCTGTGAAGTTTGGGCCAGAAAAACGCAAAACCCCCATGACAATTCCCCTTTAAAACTAACCCCACATGCAGTCTGATTCTATGAGCGAAGAGGACTACAAATGAACGTCAATTATTTTAAGTGAATAATTCATGCTGACCTTTATAAAAAGAGACGTCATCCTTTGAGAGGTGTTGTAGTATCTAGAGATGGTGTGTATCATCTGTATCGCATTGATCAGCACAGGGATAACGTCTATCATGGAAACCTATCAAACAGAACCAGAGAACATTGTTAGACACCTTAAGGCCATGAGCGCTTTCCATTCAGCCAAAATTCCCTGTTGGCAATTCCACAAATATTCCCCATCAAAAGGAAAGAATATGCACGATCGCACAATGATGGCACAAAAATATTGCAAAATGTAAATGGCATGTTGGCTAAAGGAATTAAACGGTAATTTACATTTCAACTCCGTGGAACACTTCCAAAGGCATCTGCTTTTCTTCCGAAGGAATTTTGCAGTTTGAACCACGTACACTTGTTTGTATTTTGACTGGTTAAACAGGTTATTTTGACTAAACAAGAAGTGCCCAGTAACATTGGTACTATACGGTTGCACAAGGAAATTAAGTCCTTCTGTATACAGAACGCGAATGTCAGAGAGGCAAGAGAGTCCCATGTTTGACCAAAGGTTGTTGCCTTTTCTTGTCTTCAATAAAATTGTTAAACATGCAGTTTGCTTAAAGGCAGCCTTTTCAATGAGAAAACTGGTTGAATCATACCGGATCTGAGTGATAGAGTGGATCACAAGCTTTCTCCAAGGTGTAAAGGAACTTCACATTGTCTTTGGCTTCATTGGCAGCATCAGTGATGCGGCAATCCAATTCACGCCAAAACTGTACCAGAAAAAAATACATACACATAATCATGACTACCAGCCTTTAATCACAACATGTTATTGTTTCATTAGAACGTCTGCAAGTAAGTATCTATTTTCTCAGGGCTTTCACAAACAAATAACCACAATTACTGCTAAGCATAAGCCCTAAAATTGAGCATTAAGCAAATAGTTACCTTAAGCGTCTTAGACTTGGCAATATGCAGTATTCTTAAAACTGCTCTACACTCAGAGGCATTGATTTGCTCGACAAGTGAGTTGAATTTTGCCATTCTCATCCTCCAGTGTTCCAGTTCCGCCATGGGCCCTGTATCATCCGCTTCCTTTCTCATCTGCTCGCTCTCAGCTAACACCTATCGGCAAACAAAGCCAAGCTTGTACATGTCTAGTACTGTTGTTGAAATTAAGAGTGTTTGCTGGCCCCACATTATAATACAATCTTACTTTCCTTTGCAGGTTAGAAAGACGGGAATACTCATGATCAATGTTGGAAGATGGAAAAGACGGGTGGTGTTACAAGTTTGTTGTCTTGGAGTTTAGCTCAATCACTTCATACATGTACCAAAATGCGATCTGTTCAGTTAGCAACCTTGGAAACTTACCTGTCTGGTTTAACTTTTAAAATTATAATTAAAAAACGATTCGGTTATTTCCTGACTGAATGTTTCACTGTTTTATTGAATGTCTGCTTTAGCATGCGAATGACTAGCTAAGAGATGAACTGACTGACAGAACAGTTTACGGTTTACAAGCAGTCATGCAATGTCAATGAAGAAGGAGTGTAATTATCAATAAATTAAGAAAGCTATTACCACTTGAATTCTCCTAACATGAGATTGATACATATTTCATGTATTAACCTGTGGGAATTAGCAACCAGGTGATGTGACTTTATGCAGTACTCATTTAATATTAATCCTAACAAGAAGGGCATTGTTATGAGTATTAAGTGCATAGGATAACCTGTTCGATCTGTTTGCACCAGGAGTGCACAAGCTCATCCAGTCCAGAGAGAATATCTTGATTATTTGCCAGTGCTTGGTAATCACCTGGACCCTGAAGCGAACTCACATCGATAATATTACAAGGGTGAAGCTTAATGGCATCATTCAGTGAAGCATGAGCTCCTGCAGACACAATGAAGATAACATACATCAATGGGTTATCTTACTCTGTGACGACAATATTTTGATGTACACTGTTGATAACTATAGAGAATTTACGATGTTATCCTGCAAGTATATACAAGTTGCAATGTCAACATAATAAGGATACAACATAACCTGGCATGCATTTTTTTCCCAACTGTAGTTGCATTTCCACCTCTAATAATTTGTGATGATGCAAGGATTCCGAAACTACTCCATATATAAGTAGATCTGTTTTGTTTCCATTCATCAGCCAGTTAGCAGACGTGCTGCACGTTGTATTCCCAAATATTTAACCGGCTAAGAAACTGTTTCTTCCGAAACACTTGTCTTACCATCAATGAAATGGACAAAATATTCCAAGGATTCAACAAATTCTTTGCGGGTGTGCAGTCCTTGTGGAGTTTCTGTAAGCTCTCCCCAACCAGACATCGCTTCAATGGCTGGTAAATAGATCTTTGTAAGATGCGTTTTCAGGGCTGGAATGAGCGACCCAGCCTCTCCAACATCAATCATGCCAAAGGACACTTCCTAAATTGACAACAAGGAAAACACATATGTGCAGAAATTATTCCATGACAATTTACTTATTTCTTAAAAAGAAAAAAAACACAGGTTGCAGTTGGCAAACTTGAGCTGCCAACAAAGATGACCCTGCAATCTTTCCACTGCTGTAGCCGCTCTCGTAAGGCTCTAAATTTCATTGGCAGGCATAGTGTAGCCTCTATTGTTTTAGGGATAGCAAGCCAATCTCGTGAGACCTTACGAGAGCTGCTACATGACCCAATCTTTCATCTCAGCTAACCCTAAACAGTTGGCAATTCCTACCACCTTGAAGCTGTTTGTAATAATTTTATGATTGGTGCCTCTAGGTACAAATCTATGTTCAATTTGCTAGATGTAGATCACCTAAACGTTACAGTCTATGCTAGACAGGGCATTTGATTGTCAAATTTGTAGTTTGTACAGACTCAATATGAGTACCCTGTCTGACTGTTCACAAGCTAAAAATAAGCAAAGGCTTTATGGCTAATTTCTTTAGGGCTGGTGGGGCTTCCATAGGACAGGGTTTGTATCAAGCAATCATCATTAAATTCAAAAACCCCTCATTCAGGTAGGAACTTTATACTAAGAGTTGCCTCAACATACATCAGCAATAATCCTCAACTTAATCTCTTTATTGGGATCTGCTTTAACACAGTACACCAGAGTCCCAGTTAGGGCTTCGTCCAGTCCATCTGTAACCAGCAGCACCTTTGCTGAGGAACCTAATTTTGGTACGTGTAGCATGGAGCGTCTTCGCACATCAGTGACTGTAAACCCAAAATATAAAACAAGTAATGTATTGACCATCAGTTTGCACTGTCTCCTTATAAGGCCATATCAGGAAAGCTTTGACCACCAGGCAGAAGATCAGAGGTGGACAGTTTGAGCACAGGTCAAATCCCTTTAGTTCAGTTCCAGCAACAAAGTGTTAGGAAATCTTTACAAAAGCCTTTAAGTTTAACTTGTCTTTCTCATGCATGGTGTGAGAAGCAACAATACTTAAAACATTTAGTAACCCAATGGACCCTTTGATCTCTGATCAGTCCAGTATGGCATTTTTGTACCATGTGACTGACCAGTTGCAAAGGGCCAATTCTAGAGACTTCACTGGTGTGGTTGATAGCACTCATACTTTTGATCTAAAGGTGATCTCAAACATGGTATTCATTTCCTCTACCAGTGCTGTTATTAAGGGCTGGGGGCCGGGGATTTTCCCCTCGTATTTTGAGATATAGCCCCGGCTACTTTGATAAAAAACCAGCATGTTGACTTCAAAACAGCTACTCGAATCCCCGGCTATTTTTTGTATATCCCCACCTACTTCAAAAATTAGTGACAGCCCTGCTCTATACATCCTAACTTATTCTCTCAGCCTGGCAAAACCTCCTTTGCTACCAGTTTTGTCTAGAAGGAATAGTATAACTTGTTTTGGATTGTTTTGGTATTCAGTGTTCCAGATTAGAAAGGGGTCTCAGGTCAAAAACCTGGCATGACCCAGCAAATAAACAGAAACTTGATAATGGTTTGGTGGGAACAGTAGGAATGTGACCTGTTGCAATTCCTTGTTGACACCCTGCCTTAAAAAACATATCTGCAACCTAGGTATTCTGCGATGGAATTGTGTCCCACCCACACTGGTGAAGTAGTAATACTACTAGTCACCTCAGGCAGGGTTCGCTATGATGGGCTTTCATCTTAAGAGAAGAGGAATCTGACAATGATCTAGAGTCCCATGTAGTGGGGGGACAGGGTAAGGGGGGGGGAGCAGAAGGGATTTAATAATAGTCCTGGGCTTGGTTGTTTGAAAGCCTATTAACATAATCCAGGATTAACATAAACTTTGATTGCAGTCTTCAACTATTGGATGAAAGTTGTTTTTGCTACTTTTTGTTTTCCAGGATTGACTTCCCCTAATCTAAAATTTTGCAGAATATCGGCATTGAACAACATTTGGGGATAGAGAAATAAGCTCCTTGATTAATTTTTAATCCTGGATTAGTGTTAATCGGCTTTCGAACAACTGGGCCCTGGTAATCTCATGTAATGGAATAACATCCCGTCTAAGTGGAAGGGGTTTATAGCACCACTCTCAGATACTGCATGTTGGATATCATAACAGTGCTTTCAATAAGCACCAACGGCCGAGGAAAAGCGTCGACTACTTCGCTCACTTATGTCCAGAAATGAACGCAATCGCAAGAATAACAAATCACAAATCCAAAGAACAAAATAAAAAGAATAGCATATCAGCGCGAAAATAACAAATCAGCCCAAAAGTAACAAATCTTTGTCGAGAGAGAAAGAAAGGGGGGGAAGGGGGGGGCACAAATATAACGAAAATAACAAATCTTGCACAAGTCACAAAAGTTCAGCCTAAAAGCAACAAATGTTTGCAAAAATATCCAAAACAACGAAAATAACAAATCAGCCCAAAAATAAACAATCTTTGTCGAGAGAGGGAACAAGGGAGGGGGGGGGGGCACAAATATAACGAAAATAACGAAAATTGCAACAATAACAAAAATAACGAAAATAACAAATCAGCACAAAAATAAACAATCTTTGTCGAGAGAGGGAACAAGGGGGGGCACAAATATAACGAAAATAACGAAAATTGCAACAATAACAAAAATAACGAAAATAACAAATCAGCACAAAAATAAACAATCTTTGTCGAGAGAGGGAACAAGGGGGGGCACAAATATAACGAAAATAACGAAAATTGCAACAATAACAAAAATAACGAAAATAACAAATCAGCGCAAAAATAAACAATCTTTGTCGAGAGAGGGAACAAGGGGGGGGGGGGCACAAATATAACGAAAATAACGAAAATAACAAATCAGCGCAAAAGTAACAAATCTTTGTCCACAATAGGAACAAGGTGGAGGGGGTGGGGGGCACAAATGGTTCCGGATGTGAGTCAACACACCAAAGGCGATCAACTGAGTACAACGTCCATCAAATATATTTCCTGCCTCGTTCTTGAAACCGCTGCGAAGTGTGACTTTGTGACAGCAAACGGACCGAATATTTTTCCTGCTTTGTTCTTATAGTCGTCGTAATTAAGGTGCGGTTTTCATTAAGCGAAGATAATCGCAAAAACAAAGCAAATGGTTCTGAATGTGTGTCGACACACCAAAAAACGTTAAACAGAGTGCAACGTCGAACAAATATACATTACTGCCTCGTTCTTGAAGCCGTTGCGAAGTGTGTCTTTGACACAGGAAAACGGCCGTAATGTTTATCCTGCTTTGTTCTTATAGTCGTTGTGAGGTGCGGTTTTCATTTAGCGAAGACAATCGCCTAAAAAAAAAGCAAAGGGTTCCACATGTGTGTCAACACACCAAAAAACGTTAAACAGTGTGCAACCTCGAACCTCGGTTTTCATTTAGCGAAGACAATGAATGGGATGCAAACATAAAAGAGCGTACCGCTTACCACTTCCATCATCACAACGCATAGTATCATGTTTTGTATTTACCCCAGATACAACCCATAAAAAGTTTTCCCAGTGGGAACACTAATTACATAGGGATGTGATTCTCGTTCATGGAAGCAAACTCCAAACAAGGACAGCGATAATACAACTCCGAGCATAATACATTTAAATAGAGAGCAACGCCGCGAAGTGTGATTATGTAAATAGTTTTACTTTAGCGCGTTCTGACACAAATCCACCTTAAGCGTTATTTATTGACAGAAACAATTCTCGTTAAATAGGAAAGCATCGTGTCAATGACACACCTACATAGAGCCGGCGTGATACGGCTTAAGCGAAACAAGCCAACCGCCACTGACGATATCCCCTTCCAAAAAAAAAACCACATTGTTTCAAATCATTTCAACACACAACTAAAGTTTCCGAACATGTAATTTACATAATTGAAAACAATTTCTCATTACCAAACGCGCATTACCATTGTTACCAATACGCATCAATGTAGAGGGTCCAAAATAGGTTTGGCGGGATGCGGGATGAGGCTTAAAATCAAGGCGGGATGCGGGATACGAAAAATTTTAGGGGCGGGATACGGGATGAAACTTCCCTGGCGAGACCGGGATGCTTGTATTTTCGCAGGCGGGATGTGGGATGTTTAAAAAATTAATGGTGGGGTGCGGGATAGAACACGTGAAAAAAGACCTTCAAAAACGGCCATAAAACCTCTTAAGCAAGATCTCTGTTGATAAAGGAAGTTTTATTTTGGTACACGATGCTCATTGGCGATCTGTTTACACTAAAATAAATACTTAATGATGCATCTGTCATTACGCGGAGTGCGATTGGTTGGTGCTGGGACCCAATTTGACCCCAATTTGGATCAATTTGCGTGTACATGTCGTACATCGGTGTTCGTGTTCGTCCATTCGTCCAAGGCGCGCAGATGCTGATCTGACTGATACCTTGTTTTACAATGTGAAATGAGTTTGTAGACTCTTAAAACAGCTTGCATTTTTTTACTTTTTTAAGGTCACTTTAACTCTTAAAATCTTTCAGTTGTTTGAAGTTGAAAGTAGGGTATTTATTGTACTGCGCGAACAGAATCTTGTCGGTTTGTCTTAGTGAAAACAAGACAACATGCAAATAGACCAAATAATTACTATCTGCTTCTTAGACCATCGCTCAAAGATCGGCAATATGAAACGAATGTCACGATAAAACAACAGATATAGGAGATAGGACAAAGAGCACGCTATTTTATCAATATATATTTTATTTAGAATTATCTCCACGGTTTGACTAGCTTACTTTGTAGATTATAGAAGTCGGGTCGAGGTCGTTTCTGGGCATGATGGCGACACCGCCAGTGGCCTCGGGCTCATCGGAGGCAGAAAAGGAAGAAGGTGATGCGAAGGTTTTGTAGGAGAGGAAAGTGGTTTGGGAAACCAGCAAGTTACTCGAGATGTCGACTTTCTAGTCGGTGTAACATCCCGATTTGGTCGTTCAGTACGGTTTAACAGTCGATTTGTTTTTTAATTTCTGTATACCTAAGTGGCCCTAGATGAACCGAACCTCACGTAAGTAATTCTCTGAATACGTATTAAAATTAAATTAATTATTAAAATCTGAATTGCCATTGAGCTAATCAGTCACAGTTAGTTAAAATGGGTATGAAATTGACTTTCTCATTTACATGTACTATAACGATGAATACTTACGGAGTTTTATGGCGGGATATGGCGGGATGGCGGGATAAGGCCGAAAAGGGTGGCGGGATGCGGGATTGCAAAACCCTATTTTGGACCCTCAATGTAGGTGCAATAATTAACAGGAAATGGCACAATTTTACTATTACCGTTCATGAATCAAAAAAATTTATCAGCGAAACTTGACAAATTCGTCAAAATTGGTACAAAGACTATATTCAGCAGTTGCTCGTTCCGGGTTTTCTTTTTCCTCTGTTGTATTTAACCGCTGATGTCTCCACCTATAATTATCTTTGTCACTGGATGAACTAGTTACAAGGTCATCAGACAAATCGGTATGTTAACTTCTTGCGGTTTAATGTGGTTATATGTTGGGCCACTCTTGTTATTACATTGCCTTAGTTCAATGTTCTACACAACAAGAGTTGGTCACGATCGTAAGCTTGGAAATTCTGTGTTTTACCAACGATAGTGAATAAAGAGTCACTTGTTAGGCTAATGTATCGAACAACGAGTTTATCAGCAACCCGTGCATCGCTTTAGTTGCTAATTAACAACGGTGGACATATTGATACGTAGTTCGGTCGGTAGAGAATGTTTGGCGATTCGGTCGACCACAGATTGCTTCTGGCAAATAGTTTCGGGCTCTACAGGCTTTACCGTCCGTATTATCGGGTGCGATCGTTGAAACTCAAACCATGAGCTCTTCATTTGCCTTTCGTTCTGAGAGCTAGGGTACGCAGTGGCACTCGACGCCATTGCATACAATAAGTTTGTGGTCATTTGAGTTCACTCAGTGCCCCAAGTACTTCGTCAAAACGCATTCTGGAACGTTTATGATTTGTGCAAAGATTTGTTATTTTCGTTATTTTCGGTACTTTTCCAGTATTCGCTATTTTCGTTATATTTGTGCCCCCCCCCCACCTCTATCCTTCTCTCCAAAGAGATTTGTGATTTGTGCAAAGATTTGTTATTTTCGTTATTTTCGGTATTTTTGCAATATTCGTTATTTTCGTTATATTTGTGCCCCCCCCCCCTCACCTCTATCCTTCTCTCCAAAGAGATTTGTGATTTGTGCAAAGATTTGTTATTTTCGTTATTTTCGGTATTTTTGCAATATTCGTTATTTTCGTTATATTTGTGCCCCCCCCCCCTCACCTCTATCCTTCTCTCCAAAGAGATTTGTGATTTGTGCAAAGATTTGTTATTTTCGTTATTTTCGGTATTTTTGCAATATTCGTTATTTTCGTTATATTTGTGCCCCCCCCCCCACCTCTATCCTTCTCTCCAAAGAGATTTGTGATTTGTGCAAAGATTTGTTATTTTCGTTATTTTCGGTACTTTTGCAATATTCGCTATTTTCGTTATATTTGTGCCCCCCCCCCCCACCTCTATCCTTCTCTCCAAAGAGATTTGTGATTTGTGCAAAGATTTGTTATTTTCGTTATTTTCGGTATTTTTGCAATATTCGTTATTTTCGTTATATTTGTGCCCCCCCCCACCTCTATCCTTCTCTCCAAAGAGATTTGTGATTTGTGCAAAGATTTGTTATTTTCGTTATTTTCTGTATTTTTGCAATATTCGCTATTTTTGTTATATTTGTGCCCCCCCCCCCACCTCTATCCTTCTCGTCAAAGAGATTTGTGATTTGTGCAAAGATTTGTTATTTTCGTTATTTTCGGTATTTTTGCAATATTCGCTATTTTCGTTATATTTGTGCCCCCCCCCCCCCACCTCTATCCTTCTCTACAAAGAGATTTGTGATTTGTGCAAAGATTTGTTATTTTCGTTATTTTCGGTATTTTTGCAATATTCGCTATTTTCGTTATATTTGTGCCCCCCCCCCCACCTCTATCCTTCTCTACAAAGAGATTTGTGATTTGTGCAAAGATTTGTTATTTTCGTTATTTTCTGTATTTTTGCAATATTCGCTATTTTTGTTATATTTGTGCCCCCCCCCCACCTCTATCCTTCTCCATAAAGAGATTTGTGATTTGTGCAAAGATTTGTTAGTTTCGTTATTTTCGGTATTTTTGCAATATTCGCTATTTTTGTTATATTTGTGCCCCCCCCCCCCACCTCTATCCTTCTCTACAAAGAGATTTGTGATTTGTGCAAAGATTTGTTATTTTCGTTATTTTCGGTATTTTTGCAATATTCGCTATTTTCGTTATATTTGTGCCCCCACTTGCCCCCTTTCTCTTTCATTGCACCAAGATTTGTTACTTTTGCGGTAATCTGTTATTTTTGTTATTCTTGCGATTGCATTCATTTCTGGACATATCTCACTTCGCTTACAGAAGTCAGCTACTTTTCCCCCTAAATTTAAGTAATTAAAGAAAGATTCTTTGTATTAAATTAAAGTAAAGTTGGTTACTTTTCTCTAACCTTCTGCCCACTTCAAATTTCATTGAAACCCCTGTCATAGCATAGACTAATATAATTTCCATCCAGCAGGGAGTAGTGATACTCCTAATCTCTTCTAGCCTGCATAGCAAGCATTCCCATTTAAACAGAGTTTACCGCATTCTGGCCGTATGAAAATTGAGGAGAGAGCAAACAGTAAGTGGACTAGGGGTAGGGAAATGAGGTTTCCTCTGCCTTTCCCCAATTTTTGCCCGGCCAGAATACTCACGTCATGTTGATGTATCAGAATCATACTCAGTGGGGGAAAGAATGCTTTACATAAAGAGAGCTTATTTATTATGACAATGCAATACCTGCTTTAATAAAAACCATTCATTTCTATGTGTTTGGCTCAATTTAGTCTAAGCTGATACTTACAACTTCCGTCCTCATCCAATTCTTGATAAAAGAACATCAATGATCTTCTTCCCCTTGGTTTTAGAAAACTGTCTATCATGTATACTGCCTGAAGAGATTAACAATGGACTTATATATAGCTCACATCAGAAGAGCAAAACAAAAACTCTTTCATTTCAAACGCGTGTCAAATTTTCACAGAACATTATAGATCCCTGGCTACGTGATATAATAGCTTAATAGAAACTGGAAAAAAAAACTGGTGTGTTTCATTTTTTGATTCCCTTTTTAGTGCACCTCTCTGGGAGTTATATAAATCTTGCAATACCTCCTCTGATTCGATGATACATTCTTCGACGGCAGCTACTTCAAGATCCAGGTAACCTCCAACAATACCCATAATAAACCTGTACTCGTCTGTGATCATCCGCTTCCGCGCTTCGCGGTTTTCCCGTGCTCTTTGCTAAAGTAAAAACCAAAATTGGCGTTTAGATTTAGAACGAAGTGTCTAAATGACCGGCAGCCGGTCAAATAAATTCCGGATCCGGCGTTAAATTGCTAATGGTCGGCAGTCCGACTTGCGATTCCTTTCAAGGACCTTGCTATCTTTAGACTTGGCACTACGGGGAGATTAAGTATGTTTTAGGTTAAGGATTAGGGCTAGCAGTCCAGGAATATGGACGTTTGTATTAGGCTTGAAGATTATGACCGGCTGCCGGTCATCTAGACAATTTGTATTTTGATAGTTTTTATCAATAAAACTACATCGTTTTCTTAACGGTTACTTCGATTCGATAGTTAAGTCTGTAAATGTAGTCATTTGTAGAAAATGTCATAGTTTAGCTCAATTTTGCTGAACTTGTCAAGGAAATATCGGATTGCCGGTCATTTGGTGTTTTTACAACCTTGACCGGCTTCGTTCAGCTTTAAAGAGGAGAAAAGAAGCTAGAACTTGTGTTGTTGCAAACTTTTTATACTTTTGAAAAAAGAAAATGAAGTGATAAGCACTTAAGCTTTTTGTCTCAAGTAAACTTAACTTTTGTACCTGTCTTTCTTTGACGGTTTCTCCGGTCATCGGATGTGCAAACTGCGAAGCCACACTTTTTATACGCCGTCTATTTTTGTCAACTTTAGAACCAGCTACATGTTCCAAAGGCATCCCAACAATACTCTTCCTCGGGCCTTTGAGATCTCTACCGCTTAGTTTTCCAGCTAAACTTCTCTTCGGGTCAGCCATGTTTCGCCTAATATTTTGATCGGCCACGCTAGGGAGTTCTGTAAGTTTCCCCTGGAACTACTCAAAAAAAGAAACGTTTTAGTATCGCAAAACTATTATAAGATGGTTATGGGATCATTTAAAAGTCAAAAAACGTATGTCCCGGGTGTTTTACATCATATTTTTTTTGTTTTCTTCACGGAGAGAAAACGAAATGCAAAACATGCTACAAAAAGCCGCACAAAACTCTGGTTATTTTCTCGACCAATCAAAAAGAGAATTCGGCTATCAATCAATCATTGTGTTGCCTAGAAACATTTATGACGTTTTTCACGCGGAAGCCACGCGCGCCTAGGACCGCGATGCCTCAGCGGTAGCTCTCAAAAATTTATATTTACTCGCTCTCAGGAGCTCCTCGCTCTTCATCAGCTGTGTCACAGTTTTGCTCGCAGATTCACTTTTGTTTTGGAATTAATCGGTTAGAAAGACCAAAATGATCTACAGGATGGTATATCCATTGACTGTAAATTTCGTCATGTCCTCTTTGGCATTTGTAGTGGCTTTGAAGCTAATCACGGGGATGAAACCGCTCTTCGTCAAAGCTGGACTTTGTGGTAAAGACCTAAACAAGAAGGACACGAAAGAATTGATGTAAGTTTCTTTCGTGTATTTTAACGCTTGAAACGCTTAAGGATCGTTCTTCCTCAGAGTCTGTGGGTAATGGTTTAGGGATTACTCCAGTGCTTTTCCATGACTTGATCTTTACAACCTGCTTACAACGGAAGAAACTTTCATGTGGTCAGGGGTAACCATATACATTGCAAATCATGGTTTTGAAGTTCCTTGCGTGACTGTTCTGCTACTTCTGCGATTCCGTGATGAGCCCGGTTGAGAAGTTCAAGAAAAGCCTGTCCCCTGCCACCTTCAAGAATCATGCACTTCTAAGAAAAGTTCTTAAATGAATTATGAAAATTTCCACCCAGGAAAACACAACATCAGCGGAAAATGTTTCCACTATTAAGAGAAAACATTAATAATGGTGAAGAACCACAAATTATACTGTGACTTGAATTGGACCATAGTGTCATCTTTGGTTTTGAATTTAAAAGTTGATGTTCTATTTTTCAGTAAGCAGCCATGTATTGTACTATCAGCCTTTCTTATTCGCTGCCCTACCATGTGTATTTTCTGATTTCAAGTCATTAATAAAATTAATATTAATGACCTTGGGCAGCTGTGTTGATCTACATTCTAGGTCAATAACTCAATACCTTAAGTCCTACCTAATCATCTTTACAACTCATTGAAATATTTCTTGAGAGTGGCAATGACTGTAAATAAAAGGTTTTAACTTTTCTGAAATCATGACTATATTGATATTCTTTCCAGTTAGAAGATCTGGATATAACTGGATCTCAGTGTGGACCTGTATAAGGCCCTCCTGTAGTCTTTCCAAGGGTTGTTATTTTCAAGGAGCATCAGCTGAATAGTAGCTCAAATAAATGATACCCTGCAATATCAGGGGATGAAGAGGATCAACAGAGAGTTCATTATTCCATTACTCCTTCTCAAACATTTCCATTATTCCAGTCAAGAAAAAAACATTATTCCACATGAGAAAATACTGATTATTCTGGTGCAGAATTTATTCCATTGTTCCCGAAAACGAAGCCCATTGCTACATTTTTCCTCTTCATCCCGCAACCAATAGTCTTTCTTTCATAAGATATTTCATGTGAGGTTCACAGGAATCCGCATGATGAACTTGTACAAAAATGTAATGAGAATTAGTACTGAGATCCCTGTTAATCTGTTCTGCATTGAGCTGAATGTGAGTAAATGACATTTAAAGATTTGAGATTGAAGGATATCACCCACTATCCCAGTATTTTCATAATCGGATTTGTACATTGTGAGTTATTCTTTCAAACAAAAAAGTATGACAGGTACCACTGAGTTTTAATTGTCTGTTTTCCCTTCTAGTCCTGAGGGTCTTGGAGTTGTAACAGGAGCAGTATTTCTTATTTCCATGTTTCTGTTTATTCCCATTCCATTCCTTACTATCTGGTTTGAGAAGGGTGACTATGATTTCCCTCATCATGAGGTAAGCTTTACTGTCAGTCAATAGCATGTCATAAGAAGTACACTAAGATCACAGACAAATGCCTACAGCCTGGGGGGGGGGGTGTACTTCCAGAAAAATTGGGTGGGGGTGTGTGATACACTTCATGAAACCCTTACCCTATTTCAGACCAAATTCTGCCTTATAATCAGTTCTCTTAGGATACAAAATTGTACAAAGTTTCGAGCTTAAAATTCCACACTATAAAGCAGGTTGCATAATGTGCCATCAATTCAAGACTAGAGTGCACAAACCATACCCTATTTCAGACTGAAATGATCAAAATTGACACCCTATTTCAGACCAAAACTGATAAAAAACCATACCCTTTGTGCTGCACATACCTATATAGCCCATATAAGGGAGTACTCCCTCCCCCCCCCCCCCCACCCCGGGACCACAGACAGTGGAACAGACCTTGTGAGTACGTGTACCGACTGTGAGCACCTACATGTAAGGCACTGTAGAGTGCAGTTTTATATCAGTTGAAAAGTGGGATCACTTGAAACACGTGAAAAACTTTATCAAAATTGAGGTCTCATTCATGGACCCTGATAACTAAGCTACATTTGTGTAACAGTACATGTTTTGATGCTTATACAGTTCGTCATGTTTATTGCTGGTCTACTATCAATCTGCTGTATGATTTTCCTTGGTTTTGCTGATGATGTTCTTAATCTCAAGTGGAGAGACAAACTCCTACTCCCAACAATGGCTTCACTTCCTCTGCTCATGGTTTATTATGTCAATATTGGGGTGACTACCATTATTGTACCTAAACCTGTTAGGTTTATCTTTGGATTCGACCTGGACTTAGGTAAGAGTTGGATTTAAAAACTTGAACTTAGTGCATAACACATGTAAGTCATGTTGGTTAAGTCAGTGTGTTTTAGATTCACCCTTTAACTCCTGTTATCAACATAAACATTCTCAATTTGCCTTTGACAATCATTTCTTTTATACTGAAGCAAAATGACGGTACCTTTTTTACATTTTGTTAGGTATATTTTACTATGTCTACATGGGGATGCTTGCGGTATTCTGTACAAATGCAATCAACATTTTGTCTGGAATCAATGGTGTTGAGGCAGGGCAGTCAATGATTATTGCCATCTCCATCCTCGTGTTTAATGTGATTGAACTGCAAGGAACTTGCTGTTGGCAGGCACATTTGTTTTCAGCTTACTTCATGATGCCATTTATTGCTACATGTTTAGCATTACTCTATTATAACTGGTGAGTCTATGTGTAGCTTCAAGGAAAATGAAATTCTTCTTATCGCAAGTGTGGAACAAGGACCAGAGTGTGGCCTACAGCTGTATCATTGCAGTAACACCAATGAAAATATAAATTTATGCCCTCTCCACTGAGATACTGGAAGGCTATGTTTATGCATGATACATGTTCTGTGTGGTCAAAAAATGTGGAGGGAGGGGGCACAAAATTAGTTTAAGCTGTAATCTATCATCCTGTCTATGGGAGGAGTTGTGATACCCAGTTAGTTTTGGTAGGAAATTAGTGCTTAAGTATCTTAAGTCATTTAAAATTGATTATTTTAGTAATTATTGTGAGCATGAAATGTTTTCACCTGTCAGTTCAGTAAACAAGTTTTACAGTCTACTATTATTAAAATATGGATGTTGGTATTGCTCAAAATTTTCATATTTTGTAACTGCAAATCATTTTTTGTTAACTAATATTCCTGACCTGTGTTCAATAAAATTCTTGTTATCACATTTCAGGTATCCTTCTCAAGTGTTTGTTGGGCACACATTCTGCATATTTTGTAAATGCAAATCATTAATTTTGTTAACTAAATACTCCTGAACTGTGTGTTCAATAAAATTCTTGTTATCACATTTCAGGTATCCTTCTCAAGTGTTTGTTGGGGACACATTCTGCTATTTCGCTGGCATGACATTTGCAGTTGTTGGCATTTTAGGACACTTCAGTAAAACAATGCTACTTTTCTTCATTCCACAAGTCATCAACTTTGTCTACTCCACACCTCAACTGTTTCGCTTTATTCCCTGTCCAAGACACAGACTGCCCAAGTAAGTTTTAAACAAAACATCTGGTTAGAAAACATCCACAACAGAATAGCTAAGGGGACAGTGTCCAGGGTTTTAAGTGCAACTGGGTCTGTGTGACTTGTTTTGCTGGCTTGCATTTGACGGCAAGTTAGCATTCAGGAAGCTGTTTAACCAAAACCTAATGGATAATAAGATTTATGGATAATGGGATTTATTTTTTATCATTTTTCTTATTGATTTGACATCATTTTATTTTATTTTATTTTTTTTATTAACTTCGCCAAGCCGGCAGGGACACTGCAACAGCGTGAAGCCAATTACTGTGGGCCCGAGACACAGGTCAACACCAGGGGTGGTCACAGCCAGGGTTCGTTTCGTCCCTAGTGATTCTTTAACGTCCCACAAAATTAATTGTGGAGAGTTGTGAGACAGGACCTCTGGTTTATCGTCCTTATCCGAGAAGACTAGAAAGTCTAACCATTTGCAGATGTCATTGCAAAGGAAGCACTTTCTCTTCAGTTATTTAAAGATCCTGAGTCTTGGTCAGCCGGGGTTTGAACCCACAACCTCCCACACGTTCATCCAGAACTCTACCTACTGAGCTAACCGGTCGGCGGTTATCATCATCATCCTCATTGTTATTAATGTAACTACCCATAGACAGCTTTCAGCTAACAACAAAATTTGTCTGACAGCTTCATTTTAAAATGTCAACTAATTGAAAACAATACAATGTAATTGTTTTCACAGGTTTAATTCAGAAACCGGCAATCTAGGAATGAGTTACACAGAGTTCAAGACATCTGACCTTCGCCCTCTAGGAAAACTTGTATTATCTGTATTCAGTCTTCTAAGATTAGTTCAAGTGGAAACTGGAGTGGGAGAAGACAAGAAGTTCACCCGTGTAAACAACTTCACAATAATAAACTTTGTCATCAAAATGTTAGGTCCCTTACATGAAAGAACTTTGACTACAATAATGTTACTAATACAGGTAAGTTGTAAAGATTATCCTCAATTACATATGAATAATAATGCATTACTGAGTGATAAGTGCCTTGAAGGTTTTACTGAGAAAAGGGCATACATCACTATGGGTGTATCTGGCCTTAAAATCCAGATCTGTCTAAATTCCCTCTACTCTGGCATACAGACTGGTTAATTATCATGTGGTAGTCTCTATTTATTTGTAGCCTAAAGGCTCTAATTCAATGGATTTGCTTATGGATGCTGCCAAAAAAAAAACCACAATCTTTGTAGAGTATGGAAAGTAGACCCTGTGCTTTTTGCTGCTGTCTTTCCTATTACACATCTCAGAGTTGTGCATGATCACTTGTCCTCACGACAGTCTCAGTCACAGAAACCAAGTAATATGGTTGTTGAGTCCCTTATATGCATCTGCTAGAGTGGGAAGGATGCGATGAAGATGGCACTTTTTACTAAGCCCTCATGTGCATTTATAAAATCTTTTCTCTTTTGTTCACAGGTTGCTGGCAGTGCAATAGCATTCTTCATTCGTTATCATCTTGTGAGATTTTTCTATGATGTAGAAGAGCACTAGACCACAAGAATGCAATAATTATTATTTTCATTTGAAAATCTATGAAAGAGGTATAGTTTTTAGCTTTTGTTTCAAGTGTAGAACCTTTTTTTTTGGTATTTTATTGATTTTTCCACAATAATTCAATACAATGTACTTTACACACACAAAGAACAACAAAGCAACAAAACAACAGAAAAAAATGAAGTAACGACTAACGTAAACAAGATGTTATAACCAATTATTATACATTGGTGTCACCAGCTTGATTTTGATTGGCTATAAGCACGTAGCTAATTCTTGCTAGCTCTGTTTCTCTTACATCATACCTACAGACAATAGTTTTTATATATGTAGAATTGACGTCATACCTACAGACAATAGTTTTATGCATGCAGAAGTGACGTCAACTAATACACTAACCAGCAGTTTGATCAGTTTTGTTACGGCGGAGTCGCCAGTGTAGCTCAGGAATATGCATAATAAAACAATTATTGGATTCGGTTTTCGCATGATAGCGATAATTATCAAGGCCTCAGTTTGTGTTATCCGCCTCAGCCTTCGGCTTCGGCAGATAACACAAACTTTGGCCTTGATAATTATCACTATCATGCTCAACCTCATCCAATAATTGTTAATTAATAGCAGTTATAAATTTCTTGCGTAAATTGACAGTACACTTCAACCTGTTATTATCTCTTAATATACTTGCTCCATTTTAAAGAGTGTATACTTAACTCATTATTTAAACTTGCAATTCTACTTTCAACATCATAAACTGAACTGATTTTTGATAAAAGAACAGTGAAGGACAGACTTAAAACATTATTTCTACTGACAGTAATAAATATGTTGTTTTGCAATAATAATAACATGATTAATAACAAAAAATCGTCCTTCCTTTTCCAAAGACCAAATAATATAATTATCAAAGTGAATCAGTAATATTTGGATATTTATACCTCTAAACCAACAAATTAAATCACTCCAAAGCGTTGTGATGATGGGACAAGATACAAAGACACATTCAAGGGATTCGTCCACAGTGCCACAAAAAGTTCATTCTGAGGAGTCCACCTCACTCATTTTCTTTAAAAGGATATTTGTGGTTAAAATTCTATGGAGTATTAATTTTTATTGTAGAACTGCACCAAGACCAAAATTATGAAAATGTGTATCACGGTTTGGTGACACAAAAACACAAAATGGTGCCCAAATTTTCTGTCAAAAACACCTATTCTTATGTACAAATCTATTAATAATAGCAATAGTCACTGTCATAATAATAATAATAATTAATAATAATAATAATAGCATTGTTTTCAGCTTCAAGCAGCTAGGATGGAAAGAGATACAAACCTTGATCAACCAACAAGTTTTTCCCTGGTGGCTATGAGAAAAAAAATAGCTTGACACCTTCCTTCCTCTGAAATGTCTTGCTTTGACAACATATAAAATTATGTACAACAAAGGCTCAGATATGGGCTTTTTCAGATAAAAACACAAAACTTTCAATCTGAGTGATGGAAAATACTACTGGTGTCATGAAAATTGCACGCGTTTACTGAGTATTTTCCAATTTTGCCCTTTAATATTTTCTATAGAGGTTCTCATAAGGTCCCCATTTAGAATTTGTTTTTTCTAACAAGCCTCTCTTCCCCATCCCACCCCTCCCCCTTTTTTAACAAGTATACACTCATTAATAGGGCCTGAAATTAAACCAACTCTGGGAGGGAAGGGAGAGTGGGATGAATAGAGCTTTTAAAGTATTACAGTTTGATGTTTTCCTCTGTACAGACCAATCCAAGAGAAAACCATGTGCTTACTTCTTGTGATATTTTTTTTATTGAAGTTAATGTGAAGTTTGATTACTTAATTAGGTTTTAAAATCTTAGAGACAACTTTAATATGGTAATTAGAACATTTAAATTCTATTAGCTTAAAAAGTTATTACAATAAAATAATACATTTTTTAACATGGCTCTTTTAACATTGCTTCCTTTAGTAATAATATTTTTATTATTTGCTTACACAGCTTGGTAACTATCTTTTTTTTCTTCCTTTTCTTCATCATCTTTGTGTGACAACAGAACACCTTAAGTTTTTATTTACCGTTTGAACTCTTTCCAAGATCAAAAAATTCTCCTTTCTAGTCCCATGCATCAATAAGGGGAAATTTTTGTGGTCATGCTGATATCACCTGATTCTCATTTATCACTCTGATCGCTGAAGTGCTGCTTTATAAGGAGAAATTTGATGTCGATCATTAACAGGGCTATTTGGTGGCATTACAGCTGTAACATGTGAGTTTGAGTGTACTTTGACACCCAATTTAAGACATTTTATGAGAATGTGTTGTTGTTGACATCCATACGCCTCCTAAGGAACACGTTCTGAGAGGAAACAGGCCCTCTTTCGTTCAGAGTGGCAGTACAAAAGATTGTTTTTTAAGTTACACTGACATTGTGAACCAAACTTCAAGTCAAAACTACAGCTGTAGGTGTGAATTAACACATGATAGGTAAGTTTAACACAATCTGACACTGTCAATTTTTCAGCCTAAAACATGGCTGCAAAACTGGTCTGGATTTCATTACAAAGAAAACTTAGCAGGTTATACAACATCTCTTCTAAGAGCAACAGGAACCGTTTTCAACTTTTTTTTTTTTTACTTCAGTGTATAATGGTAAAAATATGTAATTAAATGTTATTCAGAGTTAAGTATCCAGTGACATGTTGGATATACAGCACTCCGTGGTATCATCTGTCAATAATATCTTTTAGTTGTGCCTTGATCTTCAGGAAGTGTCTTTTAAATTCTAGCCCATCTCCCTGCAAACACAGATCAACATAGAAACTTAATAAAATTAATATTACAAAGTTGTTCATCATATATCTCGTCATTCTATTCTTGCTTTTTGCTCAAAAAAATAAGCCAACAACAGTTGATTATTTGCCACTTCCTCTTGCTCCTCTGAGATTCCAAATAAGTACCAGTACTGGGAAATTGGTTCTCACTTCTGTTATGTTTGATTGAGTAATATTTTATTATAATTGCAATTTTTTCAATACATGTACTTGAAAAAAAATTGCACCATCCACCAGTTTCTAGTATGCAATGCTTTTAAATCTTAATTTCTGTCTTTTCTATGCCTTGTCTATCACAGCAAATAGGTTTACACACCTTTGATAACCTGAAGTCAACTAACAGGGAGGCATTCATGTCAATAAGGTTGACTTTTATACTGAGCTTTTTCTGTCTTCGGTCAGTGGTGAATATTGTAACCTAAACAACAAACCTTTCTAAGTACAACCCGCATACACTGTATATAGCATCATTCAAGTACACAGAGTGTAGCAAATAATATGGGGGGGGTTCCTCCCAGAAATTTAGTAGATCCCCCCGATTTTTTAACCCATCAAAATGCAAAATACACGGTATATTTTGTTCAATATCCTACTTTGTTTCTGCAATGTCCCTGAACTACATGTATGTCATATTTCCCAGGAAAATTCCCTAGTCTCCTGATTCCCAGTTAATCTTAAGATCCCAGAAAGATTTTGTTTATCTCCCGAAACAAGCCTTGTTAGAGCTGTCACCCCCGATAAATAATAATTATAAAAAATTACTTTTTAATAAAAATGTATCCACTATATACAACATATCATTTTTTTTTATCTGCCAATATCACAACAGAACTGTCCAGCTTAGTTATAAGTCATTGTATGGCATGAAATTATTTCAAACATCCTACTTTATGCAGTTGCCTGTTTGAAACTGTAAAAGGAAGATTTGGACAAGGAATAACTTTTTCATGTCGGGTCAACAGCTCTTGGTTGCTGTATAAAAATTAATTATAAGTCAAGAAAAATGATTTTGTTCCGGATACATATAGTGCATGTGGTGGCCGTGTAATAACAAATTTATTCTGAAAATTAAAATGCAAATACTGTATTACCAGTACATGTAGTTCCCAGTTTTGTCTTTTTAGGGAAGGAAACAAGAACAAACAACTTTGGTAAGAGAGGACAAGTTAAGAGTATAAAAAATACTAACCAATGGGAAAGAAAACTAGTTGAAGTCATGTAGTTACTTTCAAGTTTAGAGGGCCATACAGTGGAAAATGACCTGCAAATTGACCAATCACAGGGCATGCACTGATTGAGAGATATAATAATTAGTCATATAAGTTTAATTGCTCACTTGGCGAGGAGAATTAACTGTGAAGTTATATTTGAGGTTGTCCAGAGCTTCCTTCAATTTGAACAGTGTTTTTTCAGGCATCATCTTTGTGTGAAAACGAGTCATTCTCTTGACCAGCCTCTGAAATGGTGTCTGAAAGAGGAGATCAGAAAATTTATTATTATTATTATTATTTCACTTATAATGTTAGTTGTACTTGTTTTACGTCACTGGCTCAGAACTGAAGATGACAGTATATTTGCCACCTCTAGTGAAACATTAGGCCACTGGCATGGATTGTGCAAGACTGAATGTCAGAATGAAAATCAAGAAGGAGAGTCAGGGGTGTCAATGTGTGAAGTGTGAAATTAATGGTTCCCAATGATCTGCACTTGAGAACACAGGAGGTGATGCTGCTGATAGAGTCGGATAGTGTTTCATGACAGCTTTGTTGGTGGTCAGATTGAATCTTGTTACTGATAGAAATAAAGCAACTACAGGTACACTGTACTACAACTCAAAGTTTTCTTTTTCAGCCAGTGACTGGTGATTTGCATCATCTGGAAATGGCTCGGTCGCTGGCGACTGCACGCCAAAGAATCGCTGTCGTTAATAATTTTTGCTGACATGTCCATGCATCTCCACCTGCTTTGCTATTAAAGTCAACTGCAATAATTATCATTTAAGAAGGAAAACCCGGGCAACTGTAGGCACTCACCTGAGATGCACCTGGTGTGCACTGCATCTGTGTACTAAGTAGCATGTGATCCGGATGAACAGGCTGTGAAAAACACAAACCATTTATGGTACTCTCATTGTCCGCACTCTCCAAGACACCACTGCCAATACCACTGTCAAGACGCCGAGGCTCTGGCTGAGATGCAGAGATGTGTTCCCTAAGTGCAGTCAAAATTATTCAATACTTTTATGACATTCCAGAAAATATCAAAAGCAAAATTGTTAAAAGAAAAGTGTTGAGCTTAATTGGACTTTCCAGAGGGGAGGGAGGGTTAAAGCCAAAATCATACCATGGGGGGAGGGGGGGAGGTTAGATATGTTGTGGTTCAAATTTTTCTTTGGTTTGAAAATTTTCAAACCAGTTCAATTATGATTTCCCTTTGTCTCAGAGTCATTACCATAATCTGAGACAAAGGAAAACAAAAATTAAACTGGTTTGAAAAATTTTTAAACCAAAGATAAATTTGAAGTACAAAAGATATGAATTTTTTTGGTTTTCTGGAACCACACATTAAACACAGTGTCATCACAAACAAGTTTCTAGGGAGGTGTACCCCATACAAACTGAAACCAATACTGTTGTAAAAGATACCCCAAGACAAAAAGTAGTGGAAAAGGGAAAACAGGGCTCGAGACTAACTTTTCAGCTTACTAGAGTGGCCAGTGCACATGTTTTGTGTTAGTGTTTTCACTGGCCAAAATGGCTAGTGAAGCGCAAATCCTACTAGCCAAAACAGAATTTTTACTAGTCTGTGGCTAGCTGGCTACCGTTAGTCTCGAGCCCTGGAAAACCCTTGCGAACTCACTGGTTTCTTCTTGGACGAACTGGAGAAAGAACATCTGCCTCAGTGCATCTCCGTTTAAATGGCCCTGTTCCTTTGGGCGTACCACCAGGAGAGCAGCCTTAATAACACAAATAGACCAGTTGATAAATTAATAAGTAAATATTTAATCATTTTACACTTAATAATAATCAACTTAATAACAATGAAAATTACTTTAACCCTTTTCTCCCTAAGAGTGACTTTATAGATTTTACTCTGTCTAACGCCAGATGATTTTGCTCGTCAAAGGGAGACCCCTTAGGGGTTAAAGGGTTAACAAAACCACCTGTACAAAGAAAGTAGTTCATAATAAATTTAGGAAGAACTGTGGCTTTGCGTAACATTCAGTTTCACCATTAACTCCTTTACCATACACTGTAGTTGCAAGCCATCATAACCTGATGTCTGCTTACAGTATAATAGCTCTGACAGAACAATTTTCCTTCTGGTTGATATCGACTTCAACATAGTGTCCAAACATTGAGACAACTTCTTTGTTTACCAGCATCATAATTTAATGTAGTCACTCAAATATTGTATTTTGCACAACTGAATCAGTCAAACTACAGTTCCACACATACCATCTCTGGGACTTCTGGACAAAGTTAACGATCTGGAGACAAAAAAATCAACAATGGAATTGAAATCTTAAATTATAAAGTAATTCTCCAATGCTCAATTCTTACCAAAGAAGGACAAACCAACCGCATTTTACCTGGTGTACCATTTTTCTTTCTTTAAGAGTGCTATTGTGAGTCTTCGTTTGGGATTTCCAACAAGCACCTTTTTTAAAAAATCTGAAAATAGTTAAACAGAACTTTTTGTTAAAGAATGCAGCTGTAGAAGCATGTCCTTAACAATAGAAATTTAAAAAAAATTCGTCTTAAAATGGACAAAAATGTTGAACAACACTTTGTTACCATTTATTGGTTATTAATTTTTTTTTAAAGATGTACAGTATCAACGAAACAAAAACAGTACAAAACCACTTCTTCTGACACAATCAAAATAAAATAGTGATATTACAGATATTACATTAATTATATTAAAAGGCAAAGATGTTCACAAACCTAATGATTGTGTGTCCATCTTGCTCCATGGTGTTCTATGCACATTACCATTGGTCCAATCAAGGTATTCTTTGTATTTCTTTGTTGGTTGATCCCACGGAAGTTCTAACAACCAATGTAAGGCGTTTAGCTGGACATTGAAAAGTGGTTTTCCAGTACAAAGTTGGTGTCCTGGAGGAATGTTCCTCCATATGTTGTGATCGAATAGGTTTGTGGTCCAGCTTAACTTCGTCAGCAGTGAATTGATCAAGTGCTTAAAATTGCACAGTGCTTATTTTGAAGACGGTGCAAGTAATACCAGAGCAACATTTTTACCAAAGAGAATTACATAATTGTACCAAAGCCCAGAAAGGATGCATTTCCCTGAATGATCTTTGTGGTACCATTAAAAAAGCACCAGTACATACAGCATGATGCCTAGCAGTCAAAGCTCGCATGGTGAATCTGTGGACATTCTTTTTCGAACCATGAAATAAAGCCAAAGCTGCACAATTTGTTTTTTAAAGTTATCTGAAAGCTTTAGTGGTAACTATAATATAGGAAAGCTGGCACATCAACTACATGTACACTGTGCCTCAACACGTCACTCAAGCTCACCTCCTGCTAACATAGCAACCAAGACAATACCACAGGACCAAATGTCTGCAGGCTCAGCTCTGTATTCACCTTCAGACAAAACCTGCATGTATAATTATAACTAGATGTAGCTCTCGCTAAGTGCCAACGAGCAACCACCCATTCATACTTTAAAACACAGTCATGTTGTTTGCACTTCTCTTTCTGTAGTCAAGTATTAAAAAAAATAGACAGTCAATGACCGCATGTGGCTACTGCTTTAGAATCTCCCCATACACGTGCGAAACATAGGTCAGTTGTTGAGGAAGCAAACCACCAGCCTTTACTCTTTACATGTTCTGAGAGTCACGCAAGTCACACTTTTCTAATCAGAGATGTTATAAGAATTTTCGCTCAGTTAGTATCTGATTTTGCTTGCAATTTTATTTCAAGGGCAAAGAGGCCGAACGGAATACCGAACGACGGCATTTCGGATGGAAAAACGTTTCCGAAAAGCAAGCCGGAAGGACAACAGTTTCAGACCTAACTTAGTTTCTTTGATACTTAAACATCATTCAGGTCGAACTGCTAGGAATACGTGTCGCCGGCTTAAGTCTGACTTGCGTGTCACATTCTCAAAGAAGTGAACTTGCGAAACGGCTTGTCGAGACGTTTGAAACTCCTTTCCTGGAAACATTTTCAACCTATAATTAAAAAAAAACTGAGCAAGACTCGCATTCTAAAACGATGGTCAACGATAATGGTGCAAGAACTTGTTAAATAGGTGAATGTTAAGCGTGTAGATTTCGGTACAGTAAGTGCAAAGCGCAAATTTGCATAGTAACATGATCTCTGCAAGTGCAAGAGATCTTTATCACGGAGACCAAAATAGGTTTTGAGGGTCTTTTGAAAGGTAAATCGCTTTGAATCGAAGTGACGCCTAGATGCAGAGGTTTTTCAGTTACACAATATTTTCCTGTCTATTTTGTGAAGATTGTGCGACGAATTGTCCGATTGTTTTGTGAACCGTGCGATGAATGCGATTCGGGGTAAACATCGGTGCCTTTGGTCCTTGAATACAGTAAATCCGATATTAATCTCCTATGAGCCTTCTTGCATGGCAGGCTGTGAAGTTGAAACAGCGCCTTCTTTAGCCATTGAACATAGTAAATCCTAAATATATGAACTGCGGACACGTCGCTTCCAGAGCCCATTCGTGCTAAGTCCGGAAGCAATCGAGTCAAGTTTATTTCCACTCCGCTCGATGAATGCCAAAGCCGGTGAGAAACGACCATCAGAACCATGCGCCCTTGACGTCACAATCTCTACGCGCTACGATTGGTCCGTTGTAATACAATCGACCTATTATTTCTCTACGTCATTGGAATCTCAGGAATCTTACCTTACAACAGGAATGTTACCTTACAAACATTCCTCTCAATCACTCGAGATTTTTACCGCAAACACAATACTTTCGCACGGCTCTATAATGCTGCCGCCTCGCCAGCCTCGCGTCTTCGCTCGGCTGGCTCGTTGGCAATAAAGTGTTTAATATTTGTACACCTATAAGATTATATCCACAGCCCATTATCTACTGTACCATAAAACTTGACACTTTTTACGAAGGGAGTTTGAGGGCTTGTTACTTTTCAGGGAAGGATTATCCTTAGGGGGAGTTTTTGATGCAGTGGCTGTTTTGGGCATTATTCAAAGAAAATGCTTTTGAGTTAAAGCAAACTGTGATAGAGGATATTGAAGAACCAACACAAAACCTACATCTGAACGAGAATTGAGCTGAAAATCAATTTGTGAATGGAGGCTTACTTTTGCCTGCTGTATTATAGATCAAATCAAAGATAAAAATTTAAGACCACTTCCTTCAATGCATGAAAAAAAGGAAAGTTATAGTTTGATAACAATCACAGCATGACATCTAACAAATCTTTGATACCTCAGGCGCCACATAAGGGGGTGTTCCACAACACCTCCGGCCCAGTGGACGCTCCTTTCCTTTGTGTCGGAAAACAGTCGCAAAACCAAAATCTGATATCTTAAGGTTGTCTGTAAGTGGCAGGGAAAACATTGAATATTGGTGAGTATCAAGATACTGGTAAATAATAGTTGCATGTACACTGTATACCACGATGGTGTCTTGGAAAAGAAAATTAACAATTATTTCCTGTGTACAGTGTACAGTATGTGACAATATGTCCTTGGTTCGAAAGTTTCAAAAATAGTTTTAAGTTTGCTGTTGAATTTTCTCCAATTACCTTGGGCTATTTTTCTGTTATCTTAATAAAACTAAGGTTCAGGAGGGAGGTGTGCCTTTTATAAGCCACACAGGTTAGGTATGAGCCATTTCAAAGCTTATACAGTATGTACTGTATTTGAACTGTTGTGATCTGAAATAGGATGTTAAGTAGTATTGTTGCAGACTATAGAGAGGGGTATGAGATACATGTAGTTGAAATGGGAAAGGGTTTTCAGCCTAAATCAGGTATACCCACAGGGAGTACCTAAGGGGTGATTCCCTGTAAGAGATCAAATCTTCAGATTGCCCTATCCACTCTCCCCCCAAACATACATATCTGTATCTTGTCTTAAGCTTTTGTAACTCTCACCATCAGAGTCCAGGAGAAGATTCTCAGGTTTGATGTCTCTGTGAGTCACACCTTGCCTGTGAAGGTACTCCTGCAGAGAGGAAAAAAGAGCTTGAAACTCTTCTTGCCTTATATCCAAAAATCAGCTCAAAACAGCTGATGGTAAGAACTCATAGACTCTATTCAGAGGGAGCTCATCAGAAGATCTCTTTCAACTGAGATAATGCACCTATCAGTGTCAAGCCCGAGGGGGAGGAGGGTCGGGCAACCCACGGGAATTTGACTGTCATGTACATGTATATCCCCAGGGTAGGGATTTTGATCGGACATCATGTCCCCAGGATGGGGAATTTTGGCATGGTCACCATCTTGGATAACAGGGAGAGTCTGGAAATGAGCCGCCATCTTGGAAAGTACCTGTTAATGTTTTGTATAAAAGTTTAATTGAGGCTTTGGTGTGTTATTTATTGCTTTCCTCTTGTGTGCAATAAGGACTGAAGGGTGTATGACTGCCTTCCCTTGCCCCAGGGTGGGGGTTTTGATACTTTTGACAATTGTTTTTTGCCCGGGGGTGGGGATTTTGATAATTTTTTTCAGAAAATGTCAAAATCCCCACCCTATGCCCGACCCCCCCTCCCTCAGGCTTGACACTGATAGGCGCATAATAAGGGGAGAGAACACTGCTTGTGTCCTTTCAAATGGGATTACATTTGGAGAGGTTTGTACATGTAATTTAATCATTGACTCACCACTCCATCTATAAGTTGCCGAAAGTATCGCTGAGCCTGGTGCAATGGCATTCCAACATCAGGTTCTAAAACAAACAATGAGCACTGTGTGAAATATGGGAAGAATTTGAGAGCTCTTCCAAGATGCATACATCTACCTTTGTCATGATCAGTTTTACTACCAGTATTAAATTAAGCCTTGATCTAAAATATTTGGCTTAATAGGTAATGAACCTCTCAGTGAGAATCACAGGATCGGAATAGATCAATAATATTTAGCCTGAGGCCGAGAAATGAACCAAAAAAGCCTCTCCCGTGTTTACCAACAACACTAAATCCCACTAAAATAGTAATTATTATTATGTAAGAACTTACCTATTCTATCAAAAAGTTCTCCACCACCGGCACATTCCAGAAACAGGTATTGCTTTTTACCTTCAGTTCTTTGTCCATAAAATCGAATAACGTGAACATCTTGGAGCATGCGATGAATGCAAATCTAAGATCAATCAAAAGATATTGTTACATTGTTTCACTAATCTAACACTTTGAATAATGTCGCATTCTTTTCATCGAGGCGAACGAGTCAGATCAACTTTTCTACTAACCTCTTTTCTCACATTATCATAGCAGTCTTTATCAGCGGCTTTCTCTAGATCAATGATCTTCACAGCAATTGTCTCTTGTGTTTCTCTGTTCACGGCTAGCTTTACTCTGAGATGATCGAACGAAATTAAGTTAAGCATATATCGATCAGACAAATGCATGCTAAGTTGTTCTTCACTTACTATCCGCGACAGATTTAACTTTTGACAAACTTACTCCCCATAGGCACCTTCGCCAAGCGTTTCCACAAAATCCCATCCTTCCACAAATGGTGTCATGATGTCGATAAACGGAGATCAAAGGTATCACTCTCAATTCCGACTATAACTCTGCCATCTTTCGTCCGCCATGCTTTATTTTGCAAACACAAATTTACGCGGGCTTAGTACAACTTCATCACGTGGTGTGTTTTGTTTGGTAATGATAACCAAATTTGGATGAGAGCTCGGTCATTGACTCTCAAGATGGCGGCTTCCTGTGAGTATCGCTGTGCGCAAGAAAAGGTTCTTTTTATCGCTCGTTTTCCTTGTAGCCTGTCATCAGGCGTCCACTTTGCATTCTGCGTCTGAGACTAAAGAAACTGAGCTTCCATGTAAAGGTTATTTTTTTGTAATATTAACGTGTAATCGCGTATCATTTAACTTACAGCGTTTCGTATTGCGCTCGTCCAACTTGCCGTTTCTTCAAACAAAGCCCAGAACTTGCTGCGTGCTAAAGAGAAAATCAAAGAAGCAGCGTCTCAAGGGGCTAAAATTGTGGCTTTGCCGGTGAGTGTCTCCTAACTGTCCTGAAATTCCTGTTTACCCTTACCTTTGAGAGCCCCTCCCCCACGGTAATTTTGCTGACCCACCTTGGGTGGGTTGGGGGAAGGCCAGGGGGTCGTACCAGTTAAATTACATGATGTCAGTTAACTTCGCAAGAAAGTTTTTTTTAATTTTCCGTAAATTACTTTTCTCAGGAATGTTTCAACTCCCCTTATGGCACTCAATATTTTGCGGACTATGCAGAGGAAATCCCGGGGGAATCAACAAATATGCTGTCGTCAGTTGCAAAAGAGACGCAGTGCTATATCATAGGGGGATCTATACCTGAAAGAAATTCAGGGAAGCTGTATAACACTTCAACTTCATTTGGCCCTGATGGAACCATGCTTGCTAAACATCAGAAGGTTAGTAGTGACTGACGGCTACTTGGTTTAATCCCATCATGACTTCGCCCCCAAGTACAACCTAGCAGTTTGTGTCCTGGTGCCTGTTTGTCGATTGTCCGTAAGCATTTCGGGCCCGAAAATCCATTTCTAAAACAGCAATCCACTTATTCTAAAAAAGCTGGTCTTTTACTATGACTAGTGACAGAGTTGGAGTCGTAAATTGGAGTTGTAAGACCACTTATGACTTAGCGAAGATCGTAGTCATAAGTTCTACAGAATCAGACTCAGACTCAGAAAAATTCAATCAGAAAGTTTCCATTTTCCTCTGACTCTGCTTATGACTCTGTTGATTATGATCCATTGAAAACTACATTCATATTATTGGAGTCAGAAGCAGAAGCGGAAGAATCAAGCAATCACTAATTTGCTAGTTCTTAGAGTCATAAGCGGAATTGGTGTTCCACTTTCGAATCCATCAGTTTAACTTTCACTAGATCATATCAGTCTGCGATTCTGTTTAATATTGCAACTCTGACTCCTTTGCTAGTGAAAACCAGCCTTATCAAAATGTAATGTCCCAAGGGGAATGTGTTTTTGGACCCATTTTGGTACATACATGTTTTGTGTTTCTTAAATTCTCTCATTCACATTTGAAATCAAATTTATCACCCTGATGAGATTTTTTTTTCCAGGTTCATCTGTTTGATATTGATGTTCCAGGAAAAATTCGCTTTCAAGAATCAGAAGTCCTGGCTCCTGGAAATCAGTTAACCATGATGGAAACATGTAAAGAGAAAAGTCTTGTGTTTGTTGTTGAGCTGAATTTTCAGTGATTGCTGTTTTTACTAGTAATCCATTTAAATTTATCTTTTTACAGCTTTTTGTAAAATAGGAATTGGAATCTGCTATGACATGAGGTTTCCGGAAATGGCACAGGTTTACACCCAGCAAGGTTAATAAAGTTAGTTATGATCCATTTTCAAATATTTGAAAATGGATCAACAAAATAATTAATAAGTGCACCCTATCAAATACGGGTGTTCATGGTATAACTCTTATGTAGCCTTGAACTCTCCAGTGGCAGATCCAGACCTAAAGGCCCAGCTCGAGGGGATTTCAAGTAACTGGGATGATTGAAGGATTTTTTTGGGTTTGAGATTTTTGATTCCGGGAATTTTTTGGTCAGGAAAATTTGCAAGTATTTTTTTTGTCTGTGGCTTGATTTAAGTAGGGTTTTTTGGGGGTATTCAAAACAAACTGAAGATTTGTAGCAGGTAAGGAAGGGGCCTACTCTCAATAAAGTTTTTTGCCCTTTCGCGGCTTTGCCGTTTTTCTCAATTTTTTTCTCAGACATTCTCCCATGGATTTGCCACTGCTCTCTAATCTTGTGGTAGAAATGTTGTTCCACAAGTGTTCTACCATCTCCTGCTAAAATGAATGGTGCCATTGTAGGTTGTAAGCTGTTATTTTATCCTGGAGCATTTAACATGACAACAGGACCAGTTCACTGGGAAGCTCTCATGAGAGCAAGGTATTTACTTCCCCCTCAGATGTAACTACAGTAGACCTTCTTTTGCACAATCTGACAGTTTCAAACTGGAAAGAGCCTGATCCATGATGTTTGTGGCTGTATATCATTAATCCAACAATTCTGTTGACAGGAAGCATTACATGTAAGAATAGACCATTTTTATAAATGGTGGCCAATTTATTATTCTTTTGTATGTATGTTAATTGGACTTACTAGCCTCATTTTAAAACAAAATTCTTTTGGATTTTTTGGACATCCTGTCGCAGATAGTAAGCCGGCTTGTTAGCAAGAAAACAAGAGAATATTTTTTTGGCCACTGTTATGAAAGAGTCCCATGCTCAGCAATATTGCCTGTTATGTGGCTGAACATTTAATGTAGCTGTGCTTGATATTGTTTGTGTTCATATCCAATACATGTTGAAACAGATTTACGTTCAATTCCACTATAAACTGTTAATACCTTTTTGTTTTCTCTTACAGGGCTTTGGACAATCAAGTAAGTAATTCAGACACTGAGCATTTTTTATACTGTAGATTTCAAATCATTGCTCTTCAATCTTCAGCTGTATGAGCCATTTTCATTGATCTATTTCTTGTACGACTGCTTTCAGCTGTATGTAGCAGCCATTTCTCCTGCCAGAGATGAAACAGCAACTTATATTGCTTGGGGCCATAGTACAGTTGTTAATCCATGGTATGTTTTAAGCTTGAAAGAAAGGGCATCATTTGGAAGCTAACACTCTTAATACACATTACTTGTAAAGTCTCAATACATGCACAGCTTGTAAATATGTACAATAAGTAATGATGTGTAATCTTTCAACTCTTAACTCCCAAGATCTGATTATTTTTAAATTTCTCCTTTCTAGCTGCTATACAGTTTTTAGCACAATAGTTAAGAGAATTTGGGGTTATATCAAGATCACCTGTCTGCTGAACAAAGTATTGATATTATAAAGAGAAGATATATGCTGATCACTTCTGGGAGTTAAAGGGTTAAAAAGTTTGGAAAAATTTTTCCCATGGAGAAGTAATGGCTCATCTTTGCTAACAAAAAATCAATAGTTTAAAAACTGCTTGTGTCTTGAGAGCAGCAGTAGTTCATAGCTTTTCTGGTTTTTTGGCATCACTCAACTTGCTTACACCTTACTGGTTTGCGTTGGAACATGTTCCACGCACTCAACGAAAATCATACATGCCCAACTCCTGTAACTATTTGGGTTTACCTGGCATTTCACAGACTGGAATCTTACTGAGCTTTGGGGTCCATGAAATGTTTCCAATGATACAAATGACCTGAGTGTGCGTGTGAAGTTTGTACATGTAGCATTGATTACTGTGGCTTGTTTCCAGGGGTGAAGTGATCTCCAAGGCAGACCACACTGAGCAAATCTTGTACTCAGAAATAGGTATGTTATTTCAGTGGTTGTTATTGGTGAGGCTTATGTGATAAGTAAATGGGATAGTTTCTATAGAACTTTGTGGTGCTGGTACACCAAAATTTGATTGACCCACTCAATTGATATGTAAATTGGACACCATAAAAAGATTCATTAGCATTTTGCATCTCTTTACTCTGGTCAATTCACATGATCAAGTCAGTTGATACTAAGGTGGTCTCTTATGGGGTGTTAAAACTAGGGGCAGATTCAAATAGTCGGTTCTAAAAGTAGTCACATTCACTTTCACGAGGTGATTGTTATCAAAATGTTCCAACTACAGTAACATGTCTGGAAAAAGTTTGGTGTTTTCAGTTGAAAAACTGTTTGCTTCCGTGAGTGAGGTCGTTGCTTATAAGAGTTTGTTGAAAAGGGACGAGAGACCATATTAAGGACAGCAAAAGATTGGGTTGTGAAACTTTCCGAAGGAGCAAAGCAAGGGCTGTAGTTATTACGTCTTAACTGATTTATAACAAATTTTCGTTTTTAGATCTGAATCGTCTGGAACAAATCCGCGCCCAGATTCCAGTACAAATCCAAAAGAGGGGTGATTTGTATAAGCTGCAAATGGTGTCTTGATGTTTGCGTCTGAAACAAGGACAACTGCATTGTTTTAGATCAGATGACAGTACAGGGATTAGACAGGCTAGAAAAAGTTTTGGTTGCTGTTGAGATAACATCTAGTAGGCTCTTAGTCAGACTAAAGCAGGTGTTTAACACGGGAGGGAGTGAGGCGTTCGCTTCAATGTAATTAGGGTCGGAAAGCCGTCAGAGATTTTACCCACTAGATAACTATGAGAAAGCGAAGCTTTGGTATTGTAGTGCATTTGAAAATGTACAAAAATTGGTTAACTAATGTACTTGGCGACGGTGTAAAAATCAGTGTTAAATTAAAATTTACTGCTAAAGAATGTTAGTGATGACTTGCCTTGAATCTTGTCACGTTGATACTAAGCATGTGGTTTGAATGAAGAGTAGTCAAATTCGGAGATATTTTGGCTTCCAAGGTTTTAGGGCTTAAACTAATAGATAATAATAAATTTAATGATCGTCATCATATAATAATAATAATGACGATGATGATGATGGTGATGATAGTAATAAATATATCATAAAAATACGGAGAAGGACCGTTTTATCCTGAACATTATGCGTGTGTACTATCACTCCGAAGACAATTTGGAAGCGGACCAACTTGGCCAACATGTTACTGAGATCGAGAACAAAACCTTCATCCAACAAAAGTGTTGCTCAAACAACAACTTACATAATTTTTCTTTCATAACAGGACATTTGTCCTTTCAAATCTTCCTTTTGGTCGGATATTAATTATCATAACGTAATTTAAGACGTAATTTTGAAAACTGTATTTAAGTTTGTTTGAACATCATGTTCGAATGTCATGTTCGATCATAATGTGAAATTGATCGGACATTTTCAAAATTTGGTCGGACAATGTCCGATTACAGACTGTTATTTCCATCACAGTAGGCTGCTTAACGTTCTAGTATAGTTGAACAAAGACCTATTCAGCAAAAATGTCTGGTCTATCCTCTATCGTAATATGCTTACGGAAACTGCGTGTTACATCTTTATTATAAAAAGCTACGTAGCCAACAAAATTTTCACCAGCAATATAACAACAAACAGGAAACGCTTTTTTAAGTAGACCGTTGTCACGGTTAGCCAGAAGATTTGAGAGTATCTGAAGTTTGAAATAAAATGATTATGTTGATGAATTACTAGTCAAAGTTGCGCTTCTCTGGCAACGGTTAATTTTTGGATAATCTTTGAGTTTCTCACGTTGTCCCCCGATTCACCAGCCGGCCAAAGGGGTCTACAATCCCTTTAAAGCCCCGTGCAAACGCTCGCAACATTGTTGGGCCTAACATGTTGCGAGCGTTTGCACACCGTGTTGTGTGTTGTTGCGACTTGTTGAAAGTTGTTGGATGAAGTTTGAAACTGGTCAAACTTCATCAAACAACTTCCAACAACTCGCAACAACTCGCAACAACACACAACATGGTGTGCAAACGCTCGCAACATGTTGGGCCCAACAATGTTGCGTCTTGTTGGCCAACGATGTTGCGAGCGTGTGCACGAGGCTTAATTCGCAATATCAACATTTGTGTTCTTCCTACAATTCTCGCATATTTCACATGTTATATGTAGGGAGAATTTGTATAAACATCAACTCGACTGAGCCCTGATGACCATTTCCTGTATTCTCATGTCCTGCATGCTTGACGAACAAGAAATATGGTAAAGAGACGTCAGATGGTTGTCAATATTGGGATGTAAAGCTATCTTCCAAAAATTAATAGTCCTGTTTACATCAAATGAACAATTTTCGTATAAAAATCTGCAACTCATACGAAACCTAATGTGTGCAAACTTTTCCGGAATATTAGTGTACCCAAAATATAAAACCATCACCAGTGGTCCGTAGACGAGATATCAGAAGTTATCACTATTTGGTGAAACTCTGAAGTGAAAGTCACCATGAACAGAATCATTCCACCACACATGCACCACTCGGCAATACTGGAGATCACGTGATACACATATCCGGGATCTTCAGGGCTCCACTTGAGTTTTGCAAGGAAACGATATCGAGGTCGAACTCGATTCCAGTCCATATTGGCTTTGGTCTGAAATACTCCAAATATCACCACGCAAAAAGTTATCGTGAGAGCGAGCACGGCTCTCGTATGGCACACCGCTGAACTATTGATGACACCGTGGTCTCGCAGTTGATATGACATTGCGGATTGTAGCCAGCAGTAAGCGAGACCGCTGATGAAAGCTGTCAAAGCACCGATGTCGTGCACTGACCAGTCCTTGAAAAGAGAGGGGAAATGTAAGTGGCTTGGTACAAATGTATATAAACAACAGTCTCTATTTAGCGCGAAAATATTATGCACTTATTGACTGAGTGGGAGGGCCGGACGGGAAAACAGATATTTGGCTCGAGTTTAATGACGTACGTACGTGGGCCATGACCAAGCCGGAGCCAAATATTTTCCCGTCCGGCCCGAAATAATTCTGTCAATAAGTATTTTATCATGAGCACGTAAAAGATGAAGTTTTTACAAAAAAGCGACTAATTTGAACATAAAATTGATCTAATATGTTGTTTGTATTTGCTTTCTGGTTGTAAAATAAACTTACACAGTAAGACGCGACGAAATCCTCTAAAATCGTATTGCTTGGCGCCGTACGTGTTCCTAAAAGGGCCGTACGGCTTTTTTCAGCCCTGCTCGCGCTAATGCGTACGGCCCTCATCAGTGTTTTCAATAAGGGCCGGCGGCCGGCGAAACTCGCCGTCTACTTCACATAATTTCGCCGCCTACTTCAGTTGATTAAGAACTTACCTCAAATGTTATGAATAGCATGGGACAAAGTTGTACCTTCTCCACCTACTCCTAAACTTTTGCCACTTTGATTCTTTTGGAAGAACCTGCCCTCATACCGGCATCATGATTTTCTCAATAGTTTTAGAATGAAAGCGCGCGCAGGGCCGTACGGGCCATATGAAAAGCTCGGACATTTGTTCGCGGACATTATCTGTTCCGAGAAGTGAACAGTTTTCCGGGAGGACCCGAGAACGAAGCTCGAGGAAAACTGTAAGCTTCGAGGAACTGATAATGTGCAAGGACAAATATCCGAGGATATTTTCAAAGCCAAATTGAGACTATTGTGTTTATTATCCTTCAAGTCTGATTTTTCGCAACACGCATTTAGGGAATATCACCGGATAAACCCCACTTTTAGCTGGGGTATATATAGTCACGTGATGCGTTTAGGTCAATCGCGTGCGAGCGAAAATATTTGATGGATTATAAGATAAGTTATATATAGCAACTAATAGGGCAAAATGATCACACGGTAGAGGACATTACCCCTGTAATTTAACTGGCGGCGTTTGTGAGGTATTCTAACACTGCCATTTTCAGACACACCCCACAAGCTTCACGTGTTCTCAGATAAGACTGTTTCAAAGTCTTTGACTTCATTGTGAAAATGTTACAATGAACAGCGATCGTTCTGAAATTTTAAGTGCACGATAAAGTGCATCAGAAACGCAAGTTTTTGAAAGCAAGAAAAATGATACGCTCGCTTCCCAGCCGCTGTTTCGGGGAATGTGCTCGCGTTTATCCCCGAGGGAGAATATTTCGGACGACACGAGTAAACGGCGAAAAACGAACCTTGTAACGTGGGTAAATAGAAATTAAACAGCATACCTTCTCGATTTCAAAATTAGCAACTAGAGTCATTCCAAGCCCCGCTAAAATTGCCACGACAAATGCCAGTTTATTGAGGCGACCGAGTTTCACGTGTCCCTCCCGGCACTGCTCAGCTACAAGCTTATACTGCATAAATCGGACAAACGCATTAGAGATGAAGAGGAATGCAGAGAGGTTAGCCAGCTCTCTGAATACGTACTTCTCTGGATACAAGACTCCAGTCTCGCTGATAGCGGGTAGAAATGGATAAATGTGTCCGTAGGAGAGAGCCACGCAGTACGAAGAGATCACCGTTACTGCACAGCAAATCGCTAGTAAAATACACAGCCAGCCCAAACCACATACCCATAGCATGCTAACTTGTAACTCCACGCTAATGAGTATTCTTATTGCGTTCTAGCAATAAGAATTTAAGATGTAAAGTTTATCGAAGCCACGTGATGTTCGCCAGTCACTGTAACTAAGACTTCCGTCCTATGGGGCCCAGGTTAAATGCTTGGAAAATTCTCGAGCGTAATATAGCAATCTGAGACGAATTTTTCCCACAGCTTTCAGTGGTGCGAATAGCATTTCGCTGCAACTTTAACGAACGAGGGAAAGTATCTAAATACTCTGTTAATTTCTTACTGATATCTCCCAGCCAAAGGCCAACTTGAAATTCCAACCGGTACCAGAACTTGGCGTTGCGTCGTTTGTATAACGCAAAGGGAGACACTGTTTTCCGAGGTAATATCGAACCTTATCTGGACCATACACTGACAAGGAATCCGAGAATATATCAGGAGTTTAGTAAACGCGAAACAGTTTTGCGCGTATTGTTATGATTTTGGTTCAGTGAGATCACGCACAAATATTAGAAGCCCCTACAAGCTGTTACAGAACACCCGTTTGAAAGCATTCATGCGTATGTTTGAAAAATTCAGACAATTTAGCATTGTTTCTCCTAAACAGTACTAATCTAAGGCTCTGTCTTTAAGTCACGAAGAAACTAATTCCTCTTTTTCTATGCGTTATTACGGGAAATTTGTTGCCTTAATTATTTAATTTTTTATTTCCTAAGAGATTTTTTTCTTATCTACGTCTTTTTCCATTTGGGTTCAGTGAGCCGTGGTGAGAACCTGCTCTGTTTTCAGCGGACGTGACTTTATATCCATGCGCGTACTATCCTTGCAACCATTACCCACGATTTTTGGTCAGCTGTTGAATCGTAGCGACACGACATGTACAGCAAAAAAGCGCAGGGGCTCTGGGAACAAAATCGATCCGCTGGGTCAGCTATCGCATTTATCTTTTTAGCATTAACGCACACACATCAGTTTTTCTGCGAATGTTAGTAGACTGTTAATCGATGTGTCTGCCTGACATCACCTGATAAGGAAGGAGAATTAGCCTGCGGACGCAGACGTATTTTCGGTAAGCGACAACCGGAAATACGTCAGCGTTCGGAAGCTAAAGGAGAATGGGATCACAAAGACTTCTGCTCGGCCAGGGTAAACACTTCAACGATACTGAGAAATTTCTTTCGCGGCACCAAATGAAACAGCTTTGGAGAAACTTTTAAACTCTTTTGAGTCAGTCTCACTGATAAAATCGTATCAAAATTGAAAATTGAGTACTCCCTTCCTTTTTAAGTTCACACTCTGTACACTGGTTTGTGTAACCGTCACCACTTTTTTTGTGCAAAGTTCCTTCGATCTGGAGTTTCCACACCATCTTGATTTGTAACAAAAACCGTCGCAAAATTGCTTTGGAAATCACCGGTGGTTTGTTGCAGTCCCATCAACTTTAAATCGATACTCGGCGTTTTCAAGGGACGCAGTTAGTTTTAAGAATGCCGACGAAAGGTTAAAGGCGAGTATTGAACAATGTAAACATCCACCATATACATTCGAGTATTTTGATTGGTTGGAAACGTTTTCGGATTATTATTTCTGGATGCTTTTGCTTGTTCCTTAGACGATGAAATAATTTTATTCAAAACATCAACGTAGCCACAATATATCAATACAGCCGACAAAGATTGTCATAGCAACAAAAGATCTTTCGTTGGAACTGTTTGAAAATTATCCCGTGTATAAATTAGATCTTGTTTTCTCAATTGTATATCAAGGACTCGTGGTCTTACCCAGAAATTTCAGAAGAAACCCTGTTCGGTTGATCGAACGTCAGGTAATATAAAATTTAAGAGTATAATTAAGAGTTCCGGTGTCCTGTGAGCCTTAATGTCTTGTTTCATTTTTTCAGTTTTAAACGTAACAATCTTTGAAAAGTGCAAGTACATATTGCATATGTATTGTCTTTCGGCCGATTTGTCTCTATATATGGTTTCAGGCGATCATTAGTGGCGATTAAAACTTTACGATTCCCTGCAGTGATTGCCAGTCTTGGTTCTTTGAAAAAACAAACCGATGCTCGTTTAATTACTCAACTAAACCGGTATGATTTCACTTCACCGACCGACACCCAGTATTCTGAGAAGGAAAATTGAACATCTTTTAGCAGAGCCGGTATTAACCGCAATGTTTGTCTTTTCAAAGCCGATCATGGAATAGGTATAAATTATAACAGAAACTTGTCGCGAAATGAATGTTCAGTCAGGCAGTTTAGGTGTCAATAACGCCGGTCGTAATTTTGGAGTTGTGGAAGGTTTTCAGTCGTGTTGAGAGTACGTAAGTCATTTAGAGTGGAACCCCTTGATACGACCATCGTCGCGGCATGAAAATTTGATCGCATAACGTGGCTTTCAAATCGGGCAGAATGGCGGGACATTTACGCATAATAATGAGCTACCATGGCGGGCCACTCAAGCATGAACGCTCCTTAAATGCGCTGTAATTAAAGAGAAAAGGGACGAATTCGAAATAAGAAAAATAAGAAAACAAGTGGGCTTAATGGAAAGGTCGTAATAACGGGGTGTTCGTATGGCGGGGTTTCAGAACATTCTGTCTTTTAAAAATAGCGTAAATGAAGTAAATAGCTTCAGGAAAACCGTGTCAATCCGATCTATAACTCTTATTTCACTTTCCCATCCAGATAGGACTTGGTATCGAGGAGAGAGGAACACAGCCCAGGGAAAATGAGATGGATAGCAAAAGTAAGACTGAGTCCTTTTCAAACAGATTTCCATGGTAATTAGCCTGCAAACAATGGGAAGGGATTCATTTCCCTCACGGCACTACAGTAACTGCAATCTTGGACAAAACTACTTGAGAAAATTGGCCTCTTCGCGTCCAAAAATCGTTCACGAAAACCTCTGACTCAACAGTATCACTACAATAACTTCCCCCTCCCCCTCCCCCTATTCAATGTCGAATTTAGGAAGCTGCAATTCTTAGGCAAACGTTTAGGAGCCACAAACAACATTGAATTGGGGGGTGGTGAAACTCGGTTGTTAGTGTTCTCACAAAAAGAGGCTTTGGATCTCAATTTTCTCAACAGTTTTGTCCAAGATTGTGGTTTCCTCGATCCCCTCTCCCTCTCCCCTGTCCCGTTTCCGATCCACTTGTTGGGTAACATTGCTTTCGGAGACATCAATTTACTAAATCTGCTCTCCTGGTTTGCAGTTAAAATTGTCTTTTGCCGACTCCAGAAGCAAGATATCGAAATTGCAAATCACTCTTTTGCTTCTAGTAACGGTATTTACGGTCCATTTAAACTGGAGCAACAAGTTGTTCGGTGAGTGCCTACATTACGACTTTAATACAAATTACTCAGTCTTACTGATTATTACTACAAGAAATTATACTGGTTTATAACACATATATGAGAATTTAAAACTAAAACATCCGTGGCACAGTATTTATCTTAGACTTACTGTCCTTACTTGTATCAATGAGTCAGTCAAAGAAAAATACAATTACCATGAGACCCAAACCGTTTTATAGTATTTTTCCTGAACTTGTCGTTCATTTTGTTTTTTGTTCTTTTATGACTTTCCTCCGATTTTATCAAGTTTGAAGATCTAATTTACAGGAAGAGCTCTGTTCCTGACTGAATTCTTTGGCTGCCTACTTGCCATCATATTTAGATTTTAAAAGGAGAAAATATCATAAATATACTGTAAGGTGGGGGTCTTTTAGCGTTTCAATACTTATCCAACCCTTCGATTTTCCACCATGTTGCCCTTATTAACAGTCATGCTTTCACAAACAGTGTCAAATTTGGCTTTAACGTTGGCTTGTTGATATTTCCCTCGCGTGGCCCCCGTTGCCTGTTTTCCCGCCCTTTAACTGCGTGTGAGTCGGTTGCCTGTTTATCCCGCCCTTTAAACTGCATGTGAGCCGGTTGCCTGTTTTCCTGGCCCCGGTTGTTCAAAGGCTGGATAGCGCTATCCACCGGATCAATATCTATCCAGTGGATAGTGCAATTAGCTTTCCCAATACTTTTCCGCTGGATAGTGATTTATCCGGTGGATAGCGCTATCCAACGGTTGAACAACCGGGGCCTGCTCTTTTAACTGTGTGTTAACCGGTTGCCTGATTTCCCAGGCTTTAAACTGCGTGTGAGCCGGTGTCCCGTTCGCCATCGGCCTTGGAATTAGTTTCTTTAAATGTTTTCAGTTATGATTTAAAGATATGCATTTAGAAATATATTGACTTGGTTCATTTTGCCTATTATGTGTCATTTTATTTCTAGATACAAACTGCGAAACGCGTTGCAACGAAGATGATTTCTTGACTTGTTCACAAAATGGAGCCGAAGTGATCACGAAATCTAGTGTCAGGGAAATTGGAAAGCCACTCACTAGGACAGGTAGTGTTCGTGTAATAAAGCGATTTTCAAGTGTAGTAGAACGGCGTATTACAACTGTCAGAATTTGAACCAATTACGTGAAGCCGGATTTTTCTTCTCGGTAATGTAATGTAATTTGTTTACCCACGGAACACCAAAGAGCTCAAGAGACCTCGTTCAAAGATGTCCGTGCATTCCAGATCGAATTGGAATTTAGAAGTGTTGGTTTTTGAGGAGAGGGGAAAACCGGAGTACCCGGAGAAATACCTCTCGGAGTAGAGTAGAGAACCAACAACGAACTCAACCCACATATGGCACCAGGGGGCCCGTTTCTCGAAAGTCCCGGTAACTTAACGGGCCCACAAACCATATTTTGAACTCAAAATCTCAATAAAAGTAGGGTGTGTTCTGGCCTCTAATCAAGTCCATTTTGTTTCTTTAGCTGATAACTTAACTGTATAATTTTCAAAACCGTTTAAACTTCCATCTGGAATGGAAAACAAAACTGCTTAACGGGCCCGGTAATTACCGGGAGCTTCGAGAAACGGCCCCCAGGGCCGGGAATCGAACCCGGACCCCATCGGTGGGAAGCCGGAGTGCTCTCACCACTGTGCCATCCCTGCTCCCCTAAGTGAGCATGAGTTTTGCATGGCTTTGCCCTGTGATTGGTTGAATTGGAAAAACGGCCACGTTCTCAATCAATGGGAACATTAATTTTCCCGCCTTTGGCATCGGCTACCAGTAATTGAAATCTGATTGGTTTGCTGCGAACCCAATGCAAACACAAATCGTTTTCGACAGTTACAAATGAAAACTGCTCAAAGAAATTTTCCAACTCGTGGCTCTCGTGGATCTTCGCTGGTGGAGCTGCTTTCTATTCATTCATTCTATTTCACCAGTAGTTCAGCTATATTGGGACGAGTCCGTATAATTCATACATCATTCATCATCAAGATTAAAAAGCTGTGTGCTCGCACAATACAGTTTCGTAGTCTCATCCTTTGAATTCCCTGAAAACTCCAAGACCTGGTGAAGAAAATGTTTCGAGCCACTAACAAAGCATATTTCCTTCTAGTTTTTCTGACAATAGGAATTCCAACGGTTCAAAGGAATTTCCAAAACAAGACAGCAAGTTATTTGATGGACACCTTAAACTCACTTCTCAAAGAGCTGTCACAAGAGGATCGTGAGGATATGTTAATCATTATCTTTCTCGCCGATCCTGAGGAATCGGCCCGAGAGGAGGTCAAGAGGGAACTGAGGTCTAATTTTGGTAAATACTTAGACATGAATTTAATTCACGTGATTGTGGCTCCACCATCATTCTACCCACAGCTAACAGAGCTACAACAGACCCTAGGTGATAGTCAAGAGAGAATGTACTGGCGGTCAAAACAAAGCATGGATTACGTGTTTATGTTCTACTACAGCCAGGGGCTTTCACAATATTACTTACAACTTGAAGATGACGTTTTAACCCAGCCGAATTATATGAAACAGATACGAGAATTTATCGACCTCAAAAGCGACACTGAGTGGGCCGTACTGGGATTAAGTTCATGGGGATTTATTGGGAAGCTCGTCAGAAACAAGGATTTGCGTAAATTTGGTCGATTTTTAGCGATGTTTTACAACGAAATGCCCGTTGACTGGCTGTTATATTTTTACACGCAGTTACAGACAGGACAACATTTTTTAAAGCAATCTGTTTTGAAGCCAGAGCTTTTCCACCACATTGGTCATCAATCTTCATCGCTGGGGACATGATTCTGTTCATGTTGCTTTGTTGGAATACGTTTAAGGGGACATTCTGGTTCAATGCTTTGTGTTCTGCACATTTCAGCACTTTCCCTCCAAAATCTCACCTCGATTTCATTCAATCGAAAAATGGCTTCATTAGGTTAGAGTCCTTGCTACAGTAAATGTTAACGAATTTCTTGATGATTTTTGGATTGTTTTGAAGGAATAATAGTTAGGAGGAGTCGAAAATTAAGGAAAATTGGAAAATATTAGGTTTGAATAATTAGTGGACAAAGAGGCCAGGTAGTACGTCACCACAACAAGGTGCCCCTAAGCCCATTGGCGGACTAACTGATCTATGTGTATGTCCTTTTCTGCCCTTCATTTTTTCATTCTCAATTCACCACATTTACCCACAAATTCAATCAGAAAGCCCCCTTAAGATACGAACATATACATAGAGAATTGTAAGAGAATTGTAAGCTTAAATTTGATTTGAGAGTTGTAAGAAATTAGAATTGTAAAGATTTAGAATTGTGAGAATTTACCGTTGTAAAGCGCTATGAGCAGTTGATGGAATAGCGCTATATAAAAGCATTAAATTATAATTATTATTATTATAGAGGATATTACATGGCCGCGCGGGGATACGAATTTTATCTTCTCGTGCTGAAAGTATCTCTCACGAGTGAGCGCAGCGAACGAGTGAGAGAGACTTTCAGCACGAGAAGATAAAATTCGTATCCCCAAGCGACCATGTAACGTTCTGTTTATCTTATATAGATACTGATGAAATTTCCACATAAAACCGACCGCGTGCCTGAGCGAGAAGCTCTATTCTAATTGGGTGATTATGTTGGTAACCATGGCCACACCAATATCCTCACACGTGAAAGATAAAAAAGTATCTTCACTGCGAGCGGTGAAGATATGATTTTTTAGTAAAAGGAGAAATCCTGGTATTTCATCAGTATCGGCTATATAATAAATATATTTATTGACCACATCTCCAATTGAGGTTTTCTCAGTGGTCAATTTAAAATTCTAAAAAAATGCATGTACAAAACCTACTCAATCAGCTTATATGATGACTTAACGAGTTAAGAACTACAATAAATATTGTAGTTAAGAACTACAATAAATGTGAATAAATATAATAAATACGGTTGATATAGGAATTCGTTTAATTTAGTATGTAAAGATAATATTTTTGAGCTCTTTTGAAAGATTCAGTACTTTTCGCATAGTTTTAAATTAAAATATTGTTCCAAATAGATTCACTTCTATACAAAAAAAAGTTTTACGTCCGGTTGTTGCTTCATATAAACAATTATCTAAATGCCTCTAGGTATGATGACGTGTAGCCTTAAAGCGATTGTGCCATAGAAGCCTCTGAGAATATCAAAGTGAGGGTCTTTGGTGTTTCACGATGTTTCGATGGAGTTTATATCCAGAATTTACATTATTCACATCAACTTTTATATTTCCCGTAACCTACGTAGCTCAAAGTTTCGTTCTATGTGAGGATTTCTGCATAGCGAGTGTAATTATACCCGTTTAACCTGTTCACTAAAACCTCTATTAATCCAGTCGTTCGTGATTCCGCGGAGTATTTGCGTCTTAGAACAACAGGCCTAATGTATGTGACGTTTGATGTCAAATGTTGCCAGAATAAATTATCGTCATTTTGCGCCCTCTCTTCGCCATAAAGCCAACCCAGGTTGACTCCTAGTAGTTGTTCCGCTTTTTCTGACAAATCGAGCATTCTTATTATAGTCGGAACTGCTATTTCTGTGTAGACTTGATGCTTCTGAAAAATAGCGGAAAGTTTCTCAAAAGCAATGGCGTGTTCAGATGGAATGTAAAAAATGTTCGAGAAGCTACGATAGCACATGTTTACACCGCCGCCATTCCATAGTAAGGCATTCAACGAGTTTTCCACGTCCCAGGAATTTTCTTGTTCCTTTCTGTCAATTATTGCACGCTTGTATACGTCACTAAGGTAGATAACGTCCTTATAAGCCTGTTCGCAAGCTCTGAGTCCCCACGGGGTATACCACCAGATCCAGGACTCGCGCGGTTGTTCAAACATCACCTGGTTACCAAGCTGTTCAGTGCTCTCCCAGATCCGGGATCTGCTAAAATTTGCAACTTTCCAAAAGTTGAGAAATAAGTCATTCCTTATGAATAAATAACCCATAAATCCCGGATGTTTCCTCACTGCAGCGCTCAGGCACTCGTAAGCTGTAACACCGTGAAACATGTCCACAAAAATAACACCGGTGTAATCCCAATGATCGGGCGACTTCGCAGGTCCACAATAAACAATGTTAGGGAAGCTATGTCTGTACAGTTGTTCCAAATATGGAATTGTATCGTACAAGAGTTCCACGAATGCTATTACTAGTAAAATATCCCTAAATTTGTCTTGTTTACAGGTTACTTCTCTCAAGTTTACTCTGTGGTCGCGCGCATTTTGCGGTTCTCGCTTTTGTCCATTCATGGTGTAGTCAAGAGTCGTAGTTCCTGGGAGAACGTAGATGAGAAAGTCGCCTGTTTGAAGTAGATGTGCAAAAATAAAATGAAAGTGTCTTAAATGATGTGTAGTGCACCAAGTTGAAGATGTAGTAGATAATGATCAAAATGCTAGATCGTTTTACAGGGCCCCACGACTGGCAAAACGATGGAGATCTCTATTTGCGCCCTGTAATCCACACCTTGAAATGTGGATTCTTTATTGCATAATCACTCCTCTATCAAAAGGATACATTGAGATGATTCGCCCTCTCCCCCCCCCCCCCTCCCTACTTTAGTTCAACAAGCCATTCAAACTTCTTGATAGCAGTCAATAATTTTTTCCCAGTATCCTGAAAATGATTTCATGTCTCCCCGGAATTTTCTTGAGTCTCCCGACACCTAGTCTCCTTCGCAGCCGTTTTTTGGGCTGTCACGCAACGCTCCCCCCAAAGGAACGGCTGCTTAAACCCGAACCACATTCCTTTCCCTTTGTTTTAGGATCATGAGGTGACAAAATAATCCACCAGTCACGCGGCGCCTTTTGTTATGAAGAAAATTAATCATGTCACAAGGGAGGATCGAAACCATGGTCTTGTCTATCATTTAATGGCGTACCCAAACACAGCCAAAACCACTGGCATCAACAAAACGAGGAAAATACTATAACCGCAGTTACAGAGCGGAGTGAAACGATGGCAAAGACACAGCCGTAATTAGAGCGCATATTGAGCACTCAACTTTACGTGTTGCATAGCTCTCTAAGAAGCTACAACACTAAAGAAAGGATAAAGAGCTCGAGACGAATAGTCGCAAAAGGAAGACAACGTCTTGCTACAAAACCAAATAACCGGGCCCGGTAATGTACAAACATTGCAAGATAAAGACGATTATATTACGCGGCTCAAAATTCCTATCCTACAAGAGAGAGGCTGTTCTGTCACTGAACGCACTGAAACGAGCCAAACCAAAGCTAGACAAAATGCTTCAGATGGCATATAAAGGACCACAGTCGCTAGACAGAAACAACCAGGGTCAAAACAAACAGGCAATAAATGCAGAATTTAAACCTAGAAATGACCTTTGGTATCAAAATACATTACATGCGACATTAAGCACATGGCTGTTTCGATCACTATCACCATCATGCTATCCTCTAAACCACCTTGTTGCCCCACTTAAAACAAGCAAGAAGCTAAATCGGTCAATAGAACCGAGATAGAAGCGGCAAACGCGCGAACAGGAGTCGTGTAGGCCTTCCAACTCCATATTACCACACCGATAGCACACGAGCTGTGATTAGCCAAATGGTCTTGGCGCGACTGCCTCAGGATTATGTGAGGGGAGCTGTGATTGGCTAAAGCATGGAAAGGAATGTGGTTCGGGTTTAAGCAGCCGTTCCTTTGGGGGGAGCGTTGCGTGACAGCCCAAAAAACGGCTGCGAAGGAGACTACCCGACACCCCGCAAAATCTTCTGATTTTCTCCCGGAATAGATCCTCTCAGAGTTGTCATCCCGCGTGTTAATTGTTAATTTGTCGTGTAACCATCAATTTAGAGACTATTTATTAGCCGTTAGGCCGAACTACTTAAAAACTTTAAACTTAGACCTCACAATTAACGGAAGCTCATATTTTTCTTCGGTTAAAGCAAGCCTAAGATTTGTTCAACGCTTCATTGAATGTTTAATGGTTGACAAAATTTTCCTGTTAATCTGACCAAACATTAGAAAATATCTTGACGTTGTTGACCTCAGAAGCCAAACAACTTCTTAGAAATAACTTCCTCCTAGACTAGCACTAAATGTTTCTGTTAACTAAACAAAAATTACATTAATATCTCACCTCTCGTCATGATAAAAGCAACAGAACACAGAGATAAAATTAATAGTCCTAAGAAACACATGCGAAGACAACAACGATGTGAGGCCATGTGTTCTGACATGACCAGCGGGTATCTTCCACCACATATGCTCAAAATTGTTTGCAGGAACTCTTGTAATTTCTGCTCCTTATGTGTTAGAAGGTAAATTTTAAAGCACGTTACAAATCTTTTGTGCTACAAATGCACAGTAAAAGAAAGGAAAAGTCATGATAGCGCATGCGTCGATAATTTCTGTGGCTGGTACCTGTTAGTTTCAATTTTGGAGCACGTTATAAACACGGCAAATTTAGCAAACCAGTTGCAACGGAAAAAACTTTACATTTTCGTTTTAAACAACTGACGCTCCGTGATTTGTTCAGTGAGGTTAGAACCAAGAAGCGAGAGAACGCCGTCTTTCTCCGTCAAAATGTCAAGAGGTGTAATTTGGGACGGAGAGGAATCGGTCCTCTGATCTCAGAGCTTGAAGTTGAACAAATGATTTCATCTACTTTTTTTTTTTTTTCAGTTAATTGAATGAATTAGGATTTCATATACAGACGGAAACGTTCGAACAACCTATCGAAGAGTAATAAACGGCACCACAGGAAAGTATTGTTCGTAGCTTTCGTTTGAAGAGTCACACTTGAAGGTTTCATCCAGAAAGCGAAACGTTCGATCAACATGGTAAAGTATAATAAACGGCACTATACTGAGGAAAGTACTGCTCAGTGGCTTTCGTTTGAATAGTCACAATTTAGGATTTTATCTACACACTCAAACCCCAGAACCACCTTGTGCAGCATAATAAACAACACCACGGGAAAATACTGCCCACTAGCTTGCGTTTGAATGGTCACACTTTAGGATTTCATCCACAGACTCAAAAGCTCGAACCACCTTGTGAAGTGTAATAAACAGCTCCACAGGAGAGGGCTACTCAGTGGCTTTCATCTAGATAGTCATGGTTCAGGATTACATCCGCAACATTGAAAGCCATGATGACTGCTAGATCAGCCAAAATCACAAAGTCGCTATCTTTTTAGGCGATTATTTGCAAAACTTTTATTCACCACCAAACCTTTGCTCCTCCGAAACAATCTATGTATGCGTTATCTTGCGGTTCTTGAACAATTCAGATACCTGGTTGTTATATGATTTGTGTTTCATCTGACAAAATCGTTAAAAAACTTCATGCCAATTAACTCTTAAAATGGTTTGTTAATCAAATCACACGGCCGTCCGAATTCACGAAAACACTTTATGAAAACAAAACGAAACGAGTGCAAGTAGAAATAGATATCACAGAATATTATGGCTGTAAAATGGTAAGACTTGTTCAAGTTTTCCCTCAAGTTAGTTTTTTGCTTATATACCCACTCATGTTATCAATTAATGTTTATTTGGTAAAGAACATTTTGGATCAAACCGCATTCTGACATGCTCGTGAAACCAGCAAAACATATTAAAAATATCAGGGGGTAAAGATTATAAAGTTTGAAACTTTTCCACCTGGCTAACATGATTCCAGTCTTCGCGAGGCAAAAAGTATGACTTTATGGGTCGAGGAGAGCCAAAATCACCGTTGATAAGCAACCTGTTACAACCTGCTGGAGAAGCAATTGGATTGCATACAAGTCACCACAAATTTGAAACAACTGAGGGATCTGATTTAAGGATTTAAGGGTGTCAGGGAAAAGAATATTCATAGCGGATCGAGTATTATGTAAAACGACTTTTTTGTCATGGAGCGAGCTTAATTCTCGGCAATTTTGAGTTCCCGGCTAATGCCGGAGTGAACCGTTTTCATTGCCCAATATCCACACTTGACCTTTCGGTCTCAATTGTCTGAAAGACGTCGAGTTGAAATCCTCAGTCACTGACAAGGTCAAGATCAATTTTGACTCCAGATAAAACTGTCAGAATGTGATTTAGATTCCCACATGTGCAACATATTTTCTCGTTTCAATCACCTCTAAGCAAGAACAACATTTGACTGAGAGCAAAAATAATAATAATAATAACAAAATTCCCACTCCTTTTTTTATAAGAACGTCCAATTTTGCAGCTGAGGCTGGACGTCCTTATTTTTTGCCATTAGAGAACCAAGTGTTCTTATAGTACACGGTATTCTTTGCTGCAATGTGGTATCGTATCAAGTTGTTTGTCCTATGCTTGTGCGGCTTCCTCTGATGCCGCGGACAAGTCAAAAAATAGCCGCGCCAACCAACTCTTGATAAAGTAACTCTGCTTTGCAAAAAGCATATGAATAGAAAGGTTCTCATGTAACGCAACAAAAACAAATGAGCGGAAGAAAGACCGTCTTAACTCGTGTTAACCTGGATTCTGTCTTTGCATGTTCGTAAAATTTTGGTTAATCTCAGCTTCAACGTTCTTATGAAAAAGTGTGTACCCCTGAAAGACGCACTATTTACGAATAATTACTATAAGCTGGACCTTTGATCAGTACGCAATGATTTCTAATAAAAGCCTAACAAAAATATTTATATAGTACAGCATAAAACCTTTTCATCGTGTTGTCTTTTCCTTGCTCAGCGAACTATGATTCAAATTTAAGATAACGGCAAAACCAGCCGACCTTTGGTTGCATCCGCGATGGGGCTAATAGAGGTAAAGCTGTATTTTTAACTTGTTTGTCTAGACCGCTGTCGAGCGTCATCTAAGTTAAAATTCAATATGACTTGTCAAACTTTCATTTTGTTTCTCTTTCTAAGGCAGAGGCTTACCGTTTAGTGAGAAAAAAAGTGTCTACCCTGAATACACCTGTGTGTAGGTTTCCACTTAACCTAAGCTAATTCGCTAGTGTTGTTCAATTTATTCTGATCTTATCTCAGTGAACACAGGCCTGTTTATTGTTGACACACTTGGCTGTTCACCACCTGCAATCTAAGACACTAGCTTGCCGCTTGAGACCGTGTCAACTGCGAAAACAGGTCAACCGCGGGGTATAAGCACCGGCAAACTAGAAGTATGATAGCGGGGCTAGCTTAGCTGCCCGCAGACAAACCTGACACAACTTCAGATGTTGGGTAATTCGGAAAAACTCTAACTCTTCCGAATAAATGTCTACGACTCTTAGATTAAAGATTGGTTTATCGCCTCGAGATGAATTAAAGCGTTATAGATGGTTTAAACTGGGATCATGACGCTAACTGTAAGACATTCAACTCCATTACATAACCCGTCGTCTCAGTGTGACGTAATTGTTGATTTATTTTATCGCCTTGGCCTGCCTAGTCGCGATTTCTAAAAACAGCTAGCGGGGTAGCATAAACAAATCTCCGCCTTTGCTTAAACCTCGACTACATCAGAGAATTTGAAAAAACACTCACTCATTGGTTGCGATTGCAAGTTTTGATCATCTGCGCCAGCGTTAATTCAATTTGGACAAGGACACGCGGGTTTGGTTAACTTGGAGACCGAACGCCGCGTTCGCGCATGCCCAGAGTGCAGTTTGTTAGCGCGTTGATAATGGTGCTGCTTGAGTTATAAGAGGGACGCGAATGGAGTACAAGCTTATCAACTGATCACGTCATTTGAGGCAAGGGGGAACTCTCCTCCTTTGTACTGCCTATAACTACAGATGAGTGGTACAGCTGGCTTGAAGGAGGAATCGCCGAAGCCACTGTGATATGCCAAAATCCTTCCTTGTGAAAAAAACCTCTCGCAACAAGAGGAAACACGAAGAGGACTTAAGTGAAGGTAGGTAAAAAGCTGACTCCAGCGATTCAAGGAGCAGTGCTGAGAGACTTGTCAAAGGTCAGATACTTGTTAAAATTTCAAACGCAAAAACACAAAACGGATACAAATTTGACAACTTCTAGCAGTAGCTCTATCTGCATTTTTCCCACTTTTATTTAATTCTCGTAAATTAATTTGATTTAATTTAATTTTCTGTTTTGGTGTTCGTCCACGGTTCGTTGGGTCAGCGCTACTCTGGAGCCTTCAACAGAACTTTTTACACACGATTTGACTTAAGTTTTTCGCTTTTGTTTAGTTTCACAAAATTCTGAGGACAATTGTAAATAGTTTGTTGCTTGAGGGTTTTATTCTGCGAAGCTTTTTTTCGTCTTAATTTTTCTCAGTGATTACTTCAGTCGCAGAGTATGCAAAAGTAGTGAAATCACACAAGAAGGCATAAATAATTCAGCCGCGTAGTTGCCCCTCAAGCGTGACTTTTAGATTTGGTTCTTTCTTCAGTTCTGTTTTGTTTTGCTTTTTTTACTTACAGAATATAATTTGGAATTATTCTTAACTTTTTATAGACCATGAAAAAGTATCAACTATTAGCGAGGAAGGATCAGAGCAGAAGAATCCAGAATCCAGTGTTACCGGTAACTCAGTGTTTACAAACTTTGTTGACATTTCTACCTGCAAATCCCTGGACTTGCAAATGGCGATCAGAACTAACGATGTTCATGGTCCAAAAAGCACACTCGAATTGAAACACCTCGTTCCCTCTTAAAAAAATACATAAAAACCTGAAACTGTGTAGTTTACAAAATCCAGCAACATGCTTTCCTCCAAAGCTTTCATGAATTGCAACAGTTTGGGACGTTTAGGTTTTTACCACAGTTACCATTTCGCAACGATTTCTACTTTTGAAGTATCAATCTTTTGATGAAGGTCCTATTGATCGTCCTCTAACTTTATTATATGTCCAAAGAAAATGGATTAGCGTATACAAAGCGGAGAAATCAACTCTTTACCAATTAAAGGGCGATACTAACATTGCCTTCAACACATTTATACCGTAGACATGTCACGCACTAGAGGTAATAGCAAGTTAGAATGGATGGAAGTTTAAAGAGTAACTCACAAACACAAACATTCAGGGATTTTGTAATACTTTTTCATTTATCGAGCTCAGGGGGTTTCTATTTTTGGATAACGTAATCAATATTACGTTATCTTAGAGTCGAAATCAGAACCAGTGAATCAAGTGTTCTCAGGTGGAAGTTTACTTTCTGGGGCTGAAATTTTCAAGTGTGACCGCGCGCGCTTGACCTTAATGATTTTACCGTGAGCTACTTGAAATCTTTTCAGTGTTTGTTGCTCAGTTTTCCGTTTATCCTTTTTCTAGACAAGTTGTGTTTATAACTGTAATACAAGAGAGTGTTCATTCTAATAGTTTTGAACGTTTTGGAGTAAAGGATTAGTTCTTATTTGATTGTTCATTGCTGTAAGTGAAGTCTCGCGAAAACAAGACCACAAATACATTGATAGAGGGAAAATTATTCTGTGGAAGAAAATTCCTTTACATAACGTCATCACACGTTAAGGCACCATAAGAACAAAACTTGAGATAAGATAACACTGGAAATGGTGTCATAAAACTATTTTATGCACGACAAACAAACAGAGGGACGAGTATTAGCTGTTTTCTATTTCATCCGCGCGCGAGATCAGTGTCCAGCTAAGATCGTTGCAAAGAGTTTAGTGATTTGTTTTCAAATTCATATCAGAAGTACCATTCAACACCTGAATTTCGAATTCTAATCTGAATCTGAAGTTAAATTGCAGAGCAGATCTCACTGTTCAAAAATCCTCGCAATTCACTCATTCTGTCAAACCACATTAAATTTTCTGGATTAGCTTTGTTTTTGTAATTGAGACAAGAATCTTCAAGTTTTACATCCGGCTTAAAATTCAGACTTATCGCCAAGCAAAGCCGTATCGTGATTCGTCCTTCCGGTTTGAAGTCAACCACTATTCTCGAAAGAAACTCTCCTCCCCTTAACAGATGTGCTATGGAGGGAACAACATGTAAGAACTTCGAACTTGAGGTTGTTTATTTGTTTTCAAAACAGATATGTTTCAAACGATGGTTCTTTTGCAGGTGATGTGGCGATTCAATGTAATCTGGAACCTGGCGCTAACTCTCATGCCCAGCGCGTCATTAATGGCGGGAACCAGCCGCCTGTTTTTCCCGCTCTTGACACCCGCGGCTTGCACACGCTTGCCGAGCTGTGCTTGCGTCGCGCGGACTATGAATTTTGTGCGCAGAATGTTAACCTAGACAACAGGGAGTCCAACAACAGTAAATTGCAAGGAAAAAAATTAGACAGGCACGATAGTTTTAGAGAGCCTCATAAGTTGCATGAATCCAAGTTCAAACGGCGTGTTAGTGATAGTTTTGCCGATTTGAGAAGAGAACAAGTGAAAGAACAAGCTAAGGAGACTGGGGAAGAGAAATGCGAAGATTTGAAAGAACGAAGGAAGCAGGCGGTGGGACGATCTATTAATGTCTCCGATGACAACAGCTCGTCAAGACTTCACAAACTTGAAGAGGAACTGGAAAAAATGTTGCAGTAAGTACAAAAATTAAAAGTGTAGCAATTGCATGTAACGAGCTTGGCAAAACATAATTGAACCTCCAACACATACAACTATTGCGCGGTTTGTCACCAGCTTCTCTCGGTTCTCTCGTTTTTTTTCTTTAAGTTTTCTCGCTTAGATTCAGTTTGCACTGTGAACGACCTCGTGATATTTCTCTAACGCATTTAAATTAATAATCTATCAGTTATCGATTACATTATTAGCAATAATAAGCTTGTGGTAACGTTGCAAGTAACAAGAAAAGGTTCGTGTGATGTAATGTTTAACAACCCCGCGAATAAGTTCTACTCGAAAGTTCTGTGTTATTCCTTTTGCTTCTTAAACGAAAGCGTTTTTCTTTTCGCAGGGGAAAAGAAGAGATTATAGGACGCGAGATAAGAGAATTTATGGAGAACAATAAGGCTTTGGAGAACGAATTAATAAAAGAGACGGGGGTGTCTCAAACTGAGCTAACAAAATATCTGCAGGAAAGTATTCACTTAAAAGAGGACAAGCGAAAAAATTTGTTCCGGTGGTACCTAGAGAAAAAACTCAGCAGGATGGAGACAGGTACAATAATATTTTTTGTGTGTTTTTATATGTAAGTTTAAAATAAGATATATGTTCCAAACATTTAGCCGGGAGCATTCTTAAAGCCAGCTCAATTTTCGAAGTATTTTCTAAGGAATATTTGACCAAATATCGGTGTATTTCTCAAAAATCTTTATCAATCCTAACGTTTTCAATGTATTCACAAATTTACCCACACCTAACACAATTGAACACGATGAATGACTTCCTAAGTGATATTAACTCCACTATTCTAAGGTAATAACAGTTCGTTTTTCGTTCTGTTTCTTTTCGAAAGATGATGAAAACTACACTTGCTATAAGTGCGGTAAGATTTTTGCGTATGAGAGCTACCTGGAGCGCCATGTGAAGTACGTGTGCCCTGATAAAACAGGCCGCACGTGGAAGTGTTCATACTGCAGCAAAGCATTCCAGTATCCATGCTATCTTAGGCGGCACATGCGGTCACATACAGGTAAGCATGGATTGTTTTGGTGGCAATGTGGGTGCAATTCTGGCAGTGTACATGTCTGGGGCGATAAGTGTAATTTCTTGGAATGTTTTCTGTTTTCAAAATGAATGAAATAGTATTGCCATTTATGTTGCGCCTGGTAGCATAATGAATAGAATAAATTAATATACGGCACACTTAGAATTTAAAAAAAATATCCTCTTTTAGAAAACGTTTGTCAGAAGAACCGTCCAAAGTATTTGGAGATGAATATCGCAAACGTTTCTTAAAAGCCCTAAAGTATTTCTGCTGGGTGAGCTTATGAATTTTTACGTCAACGAATGTTTTCTTTCTGTTGATCCAGGTGAGAGTCCTTACAAGTGTACGCAGTGCTCGCGGGCGTTCGTTCGTTCCACGGACCTACAAAGACACTTGCGCAATCACACAGGAGAGAAACCTTACAAATGCCAAGAATGTTCCAGGGCCTTCGCACGCTCTACAGACCTAAAGCGGCACATGCGCACACACACAGGAGAGAAGCCTTACAAATGCTGGCAGTGCTCAAAAGCGTTTTCTCAGTCTGGCAGTTTGCAGACTCATTTGCATACCCACTACAAGGAGTCCTTACAAATGAAGGGAGTTTTACCCGACAAAACAAAACGGACTTGAATTGTAAAAAAAAAGTATGGGGTTCCACCGCAGAAACCAGAAATTCGAGTTTTAACTCCAAATCAGAGACGAGCAGAGAGTTTCCAAACCAAAGTAAACACTCGTCAGGTTTGTCAAATTGACGGGAAAAAAGCATAATTTTATTTGAAAACCAAAGAAAGATCGGTTTCTCATTGGGAACAAGTTTGGATTGCTATCCAAGACAAAATAAACATCAGAGTCATTCCTGCTTCTCTTCGGAGAGTGAATAATACAGGTTTCTGTATCAAAAAGATGAATTCAAGAGTTTGTTTACGAAAGAAATAATTGCTGCTTTAAAATGCATGCTTGATTGTTTTCTCCAGGTAATGGGCGTATGGTTTTCCCCTTTCATTCCAAATATTCGAAATCTGAAAAACGAAGATGGTAGCAAAGTACTGAAAACTAAAAGCACAGAAATTGTATTTTTTTTCTTTGGAAATGAAAGGATAAAAACAAAAAAGCTTTAAACAGAGAAGAACGTTTCCTGTTCAAAACGTGGCGCGCCAGTTGCTAAATGAAAATGACGCTGCTGGCAAATTTAGGCCAAGACAACTGGGAACTCTCCAACATATATCTTGATGTTTTTTTTTTAAGTTGCTTTTTTACGCATTACAACGAAAGAGGCTAATTAACTTACCTTAAAATCTTGTATATTTGAAATTTTGCTAGGGGTTCAGTTGCGTTTAGTTTAATTTTGTGTATATTTTTGCTTTGGAGGTTGTTTTTATTTACTATCTTTATTTTTGAAGAAGTAAACACTCTTGTATAGTTAACTAAAGAGGTTTATATCAGATATGTTATCACACGGCCCGAACACCGCCTATTTTGAAGTCTATCAATCAAAATGCCCAGGATATCATAAAGTATATCAACTCGTGGTGTAGGAAGATCTTAGCACAATCTTATTCAGTTTGGCTGTGAAGGACAGTTGCCGTCTTTTTAATCGAGTCAACAACAGTATAACATGTAAAAAATTATTTCATGCAAGAAAGAACAGGCTAAGAGAATTCTACCTCCATAACTGATAACCAGTGTTCCAAATAACTTCCACAGCCAGAGGGTAAACTAGGATCTTTCCAAATTGTATTACTCAGCAACTCAATGTATCGGGTCAGGGAGCCATGCCAGCTTTCTCGGGTTGTTGACCCGAGAACCCGCTCTTATCTGTATCTGCTGACAACATCGGCATCAAGCCTCCATAATGCTCTCGTTTCTACAGTCAGTCTTAATCGCACAAATCAGCTAGCATAAATCTTCAATCAATTTTAAGACTTAACTACACCATCAATAAAGAACAGTTATATCGCCCGGCAACAATCTCGGGGTTCTTTCTTAAAAGTTGTGCTTATTACGCCAAAACTAAAGAATGGATTTATAGTTTATGCCTTTTATCTCTTACATAATTTTTATGTACGTGTACATATATTTTTTTCGTTTCTAAAATCTAGGTTGTGCATGTGTAGCAAACCTAGAGAGAAACAAGTTATTTTATTATAGCTTTCGAGTTTGTGCTTGTATATATGGATTTTACTGCTCAAGTCTGTCTTTCAGATAATAGCGTTCAGTGTAGCTGGGATTATTTAAATATTATATATTTCTCTAATTATGAATCATTTGTTATTTTGTTGCCTATTTCCATGAAATTACTATTAATTATATAAGATCGCAATATGTTAGCTAGAGCTTGCGGTACTAAATTATTATGATTGTTTTTGTTACTCTTGACAACGCCAGGTAATTGCCTTCGCCCAAACTTTACTCGGATTTAACTGCACTAAGCGAGTTTTGTTCCAGATTTCAGTGACGTACTTGAAGGGACAAATAAAATTGGTTGTGTAAATTACTACAACTTGTCTTGCAACGAGAGATGCACAGCAAGGAACAGGAAAAAGAAAAATCTCCTTATTTACAAAGTGTTTCTTATTTCTTTGTTGCACTACTTAAAAACAGAATTTCCCTTCAGGTTCTTGGGTTTTATTCAGTCCAAAATAACCAACACTCTCCTTCAGGCTTCATCTAGAATTTACGGACTTAGTTTTGAGGGGTCTACCAGTTTAAACAAACCACTTTATTAAAGGCTGGGCAAAACTTGCCTAGACCTCTTAGGGCGTCGGCATATTAACTGAAATTGGCCACTTTTTCTTTTAGTAAAATGAACATAAGACTGAAGGTCCTTTAAAAGCATAAATTATTTGCGGTAATGGTCAGTTTACGAGTGTTGTGATTGTCTAATCAATTGGCAAATGTTTAACCTCAGAAACGCTTGAATCCACCACGTTGTATTACCTTCTCCTCTCGAAACCCATCTAAATTGTTTTCGTTTTTTTGTTTGTTTCGTTGGTGTTCTTGTTGATTTTGGACTTTTTTTTTCGATACTTTTCACGTTGACACCTAACTCTTAACTACTGTAATCGCAATATATAAAGACCTTGCCGCAGAAAAGTTATGCTTTAGGAAATTGTTGTTACCTCGACCCAACCACCAACAGCGGCATAAAATTATATAGTCTGTAAATACATATTTATTCTTAGCAAAGGAGCTGGTCTCAATTTCGCTCAATAAAAAAGGAATTTGAGAACAACTTTGGTGTGTGACTGTTCTGTAGTGGCCTTAAAGGCCCTGGCAAACGAGGACACATTATTGCGGACACATTGTTGCTCATGATGTTTTTTGGGCGCGCAAACACGCCAGACACAAAATGAATGTTGTGTTTCCAAGCTGCGCAACCGGGGAAACATTTGTTGCGGACACAAAACTCAGAAACATTTTGTGTCCGCAACAAATGTTTCCCAGTTTGCGCCCCAAGAAACATCACTGAGCAACGATGTGTCGGCAACAACGCGTCCTCACTTGCCAGGGCCTTTATCTAGAAAATGTGCCCGGGCGGCACTGTCGCGTACACCTTTTGGTCGCAATTGTCAGTGACATCACAGCTTTAAAACAGTAAAACTGAACTAATTGCCCGGATGTATGGGCGGTACTCGTGAATTGGGAAACTATGTTATTTATCCAACTAAGAAAGAGGTAACCCAGCCATGTGTCACAATTGAGAAAAACAAGCGAGTGGCATGAAAAGGCCGTAAATATTTTTGTTCAAGTTTTCCAGGGCACCAACGTTTATCTACGCCTTACTTTTCCCCTTAAATTAAAATTTTGTGATGTCTGTTTGCAGTCATGGCCACCTTACCTTGACGTTAATACAACTCGGAAGCCAAAAGCCATCGGAAGTTGGAAGTCGGAAGTCGGAAGTCATACGTCTGGTTATTTTTTCCCTTGCCTTGCCGCCTTTTATACCACTTGGTTATAGGATATCAGGAGAATTGCCAGTACCAGCCTTTCAGAACCGTCGGAAGTCGGAACTCGCAAGTGACCCAGTCCTCGGTCTCGGAACCGTCGCAGAATCTGCGGATTCCTAGATCACGTCATGACGAATTTCTATCGATTCTTCGCATTGAAGGGGGATTTTCATTCCCCTTTTAAAGATGAGACCGATTCTTTCTCGGGCTTCCTCTACGCGGATCGGGTCTGGACCAGGACTTTCGAAGGCTTCGATCATCTCGGAAGGCAAGTGGGCTTTTGGTTCCCAAGTATTCTGACTGGAACAGTATCCCTGCCACTTAACCATGAATACAGGCTTGCCGTTTGGAATCCTTTTGGCGACTATACGTTCAGCTTGAAATACACCAAGAACGTCGGGTTTTAGATCACATATTGCTCCGGAGTTTTTGAGACGCGAACGGCAACCGGAAGTGAGATGTTTTCCCTTTTAACCTGTCTTCACACAATTATATTTATATCGCTAAGTATCTTTTCACTATTAGAGACCCTAAGTTTAAAAGACTGGTTGAGACCGCTATCCTGGGGTGCGAAATATTCACTTCCGGTTGCCGTCCGCGTCTCAAAAACGCGCGTGCTTAAGCTCCCTATTACGATGCCACAGTCAAGGCTCTTGTAATAGCCGTGTGGTGGACGACAACGCTTCTCCATGTTAGCAGCACTGAGTGTGGTTGCAATTTGAAGGGCAATGGAGTATTTATGGTTATAAACGATGCGACAAAGGCTTGCCGGCGGATCGAAATACACCAATGGCTAACAATCAACTTTGACAAATAATTAATATTAATCAAAGAAAACTCATTTGTTTCTTTGTGTGGATCACCGTGCACAGCTCAAGTCAGATTCAGGGTGCCAGAACTTGCTGGAATCCAAACTTTAAATTTCTCCCTTAATTCCATTCTTCACTGATTAAGCGCCTGTCCCGTAGTTGGAGCAAAAATGCGACGTAAACGAAAGGGTCAATTATTAATTTTAAGCTGAAGACGCATTCGCTATTTATATTGATTTATACATGAAGAAATGACTTTTCATTCTCTAAAGGATGTAATTCAGTAGCGGGCTGTGTTGGTCTTGTCACTGCCATGCAAAATATGAATTCCCAACTGACAAAAGATACCTGAAGCAACATTTGACAAATTCCAACAAGGGAGTTGCGGTAACGTGTTAAGTAATCGCTCAGTGTTTCCTGGTCGATCCAAGTATTTTACACTTTTACGTTATGAATTTTTAATATGGTATAAAAACAGGTGAGTCAAAAGGCGCACCCATTACTTCTGGCGGTGTCCGCCGTGTGCTGTTGAAGTTCATTTTGAGGTGTTCTTGATGTGCACTGCGTCAAAGATCAGAGTCGTCTACAGGTTAGTTCTCCTAGAAATTAGTTGTATTTGGTCTTACTATGAGTATTTCGTTTCAAAATATTTCGTTTTCGATGTATTGCAAGCAACATCGAGTGAACTCGTTAGGAACTGACTTTAGTTTCGTTTATGAACATGACACTTTCTACGGCTGAATCGTCACTAAATCTTGTTAGGATGCAGGTGATCTCCACCTGGTTTCGTTCAGCTCCGAGATCTAAATTAAATAATGTCAACGACGTAAGATTTTCTTTCGCAAAACTGGCGAACATTTCGCATCCGCATCACAGTATATGTTAGTAAATTTCTTTCTCTCTTTCTCGTTAGATGACCGTGAAAGAACTTACACGATGAGTGGAACCTGAAGACACATTTGTTACAAACCTTAGGTTCCAGAATTAAGGTAAGACTTGACCAGAATTGTTTTTATTTGTCTGTTCCTCTGTCTCTCCCTGGCATGAAACATGCACCGTATTCCAGCAACGTTGTGCTGTTATCCTGCTACAAACACACGGCGTCAAATTTACTACTATCATTGGAAATTCCATTGAATCAGGAGTGGTTAAGATGCCCTAGGGCCTGTTTATATGGTCTGGACTGAGTTTACGTTGGGTACTGCAGTCTTACTTGTCTAATCAATTGGTTTTCATCTTTTAGGTCAAAATATGAACGGTTATGAAAAACCTACGATTGGAGAACGCAAGCCAAGAATGTTCCATCACTCTGCCACTCAAGCGCAACTTATTCAGATAAGTCCAACACGTGTTATTCAATTCGGTTAGGAGTAATGTAATTAGAATTACCACAAAATGGAGGCATATAATTTTGGGTCACAGGAAAGAAAACTAAAGTTGCGCGTTCACGAAAATCTTAGGTGGTTACAAGAACATACGTTTTGGTTTCAAATTTAATTGAAAAACAAGGGTGAACCTTTGGTAACAAATTCAATGAGTGATATTCAGCAGATAGTTGTTTAATTTCCATTTATTTGAATTAGGAAGTTTTTCTGAAATTTATATCGGTTGGAGGGTGGAGACAAGCATCTCCCCGCAGTGCTTCTAGCTGTTTGGTTTTTTTCGTCTTTTTTCCGCCAAATTTGCAAATAGACAAAATGTTTTCAATTTCACCTTGGACTAGTTTCTGTGACCCAAAAGAGGCCCTTGGGGACGGGTGCCGTCCAGCTCATCGCCTCTATCCCAGCCCTGATGTACGTCGGGACAGACCACAACATGGGACTACGTGCCCTACTCCAGTTTCGTTCGGTGTGTGGGTTCTTTCACGTCTCCTTCCAGTTTCACGTGTGGGGGTAAAGGAGACAACGCTAACGGCTTACCTGCCTAGTGACGTGATCATCCGAACTGAAGAGCAGATGTTAAGCAAACAGCCAGCATAAACCTACCTAAGCCTGGTTTGTGATCCAGCCTGGGGTTTGGACCCACCCTCTCTCGCCCAGCAGTCTGGTGCTCTACCAACTAAGCCAACCGGGCGGCGGTTAAATTATGCTTACAAATAATAATAGCAAACTTTATTTACAATTCTTCGAAAATAAAAAGAAAAATTTCAGATAAAAATTCAAACGCTTTCAAATTCTGCACTTTATGTTAAAAAGTGTTCATGCATTATACTTTTTAAAAAAACGGTGTTACTAATATATGCAAAATTACAAGTCCCTTTGTTACTTGGAGTTCGATTATTTAGATTTTATTCTCGAGACACAAAACTAGAAAAGCGAAAGGCGAATGGCAAAACTAAAACCCTATACAAGGCTGCTAAAAACAAAAAAAGAAAACAAACACTAAACAACGTCAATGCCTCCTTCGGCAGTTGCGATTTCAATATCACAATTGTTGTAGTCAAACGCAGTACGGCGCTTCACCCGCGATACTCGAAGGCAAACCAGGGCCGACCGAAGGAGTGGAAAGCATGTCCTTGCTCGAATCCAGGAAATTGTTTGCGAGTATTGTTCTCCTTTCTTGGCGGCTATCAGCTCAGCCAGTCGACTATGGTACTTTATACATTCCTTCCCCATCCCTCCAGTAGTTGTAAATACAAGCGGCGTGAACGCCCATGCTCAACATCCAACACTCTCCTCGAATACAACCGCTTCTTGTCGTTTTCATGGATGCGATAGATCTGCTGCGGCTCCTGGTCCCTGTAAAACTCGGCATTAGGGTGGCAAATCCTCACATCAAAGGATGCCGAGCTCTGGGGATCCCAGAGGCCACGCGCCCGAATGTCCAATCTTGCGTCTTGTGCTCTATTGGACCCTCTACTGAACTGTTTTTCAGTGATGTCTTGGAGAACTGGCTCGACCTCGACGTCACCACACACCATACTCAAGAGATCGGCCTCGAGGTCTCTTAACTCATTATGACGTTGGATTACGAAACCCCCTCGTTTGCAAATCATTGCGTGATCTACTGTGAAGTTTTCTCCACACGCACATACTGATGGAATGTCATCGATCGGCCAATCATAACGTAGCTTAACAGCATCGCGAAACTCTCTCTTACTGACGTTAAAACCCTGCTCTTGAAGGGGAAGAACAAATAATAACAATAATAGTGATAGTAATAATAATAATTATTATTATTACAATAACATCATCAAAAAATTAGCTCTTTTGTAACTGCCTCGCTTTCTTCTTTGGCCTGATATAACTTTAAGGAGATTTTCCAGTCAGGGGAAGGCTGTTAGGTCGCTAAGATAATTTGTCCCCAATGTTTTGAATGTCACTGAATTTTTAACACCTCATATTAATGTAGTTGATCCGTAAAATCGATATAAAACTGAATATACCAGTAAAAAGGATCGAGGGCGATTTGCCACTGAGGGTAAGAAGGGAAGGTGCCTCGAACATTTCTCATACGTTTGAAATTTTCCCCTGAATTTGTAACTGGGCTCTGGGGTGGTCACTACATAAAAATCGTTTCCGGCAACAAACCGCCAAAGCAACCTGTGGGGGGAAGGAGGGAGGGCGCTTAAAAAGAATTATTCTTAACGTTAGAATCGTTTTGATTTTTTTTCATAAAAATAGAAAATCGATTGGATGATCCAAAACAAATTGACGAAGTTGAACTGAATCATTATTGTTACCAAAAGTAGAAAACAGATAACAAACCTTGAATAAAAATATTTGAATTGTTATCTAAGAGCAAAGTAGATAACAATAAGAATATTGCTGATCCATATATGGCTTATAAGCAATGGTGTAACCTCCGTATGTTTTGCAGTAGATGAATTAATTGCAAAACGCTGCTTTTACGGAGAAACGGGATCACTGTCTACGGACAAATCTTGCCAGTGTACGAATGACCGAACTTTTCCGATGGAATTCGGCGATGGCAGTCGATAACAATCGTAAACTCTTGACCGAAAGGTATATCGTTCTATTTCCCGAATCGGACACTTCACCTCTCACTCTATCACTATTTTCCGTTATTCTTCGTAACATGAAAATCAAGTTCCGATTTTCCATTCCAATGAATCACTTGTAGCCTAACTACTATAACTTTTTTGCGGCCGGACTTGTTTCGTTTTCTGGAAGTCGACAAAGCGCATATCCGCTTAGTTCACATTTCTTTGTTTAGTAAGCTGCTGCAGAGTTTCACTTTCGCAACAAGTCCTCTCAAGATATACAAAGAAAAAAAAAGTTTTCGGAAATGGTTACTAGCTACTAGCTAGGACAAAAGTAAGGTCTAACTTTCAAGATTAAAGTAATACCTTGCTTTCTTGTGAGCTTATTGTATTATCGGGACAAGATGAACGAAAACCTTTCGAAAAACATCTATTTTTTATAAAACGTTTATCGGTAGAGAACAGTAAATTACTATGATGGGAAGCTTTCGGATTTGGTATTTGTATGAATTGGTTTGCCGGGTGCGGTAAAGTTAATTTTATTCCCAAAACTGAGGAATTTCTGAATAAATTGTTCATGCATTGGTAATTGTGGAATTTAGGTTGATGTTTACCTGGAATATTCCTATATTCCTCTCTTAACGTTAGAACATTTTTTTAACTGTATAATGGAAATTTCGGTAAAAGGACCAATTCATCGTCAAGAAAATGCAACGCCTAATTCGATTGCGACGGAAACTGAATGGACGACACTTTACTGCTAAGTTGCAGGCCGAAATGAAAAACACACCTGGAAATAGCGATTCTCAAACCAAAGAAACAAGTACATTTATTTAAGACGACTGAAGATTCTTTGAATGTACACGAATTCTTTCTATTGATTGTTCCTTTCATCACTTTCAAAGGTTTATTTTAACATGGCACCATAGGATTATAGGATTATCACGTGTTAGGTGCCCCATTATCGATCTCGATTCAATTCACGCGTTTTTCTTGACACCAATTTATAAGGTCACGGGTCCAACTCTTGTCCGGATCACTAACCACGGTCTTGGGTAAGGTCATGCTAGCAGTGCTCAACATCTGCCTCAGTTTAGATGATCGCGTTATTGGGCAGTGACGTTTAAGCGGCTGGCCTTGTCGCCCTCATCTCCATACGTAAAACTGGTGGAGGACATAGAAGAACCCACAACCTGATCGAAGAGAAGGGGACGTAGTATCCGGTGCTGTGGTTGCACTCCCACACATCACGGTTGGGTGGAGGCCGGGTGATGGGCTGACCACCTGTCCCTAAGAGTCTTTGCTGGGTCACAGAAACATCCTTGGAAACTTCTTAGGAGGCCTTATGTGCGACTTGGCATGGAAATGATTATACGAAAATTCTAGAAAATTACTTAAATTCTTTCATAAAAGCAAACAGAACGAGAAAAGTCTCATTTTGATCATTTACTTTGACCTTAAATAATCTAAACAGAATTTCAGTTTGGACTTCATTAGTTTTTCCACTCTGATGCACCTCACCCATGCTAATGCTGGTTTATTTGTTTTAGTCACAGAAGCGAGATGATGGACCAAGTGGCAGATAAAGCAAGCAAAAATAACGTTTGGTAAAACATCTAACTTTGGCAAGGTACGATTTCTTTAATATTATCACACTTCAATTTTTTTTCCTTTTCACCTGCCTGTCAGAACAATTCTTGCAAAAGCGTTGCTTTTCTTTGCAAGAACAACACTTTGAAATTTGGTCAGTAACGTAGCCGGTCCGATGCAAGAAAGTTTTTAAAATGTTTGTAAAAAATTTACATATACTGGTACCCTCACAAATATTCATGGAATAAATCATGCTGCTTTACAGTACTGAATTTGAAAAAATTCGTCCTAGACCAAAATACCTCGAGACGTATCAAAACAAAATGAAATCCGTTTAGTTGTTTTCGCAAAACGTTTCAATTTTGAGTTAATCTTGCACTCTGACGTTCCGGCAGCCATTTGAAACTTTAATTTTAAGCCGCTTAAGCTTGGTAATTTGTTGACAAACCAACCAAGAGTAAACTGCGGAACTACAAAATGCGTTCTTTCACTTTCCGGCACTGATAACTTAATTTTTGTATTACTTAAATTCGATAGTGTCGCTTTTGTTTGAGCTGGTTTTCTGAAACTTTCGAAGAGATTTAAAAAGTCCACGTTTAGGGACCGAACTTTGCGAAAACGAAATTTTACCTCTTCACATGACGTTAGTACATTGTCTCTAAACAAATATAGTCGGCAACATCTCTTGGCTGTTTATCAATGTTTTACTAAAAAAAAATGAAATGACCAAACATTTTCATTGATATTACAAGAATGACAATTTGCACTTACATTAACAGGCAAAACTAACTTTGACACTTAAGCTTACCTTTAATTACTTTCAAGGCTGTGGCTGGAACTTGAGCGCCTGCCCATGTATTCTTGTGGGGATGTTTGCGCTGTGTTGTCACGTTGTTGTTGTTCTGTTTATCAAACACTGTTTTGATAAAGCGTGCACATCACTTTTAATTGTTACAAAATCGCAATTAGTACTTTCTCTGAAAGAATATAAGTATCTACAAAAAAAACCTGTCTAAAAAATTCTCACTTTACCGGCCAAAGCAAATTGGTGCTCGCTTTGATATACAAACAGTAAACGCGAGAAAATCGATAGCTTGGTCACATGGAATTGTGTTCAGTTCTAAGGAAACGAGCTTCCGTTGTTACTCGCTTTAAAAAATGCGTTTCTGCATATTGTCATAAATCTAAAAGAATTCAAGAGAGAATTATCAGTTCTAACTAAACTAGAATCAACTATTGAGATTCTGGAAAAAGGAAAATGAAACGACCATCTACAGTTTGATTTGTTATTAATTGAAGAACTCTTTTGTTTTCCCAATAAGACAGGACCTCATAATTACAAAATTCTTATTTCTTTAAGCACAATTGGACGTATTACAGGTGTTAAAAAAGACTCCCTTCAATTTGTTTATTTGTGATTGATTTGAGCGATTGATGGACCTTCTAGAGCTTATAATCTATATAACAGGTATAGCATAAACTATTCTTAACTGAAAGGCTCACGTTCTGTTTTCAGGTTGACTGGGAAAGAGTGATTAAGCCGAGGACGCCAGTGCCACCTTGTCAAGATACAATGGAGTTGCTGTGTTGTACTCAAGCTGTTTCCTGGCTGACAAAAGACAATGCATTTTACGCAAAGCGAAGATGTTGAAGAAAGTGCATACAATTTATACATGGCTGGCTACAAGCATTTAAGCCCGATTTCTGCTTTGATTGAAGAGCTCTTACCATTAAGAGTCTGCAGCCGCCCTGATGAATTAAGAAACACTTGATATATGGCCAAGTACGCTGGAAGTACAGTATATTTATTTGTGCCACCAAATTCATACCCAAAGCCGAAAAATGGCGGAAATCAGACAAGAAATTGGTATAGAGGCACTCTATATTTTAAGTAGAAGAATTTTGAATCTATTTCTTTTGCATGAACAGCAACGAAACTTAAAATTTTAAAATGAAATTGAGAACAATTCAATCTTCGAATCCATTTTATTTTCACATTTAATCTGGTTGGCTTGCCTTCCTATCGAGTTCTGTTTTCACAATCCGCTAGACTCAGCTAAATTAAAAAACAACTTGGAATGTTCTTAGGGTAAAACTGTAGGTGTAATTACTTTGCTTCCAAATCCATACCTCCAAGTCGAAAAATGCCAAAATCGGAAAATCGAAATTGAAATAGGGGCACTCTAATGCATCGTTTGTAGAAGGCGCGTTTTATTTGTTTTTTTAATTTGAAATTTGAAATTAGGATTTATTGTCACTTATGCTGAAAGCTATTTCCTTTCACGGATAGCAACCGAACTTAGAATTTCGCATCAATAGTTGTTTTCGGTGCACATAGTTTACCAATAATATAGTGTCATTTGTTTGGTTTTCCTCAGTTGTGCGTTACTATCGAGTTCTGCTTTTGCAATCTTGACTCGGTTAAAACAAAAAAGAGAATTTTTTTGGCAAAAGTCTTTATTTTGCAATTAGTTTCTTCTTTCGCTGTGTTAAAATTGCAAAGATTTATTTCTTTCCGTCCTTGTAAGTCATAGTTGTGTAAAATGCAGTGAAGACAGCAATAATACATACAAAATAGAGTTTCAGGCGATTTACTTTCAACTTCTGCTATGCGAGTAATTTTTGCGATAATCAGTTTCTTCTTCAGCCTGAAGAGAACAATTCAATGAAGGTTACCGTTACCTTATTCTTCGCTTTGCTTGTCTGGATAGAGGAGGGGGGAAAGAGACCGCAGAGAGAGACTAGGAATGAATAGTACTGCAACAGATAACTTTTAATTTGTAGTGCTGCCGAGCGATGTTTATGATGGAGTTTCTTGAAGATCAAATTACGGTAAGTGGACATTTTCAATTTGAATCCGTAGTAGCTTTCAAATAACATCGTTAGTGCTCGTCGGGAAAGCACATTTTAGATACCTTTTGTCCCCAATTTTTATAATGCACAGTGCGTTACACTTCTCAAGCTGCACAAATACTAGCGGACTGAATAAATTCTAAGACGAACGAAAAAATTCGTCTCGACAGGAAAAGATAGATTCAAATGAACTAAGTTAAGACAGCAATTTTTGGCTTCATTTTCTTCCGTTTTACTAAACAAAAGCTAAGCTAAATAGTTTTCAAGAAAGACATTTTAGAACAAGAGTCTTGGGATTGTGAAACACTCGATAGCCTTTAAAATGACTGATATAATATAAAACGATGCCGAAAAATGACTATTGTATGACCAAATTCTATTCAGTCAACGTTTGATTTTAATACTAAGAAGTAGAAAAGATTAGTTACAATTTCATCACATTGTAAAAAAATAATTTTACAAAATTGAGGTAATAAACACAAACTTACGTTTTCTGAAAGACAAGCGATTAATGTGTTGTAAAACACGCTCGATAGCCTACAAAAAAACAAACATCACTGCGAAAAAAGATAAAACTGCGATGCTTCCTTTGTTTCGGCCAAATTCAATTTCAAGGTACAGTTGCTGTTCATACCAAGAAACAGATTCAAACATTTTACAGTATCACCGTATTGTAACACAGAAAATATAAAAATATTAACTGCTCAAAAAGCCAATATATATCGTGCAGCTTATCTTAAAATCATTTTAAAAAATACACTTTTAAACACACTCACCGCATATTTGCAACTACAAAATGTCAACACAAAGACAACATATGATAATACAACTACTGCAATTAAAACGAAAGACATTCAAAATAAAAACCAAGAAAAAATACCACAAGAAATAAAACAACCGCATCCAAACATGCGGCCAACTTGTCTTCTGTCTCCATGACTTCCTATTCAAAAATACAACTTAGTCCCATGACCTGACATCTCCAACACAACCCCCTCCAACCGGAAAACCCACCTCCTCCCCTCCAGCCGGACTCCTCAACCTCACCCCTCCGCTTGGTTCTGTAGAAGTCTCTCCCCCACCTTCTGGCAACAAAAGCCTACCGCCCACTCCCCTCTCCGTCCCACTCCGTCCCACCCACTCCCCTCTCCTACAGGACCAACCGGAGGGGGTGAGGTGGAGTGGGTGGGACGGAGTCCCACCCACTCCCCTCTCCTACAGGACCAACCGGAGGGGGTGAGGTGGAGTGGGTGGGACGGAGTCCCACCCACTCCCCTCTCCTACAGGACCAACCGGAGGGGGTGAGGTGGAGTGGGTGGGACGGAGTCCCACCCACTCCCCTCTCCTACAGGACCAACCGGAGGGGGTGAGGTGGAGTGGGTGGGACGGAGTCCCACCCACTCCCCTCTCCTACAGGACCAACCGGAGGGGGTGAGGTGGAGTGGGTGGGACGGAGTCCCACCCACTCCCCTCTCCTACAGGACCAACCGGAGGGGGTGAGGTGGAGTGGGTGGGACGGAGTCCCACCCACTCCCCTCTCCTACAGGACCAACCGGAGGGGGTGAGGTGGAGTGGGTGGGACGGAGTCCCACCCACTCCCCTCTCCTACAGGACCAACCGGAGGGGGTGAGGTGGAGTGGGTGGGACGGAGTCCCACCCACTCCCCTCTCCTACAGGACCAACCGGAGGGGGTGAGGTGGAGTGGGTGGGACGGAGTCCCACCCACTCCCCTCTCCTACAGGACCAACCGGAGGGGGTGAGGTGGAGTGGGTGGGACGGAGTCCCACCCACTCCCCTCTCCTACAGGACCAACCGGAGGGGGTGAGGTGGAGTGGGTGGGACGGAGTCCCACCCACTCCCCTCTCCTACAGGACCAACCGGAGGGGGTGAGGTGGAGTGGGTGGGACGGAGTCCCACCCACTCCCCTCTCCTACAGGACCAACCGGAGGGGGTGAGGTGGAGTGGGTGGGACGGAGTCCCACCCACTCCCCTCTCCTACAGGACCAACCGGAGGGGGTGAGGTGGAGTGGGTGGGACGGAGTCCCACCCACTCCCCTCTCCTACAGGACCAACCGGAGGGGGTGAGGTGGAGTGGGTGGGACGGAGTCCCACCCACTCCCCTCTCCTACAGGACCAACCGGAGGGGGTGAGGTGGAGTGGGTGGGACGGAGTCCCACCCACTCCCCTCTCCTACAGGACCAACCGGAGGGGGTGAGGTGGAGTGGGTGGGACGGAGTCCCACCCACTCCCCTCTCCTACAGGACCAACCGGAGGGGGTGAGGTGGAGTGGGTGGGACGGAGTCCCACCCACTCCCCTCTCCTACAGGACCAACCGGAGGGGGTGAGGTGGAGTGGGTGGGACGGAGTCCCACCCACTCCCCTCTCCTACAGGACCAACCGGAGGGGGTGAGGTGGAGTGGGTGGGACGGAGTCCCACCCACTCCCCTCTCCTACAGGACCAACCGGAGGGGGTGAGGTGGAGTGGGTGGGACGGAGTCCCACCCACTCCCCTCTCCTACAGGACCAACCGGAGGGGGTGAGGTGGAGTGGGTGGGACGGAGTCCCACCCACTCCCCTCTCCTACAGGACCAACCGGAGGGGGTGAGGTGGAGTGGGTGGGACGGAGTCCCACCCACTCCCCTCTCCTACAGGACCAACCGGAGGGGGTGAGGTGGAGTGGGTGGGACGGAGTCCCACCCACTCCCCTCTCCTACAGGACCAACCGGAGGGGGTGAGGTGGAGTGGGTGGGACGGAGTCCCACCCACTCCCCTCTCCTACAGGACCAACCGGAGGGGGTGAGGTGGAGTGGGTGGGACGGAGTCCCACCCACTCCCCTCTCCTACAGGACCAACCGGAGGGGGTGAGGTGGAGTGGGTGGGACGGAGTCCCACCCACTCCCCTCTCCTACAGGACCAACCGGAGGGGGTGAGGTGGAGTGGGTGGGACGGAGTCCCACCCACTCCCCTCTCCTACAGGACCAACCGGAGGGGGTGAGGTGGAGTGGGTGGGACGGAGTCCCACCCACTCCCCTCTCCTACAGGACCAACCGGAGGGGGTGAGGTGGAGTGGGTGGGACGGAGTCCCACCCACTCCCCTCTCCTACAGGACCAACCGGAGGGGGTGAGGTGGAGTGGGTGGGACGGAGTCCCACCCACTCCCCTCTCCTACAGGACCAACCGGAGGGGGTGAGGTGGAGTGGGTGGGACGGAGTCCCACCCACTCCCCTCTCCTACAGGACCAACCGGAGGGGGTGAGGTGGAGTGGGTGGGACGGAGTCCCACCCACTCCCCTCTCCTACAGGACCAACCGGAGGGGGTGAGGTGGAGTGGGTGGGACGGAGTCCCACCCACTCCCCTCTCCTACAGGACCAACCGGAGGGGGTGAGGTGGAGTGGGTGGGACGGAGTCCCACCCACTCCCCTCTCCTACAGGACCAACCGGAGGGGGTGAGGTGGAGTGGGTGGGACGGAGTCCCACCCACTCCCCTCTCCTACAGGACCAACCGGAGGGGGTGAGGTGGAGTGGGTGGGACGGAGTCCCACCCACTCCCCTCTCCTACAGGACCAACCGGAGGGGGTGAGGTGGAGTGGGTGGGACGGAGTCCCACCCACTCCCCTCTCCTACAGGACCAACCGGAGGGGGTGAGGTGGAGTGGGTGGGACGGAGTCCCACCCACTCCCCTCTCCTACAGGACCAACCGGAGGGGGTGAGGTGGAGTGGGTGGGACGGAGTCCCACCCACTCCCCTCTCCTACAGGACCAACCGGAGGGGGTGAGGTGGAGTGGGTGGGACGGAGTCCCACCCACTCCCCTGCTGGGTCTTCATTAATTCAGTCACTTTAATTAGGTGCTATTTAATTTACATATTTAGCTTATAGACATTTGACAAATTAATGAGTTAGAATAGCTAAGTTTTTTATATTTTGACAACTTGCACAATACCATAATGCAATCTGTTTTGGAGGTTCTTTACATAAAAACAATAGAAATAAATTTACTCTTGGGACTGGATTATGCTCTAGTAAACAGGACACCTACTGTTTTAATGCAAATAACCCCCCAAGATGAACGGTATTATGGGATTTGTGCAAGTAGTGTATTCAAGACAAAAATAGACTGATTGATTCTTTTATTTGGAAGGAATTGGAACCCTGGTTTTATTGATTTCTGGACTTCTTTTTTAAACATTTACATATAGACAAATCTTGTCCTCTTTTTGTAAGAGGTGTTGCTATTATGCTTGCAGTGAGGAGCTTTCCTTGTTTGACTGAGCTACTCTTTCTGTGCTTTCTCACCGTAAAGGTTTTAATTGGCATAAGTGGATTGAAAGAACACCAATATTTTTTTCCTTAAAGAGGTTTTGGGATGCGACTTCCTCTTTTTTGTTATTAAATGTGTTCTCTCATAGGGTCAACGGCGATACTGATTTAATAACATTGAGAGATTTATATGGCACGTTATCCCAAAGTGCTTTACAGGACTTTATGGGGGACTTTGCCAGACTGCTTTTTAGGGCCAAGTTGCAGCCTCGCAGTTTACTATCCTATTGAATGGTAAGATACACAAGTGCCCCCAGAACAGAATAAGTTATAGACGATCACACTGGGGACTACGTTCCCTACTCTTTCCGAACATTGTCTGGTTTCTTTAACGTCCCAGAGAAAGCTAGAAAGTCTGACCATTTGCAGAAGTCGTCACAAAGCCAGCACTTCCTCCTAAGTTATTTGAAGGCCCCGGGTTTTGGTCCGGTCATGGTTTGAACCTGCGACCTCCCGCACAGCAGCCTGGTGCTCTACCTGAACTGAGCTAAACGGTCGGCGGTCACGGCACAAAAGAAAATATTTAGTAAATTAAGAGTTTATTTCCCAGAGGATTAGCATGGCAAACCAACATAGCTACCAGGACGGCATATGAAAACACTATTTGTTGTGACTAAAGCCCTGCCATATTTGCTGTTTCCCGGATGTAATTCGAGTTGTTCGAGGGAGGGGTAGAAAGTTACCCAGCCCTCCCCAGGGCTTAAGTTCTTTTGCTTGGGGTGCTTTACAGTTTGCGACGCAAGTTTCTGATAGAGTTTCCCTTACTCGTGCTCTCCTTATACTGTCGAGTTTTTTTTTCGTCTTTGAAATTTTTCGAATTTTTTATTTTTCCACTTGAGTTTTATTTAAGACAGCGATTTGCGTAAATACTAGGTTAACCATTTCGATTCCCACCCCGTCTTTATACTTGCCCAGGTTTCCTCTCTCGACCATTTTCACTTTTAACAACAACTACTCCCTATTTTTAACGATTGTTCAAGTCATTTTCGAGGTGGTATTCTTTTTCTGTCTTGAAAATCCCAATTTATAGAAAATATGAAGTTAGCGACGAGTGTTAATTTCTACGATAAAAAATTCTTGTGTGGGATTCTGTGGACCACGATAACTGATACAAATAAATCCTGCAACCCACGAGGCTTTAACAATTACCTGTGTAAAAATAAATTGCTCAGACACAGAGGGTTGACCACGTTGCCCTTCATAAGGTTTGTGGCCGTTTAATCATTATTAGTGTATAGCTTGGTCATCATATCCTCCCATTTACTCTGGGGGTTTTAGTTGAAAAAACGTTGAATGGGAGAGCAGGACTATCTTTTAGAAACTGTTTCCACGTTTGCATTGTAGCTCAATTAAGAAGCAAGCGTTAATGTCGGCTTTTACCGTTCAAAGTCTACAAGTTATAACTCTCCGGAGCTAAGAAGCGAAAATATATTTTATTCCACAAAACCCCGGTCAGATAAAGCTGGTTTCCAGTCTTTCTAAATAAAATGAAATTTCCCTGAAGGGTGACCTTTTTCTTTATTCGCATCCTTGGGCCAAATGCACCAATGGGTCTTTGGTCATCTCCTTCATAACCTAAAAGGAAATGAAAACGTTACAGTTCCGTCTTCAAGGTAAAAGCAAGATTAGTTCATGGATGGCCCCAATGTTTTAACATAGGCTGGCGGGAAGCTGGGACTCAAAAACAGCAATTAATGTACAAAGTGTGGAACTGTTATAATTGTACCACTCAATTCCAGCAGTGCCCTTGTCCCATTCCAGGCCAATCCCCGGGCATGAGCATTTAAACCAATTGGAAAATTCCCAGGGATGAGGACAACAAAGGTGGTGAAATGCTCTTAGGGAAACAACTCTTAAAAATTGGATAAATCATCATAATTTTGCATGCCCGGGTCTGTTCAGAGTGGAAGTCACTGCTGCTCAAACAAATCATAAAGAAGCAAATTCGCGCATTTTTCTATAGTGCTCCATATAAACATTTCTCGAGGTTATCTTCAAATCACATAGCCTCCCTACTTTGAATGCAAAATTTGATAATCTGATAATCTGTCATAATGTGAAACCGAATCGTTGTTCATTTTGAACGAATAAATGCACGAGACATAACAGCAATGTATTTGAATTGACAACACATACATCTAGAAACCTCTACTAACTTGTTTAAGGGACGGACCATTAGAAAAGTGGTGGGTGGTGGGGGGGGGGGGACTTTTTCAGATTGTATGATTTTTTTCACGGCCATTGCCTCTGCAGGATTGTTTTTTGAGGGGGGTTAAGTCCCCTGCACGAATTTATTTTTGGCATTTTGTTTGGTTTATTTGTTTTTCTTCTTTTGCTTGATGCTTTAACTAGTGAGTATTAAGTTCATGCCAATGGGTTTTTGTTATAAATGTTACATTTAGTACACATTAATTAAAAGATTGTCATAATCACTTAATTTTGTTATTGTTCGGTGTGTGATATTGTTATGATACTGTTAGAACTGAATAATATTGTTATGATATAGTCAGACATATAAATGTTGGCCAATCAGAGACCAGGCATTTATCCACCTCTGGTCAATGATGCAAATGTTAATTTTATTTAATAGGTTGAAGTCAAGTTTATAGTACATTTGAGGTCTCAGACACTTCCAAGTTGAAAATGGTTTACATGAAGTGCCACTGCCTCAAATGGCCCTGCATTGCATTTTGGAAATTATAAATTTTATTTGTTCATTACTCTTGTAATATAATTCATCATTGAGATGCAGCAAATTCTATGACGTATAAGTATCAAATAAAAAATGGTCAAATAAAAATTTTTTCGGTGATACATTGAACTGTTGACTATAACTGATACAAGAGAACTTTGCTATTAAATATTGATCCCACTGGGACTAAAAAGCAGAAGAAAAGTGTCTGTACTTAGTGGTGAAGTTAAAAGGCACAACATCAGTTCTACATGTTTTTTTAAATACATATTGGTACCGGCAACATAAATAACCCTAAACGATAGTAGAAGATTAAACTTATGTAAGAAAGCGTTACAGTTTGGTATGCGTGTGCATATCTGTGCCCACAATCTTCATTTATACATTTCAGTTGTAAACTCTTTCCTGTGATGATGTTGAGGGTTTCAAAAGTTGGTGTGTGCTTGCTTTAAAGTGCAAACGAATCAAGCAGGATGACCATTTATAGCACATGGTTTTATCACTTTTTAGCCAAGGGTTTTTCTGCAAGGGCTTTTATCCATGATGGGGTTGCTGCACACAAAATGTATCAGCTAGAAAGGGAAATATGTGTTTTCCCAATTGCAGAAAAATGGGGATCAATACTGTGTATAAATTAGCTGTCAAAGTGCCCTTCAGGTAGGTACAGTTTGTCAGCTCAATAGTACAATTCACTCTGCAGGAAATTTTTTTCTTCACTTCTTCTTTACATGATTTTTTTATAGCTACCTTCCCTTGCATGAATTCTTTTTTTTTTTGGTATACCCCACCCATCACTTTTCTGATTGTCTGTACCTAATCCTTGTTTGGCAGTGATTTCACCACAGAGTTTTCAACTTAGGAAGCGGAGTCATCGCTGGGTAGGCAAACCCCAGTAGTAAAACTTCAAATGCCCCACCTCTGGGATTAGATGAAGAGCAAATTCCCAGCTAATACACAGAGTGGGGGATCGGTGAGCACTGCTGGAATTGGCTGGCACATAAAGGAAAGAAATATGCAACGTCTAGTTTGCCAGGTTTTGTATAATGTGACCCATATTGTACAAGCAATTTAATCCCAAACTTCCTGCTAAGTAGTGGACACCAACTAAATGGCTTCAGTTTTGTGTAGCAATACCGTGGGGACAGTCTGGCAAACCACAACAAACAGAACCAACACAAAAAGCCAATTGAAATGGGAAGCACGCATACCATAACTTGCACTTCCTATGGGAAAGTGTACGTAAAAACAAGTCACCCTACTAGCCTGCGAGCAAGCTCTCTGGGGCAGTCTGCTGGCGGAGCTGGAAAAGGAGATCTTGCAACTACGTCTCTGTAATTTGAATATCTGCATCAAATCTTTCGATGCAAAATGCTGATTGGCAGATGCTTTTGAGTATTTTATAGAAAAAGCGCAATATAAGTATTAAATGTTATTGTTATTATTATTATTATTATTATTATTATTATTATTATTATTATTAGCTCCTCACCATTTTTTGTGTACCAGTGCCCATAACTTGTGCTGTCAAAAGAAAATGGAACCATTTTTTTCTGTCAATGGGGTGTGCATTTATTAATGCAAAAAAACAAACAAACATGTCATGTCCTTGCTTTTCATTTCACATACCATTTCCAATCAGTAAAAGTATGCATACGAGAACCTTTCATTTATGCACAAGATTTATGCTGACTCTTATCCTTTTTGCTTGAGGATTTGTTTTCAGATTACTGAAAGGCGACAGAATGACCACCACAGTCAACACACTGATGATGATAACAACAGTTTAGAACTCTTTAAGCCCTGACATTAACATGCACATTCTCTTAATAACTGGTCTTGTCTGAGCATGGAGCATTTGGTCAAAGGAAGAACTTGAGGACACACTCAGGGCCAACATCTAGTGAATAACAGTGCAATATAAGTATTAAATATTATTATTATTATTATTATTATTATTATTATTATTATTAACACCTCCTCACCATTTTTTGTGTACCAGTGCCCATAACTTGTGCTGTTGAAAGAAAAGGGAACCATTTTTTTCTGTCAATGGGGGGTGCATTTATTAATGCAAAAAACAAACAAACAAACAAACAATTGACCTAGTAGTATAATGGTTTGACACTGACTAGTTTTTGATGTTATGTTCAAGACGTTTCGGCTGGTGCTTAAGCCTTCATCAGTTGGAGAAAAATAACGCGTGATTCAAATAAAAAACAGCTCGTCGAGCACGCACCTAGAACTATCTGCGTGCAGTTTCCTGAAAACGTAGCGCGAGACTTATGCGCATGCCAGAGACTTGTAGACCTCTGGGATGGAGATGTGGTCATTTCCAGAATGCGCATCCTTAATTGAAAACCAGGCTTCCAAGAAAAGTCGCTCATGATAATTAGCCTCATGTCCAACAACTTCAACATTTCCAAAATCCACTACCATCCACTACTCTATTTTTAAACAATTGACCCTTGTTCTTTCATGTCCTTGCTTTTCGTTTCACATACCATTTCCAATCGGTAAAAGTACGCATACAAGAACCTTTTATTTATGCACAAGATTTATGCTGACTCTATCCTTTTTACTTGAGGATTTGTTTTCAGATTACTGAAAGGCAACAGAACAAACACTACAGCCAACACACTGGTGATGACAACAACAGTTTAGAACTCTTTAAGGTGGTTCGAAATAGTTTTCATTTTCTTTAGACAAGTTCTACAAATTCTTTTCTAAGTTATGTTTGGTTCATTGTATCGCTATGAAATTTGGCACAGAAATAAAAGAAAACCTGTTACCATGGCAACCATATGACGCATTCAGTTGAGCCCCTAAAATCGAAATCTTTTATCTTATTTAAAAAATAGGTCGGTGAAATCTTCTCAAACTTCTATATTATATGTTGCCAGGAATGATCTTCAAAATATTTCAATTTAAAAGAATTCTGTAGGGAAGATTAAGAATAAAACTACTTTTTGATTATTGCTATATTCATTTATTCCCTACCTACAGAATTTTTTAAAAGTCGGACTATAAACGCAGTCAATTGATCTTAGTTGTTACCGAAAAAATCGAAAAAGTCTACCAAGCAAAAGCGGAAATATAAGTGAGTAAAGTTACGAAATTTCAAACATTTGGAGTCGACAAGATTAGCATTTGAGCATGCACAACACACGCGTGCTCTTACCTTTTACAGATATGGCGTGAGTTGTTTACGAGCGCGCGCTCTCGGTTAAAAACCCTTTTGAGCCTCCTTAAGCCCTGACATCAACATGCATATTCTCTATATCAAAAGGTTTGAAGACTATATTCTGGGAGGCAGGGAGAGGCACAAAATCAGTGGCATTATTAGTCAGGCAGAAATGGAAGCCTACACTGTATATTAAAGCCAGAAGTGCCTACGCTACTATCACAACTGAAGGGTGACTGCTTAGTAGGGGGTGGGGGTGGGGGTGGGGGTGTTTGAAAGGGTAGAAGGCTTGTATACGGTTGGTGCGCAGCTAAACATGGGCGTAACCCTCTTTGGTGGTGAGCCACATCCCTTTTGGTTAGTGTCCCTTAATGGAGGTAAAAAATGGGGTTCAGGACCCAGAAAAAGACTGGCCCCATCCACTGAATAGAGGTGTTGCTTTGAATCATCACTGACATTTAACTCCCAAGATCTGATTATTAATTTTCCTTTCTGGCTGCTGTACAGTTCCTTGTACATCAATAACAGAATTTGTGGTTGTATCAAGATAACACCCTCTGGTTGTCTATTCTCGTCACCTACCTTCTGTGCAATGTCGGAAGTTAAATGTTAATCACTTCTGGGAGTAAAGGGTTAAAGAACCATTAATTTTCCTTTGGAGTGCTTCTCCACTATGGAAAGTAAAAGCAATGAATCAAATAGCATAATTAAACTTGGTTGAGCTCAACACTGAGAGAAGCTTAAGCATTCGACCACAAAACATCCTAAAATCTGGCTCACCAAAAGATCCAGGTAATGCTTCTCTGCACCTTGTGCCTTTGCTATTCCAAGTACTGCTCCAGATTACCAAGATGTATATGGACACAGAATTACTCAATATTTCATCACCTCCTTCCTAAAACAACAATGTACACTCTATCAGTCAGACAAAATTGTGTCAGTCAACAAGTTGATAGTCTGCTGACAGGTGCTGTTTTAGTACACAATCCAGCGTGTATTTACAAGATTATTTACTTTCGTTTTAAAAAAAATGTTTATAAATGAAAAATGCACACCATGCTATTTTCTGAGACAACATTGAAATGTAAACAGCACAACTGATGGGGTCTGACTGAGTAGTGCAATATAGTTTCTGGTCTAGAGTTCTTTTTCCCAAGATCTTCCTTTGTACAAAGAAATGCTCTAAAAGATACCAAGATGTCTTGCATGTACCCACGCATATCCCATCGATGAAATCAATAACCGATGACCAACTGATGGCGAAGATTCGTGTGGTTATCAATATTGGTTTCAAGAACAGTTGATAGAACTTCTTGCATAGACATAATGACACAGAAAGGCAATGGTGGGCAAGTGGGTAATTCGCGTACACGTGCAACGCGGTATATTCTTGGCGTTGAGAAGACTGGGTTGGAATTGTTTTACCAATTTCGTCCCCAGGGCTTCCTAAAAAAGGCGGATGATTGCACAGGAAGCATGCGTGACATCAAGGTTGCTGTGCCAAAGTAAATCCATGGCAATCGATGAATGCTTTTGGGTGGTTATCGATTTATCATCGATTGACCAATACCAGTCAATACCAATTAACTAATTTTATCGATTGATTGATTGATTGGTTTTGATGCATAGTAATTATGTTTCATGTGCACTGTTTTTCTGGTTTACTTGTACTGTATACAGGTAGTGGGCCAGTCCTGGAACTTTGGCTACTGGCTTCTTCGATATCTTCATACAAACTCAAGATGAATTATGATTGTGGCATTGTCTATGGAATCTTTCACAAAGAATAAATATTTATCTTATCTACAGTTACACCTTGGTACATGAGGCATTGTATTATTGGTATTATTCGGTGTGCAGACTTCTTAGTGATATCTGTTGACCAAAATGCTTCATTTCCTAATGTGTGCACAAAGTTCAAGTTTATTAGGATTTTAACAAATAAATGCAAAAACAACACTAACCCACAAATAGCTAAGGCTAATCTATGAGGGTGGCATATAGGATAGCTTAGAGAGTAGATCTAGTTGTGAGCATTTCATAAGTAAAGAGATATGCACATTATATAATAATTATTATTGGTATTAAAGACTAAAAAAAGAAGTAGCAGTAGGTGTCTATGAGAATTTGGAAACATGGAAGCATTTTCATTGAAAATCAAGGAGCTCTTTACATAACTAGTAAAGAGGTACATGCACATTATATTATTGGTATTAAAGACTACGAAAGAAGAAGAAGTAGGTGTCTTTGAGAATTTGGAAACATGGAAACATTTTCACTGAAAATCAAGGGGCTGAAAATTTAATTTATAAAATAACTAAGATAGTACGCGGGCTCGGATTGGTCAAGAGGCATGTTTGTATGAGAGTATGTAAACACGGTTGTGACTTCAACTTGTTTGGCTTTCCACGCACTAATCACGCCAGCACGAATTTGAAAAAGGTTTTGAGTCGAAAAACTCGACAAGTTTACTTTATTTACCCATTTCCTCGTCGGTTGAAACTTGGAAAATCTTTAGAAACATGCTGTGTCAATTTTTTTTCGCTTGAGCTGACATTTTCAGCGAGAAAAACCCGTATTTTGGAAAGCATCTTTTTTGCAAAACAAAAACTGATTACGCGTACAAGCTTCGTGTACAAGACTTCGCGACTGGTAAGAATTTCTCTTTTAATCAATGTTCTAAACAAGAGCGTTTGTTTTTTTGCTCGGGAAAGTTGTTTTATAAAAGCAATAGAAAACTTTTTTCCTGTCTTTGCATAGCCTGATATAAACACTTGAAGGGTTGGGAGAATTCTTGACAGTTATGCAAACCCTCAACTTCGTCTCGGGTTTGCATAACTGTCTCGAATTCTCCCAACCCGCTCTCGTGTTTATATCAGGCTATGCAAACACGGAAAACGTTTTCTATTGCTTAAATAGCCAATCTTTTGCCAGGTACCAGAACCTCAGGAGAAACCTACACCATGCTAAACTAATTTCCAACGTGTCTAGCCAGTAAGATGAAATTACACTCTCACATTCAGAAGTAGTATCAAATTCAATATCCATCTATAATGTAACTGACCATCTATTATGATAAAGCTGCCTCTTTAGTGTGCTTTCCTACTCATTCCATTTCAGTGGCTAGTTTGTAAGGTAACTTTCTTTACCCAAACATTATGTACCTACCAGAATAATTTATTTGTAAAATACAAAATTCTTTCTTTTCAAAATGCAAAGCTAAAATGAGAAACACTAAGACTATTACATACATACAAAGTGGAACTTTACAAATAAAAATAAAAAATTTATGTATTTCATGTAACAGACACCTCATCTGTACTTGGACGCAACACCTATGGTAGTGTGAAAGAAAAGAAAAGGAAAACTAGAGAGTCACACAATAACATAACTCCTAATGCCATGCTCAAACATAGCCAGGGCAGGGCTGTGCTCTAGCAGCGCCCGGTCGCCCCTGGCGACTTGCTTTTGCCATCGGGCGACCAGGAAATATTAGTTTTTGCACCAAACTTATATGCTGAGCGCCCTGGATTTCAAGGGTTTAGAGGTTTGGGCGCCCAACTACTTTTCTTAGAGCACAACCTTGCAGGGTGTCTGACATTCTTACAGTGTCTGATAAAGAATTTCAGGTCAAGATGGCAAGATACTTGAAAGAGTGCAGGCCAAAAAAGTTGTGGTCCTAACCACTGGAACCTGTAGTTTCCTTTTTCCCCTTACATGTGGGTTATATGGACTAGGAGTGTGCTCATGGAACAATTATACCCAGGAGCCATATTGGATAGGCCTTTGTGAACCATACCTAACATGCTCTGGACTCTCTTATCCTTTAGTGATACCATATTGAGATTACTGAGTAAAACTGAGTAAAAACTTGATATGTCCCTTAAGACTAAGCAAAGCACCAGCTTATTAACCTACTCTAGCTTGTCAGAATTCCGTGCACCACAAAAGTGCCAAACAGTACTACAAGAATGAAAAATAGGTTGTACAAACGCTTTGTATAGACGTACCAGTTTATAGATCCAGAAAGGACATTTCTAAGGCATCCAATAACCCTAATCTGAGTATTTACATCCTCGTGATATATACATGTAAGACTTAATGGTTATTATGTATTTGTTACAGTCATCTTAGGGGTGGGTGGAGACTCCCACGACAGTGAAAACTGATTGAGAGTTTTATGTAAGTCGCCAACTTACGGACATTCAGCACCTTAAACATCAACAAGCAACAATACATGAATAGACCTAACACGGGTGCTTACTAGTCACTGCGCTAGTCGCCAACTTACGGACATTCAGCACCTTAAACATCGGCAAGCAACAGTACATGAATAGACCTAACACGGGTGCTTACTAGTCATTGCGCTAGTCGCCAACTTACGGACATTCAGCACCTTAAACACCAGCAAGCAACAGTACATGAATAGACCTTACAAGAATGCTTACTAATCACTGTGTTAGTTACCGACCTACGGACTTTCAGCTCCATAAACAGAAAAAATCCACAACTTACGACGGAAAACTAATGATGATTTCCTGGCGAGGACTTTCAAAGAAAGGTTTTCTAGGGCCCCTGAAAGATTAACACACAAAAGTCCATAAGTGCACCTTATGTCAAAAGACGATTCAAATTTTTGGCACCAAAAGCACACAAGAAACAGACGACGCAAAAAAAGTGCCAAAACGATAAAAAACGTTCCGAGTTGTTCCATTTTACTACTTGAGATTTGTTCTAAGAAGAACAGTTGTTCTGACAGAGAGATGTTTTTCCTACAAGAACAGTTAAAAACAGTTGAATGGATACTTGTGATAAATCCGTTTACAGAAGGAGAGAGCTTCGCCTTACACGAGTGATTTTGGAATGAGGAGACACAAAAAATCCACATTTTTAAATGCGCAGTTCATTAGTACAGTTGTACACTGTATGTGGATCGAAATGCACCAATAAATAATGAGGAGAAAATTGTCTCCAAAGAGCTAGATGTTGCTAAGCTTGCAAATAGTGAGACTCAGAACACATTCAGAGACAACATTGCATCTGCCCTTGAGGACGTTGTTGACACTGAATATAAGGATGCGCCCAGCCACTGGGCAGAGCTTCGCACAAAATTATTCCAGGCTTCAGCAGACTCACCAGGATCTGCGAAGAAAAAGCATCAGGATTGGTTTGATGAGAATAAGGCTTCAGTGAGCTCACTGCTTAATGAACTCCATTCACTACCCATTGAGTATATAAACAACTTCAATCTCCAGCATCTAAAAGCTCAGACTAAGGTGTTTTTACTGCTTCTGCGTGAATTACTCTTTGCAGATGACTGTGCACTGATTTCTCACACTGAGGACGAGCTACAGAGCATCCTCAATGACTTCACGAGAGCAGCATCATGCTATGGCCTCACCATCAGCATAAAAAAACCGAAGTGATGTTTCAGCCGAAACCAGGCAGCTCCTCTCGCGATCCTGTCATTAAGATCGGCGATAAACAGCTGAAGGTTGTGCTGAAGTTCTGCTACTTGGGCAGCTTTCTCTCACAGAATGCTTGCATAGATGATGAAATCGCTTCCCTTCCCTTCTGTGGTCAGATCATGGTATTCGCCTCAGCACAAAGATTGGTGTATATACAACAGTTGTGCTAACCACGCTCTTGTATAGGAGTGAATCTTGGTCCTGGTACCACTGTCATGTGAAAAAACAGGACCAGTTCCATCTCAGATGCCTCCGAAAAATCTGTGGCATCTCTTGGAAGGACAGAATACCAAACACTACTGTACTTGAATGTTGCGAGATAGAAGGCATTGAAGCTTTGCTCATCAAGGACCAACTCTGATGGGCTGGACATCTTACTCGCATGGAGGAAAACAGAATACCAGAGGCACTCTTCTATGGGGAGCTGGTCAGCGGTCAGCATTCACGAGGAGGTCAACACAAAAGGAACAAGGATGTTTTGAAATACAACCTGAAGGCATGTGATATACACTGTACCCATTGAAACCTGGGAGAGACAAGCTCTTAACTGTCCTGAGTGGCACACCGCCTGCCGTGTTGGCATAGAGAGATTTGAACGTCGTCGCATCAAGCAGCTTCAGGAAACCTGCATAAGCCGACATGCTGCACAAAACCAACCAGTGCCAAACAACGACTATGTCTGCCCAGACTGCTAACATCATTGCCGCTCACGTATAGGCTTGATCAGCCACCGCAGAAAGCATGCCACCCTCCTCAACTAATGCTTCTGAGAGAAAGGAGATCTGTCGGAACGACGGCTCAGACCACCACATGTGTGTAGGTATCGGTCCTAAAGTGCACCATTAATCAGTCTCATTTCTTCTTCTCTTCTCTCCTACTTTCTTACAACATATTTTACGCTATAAATATAATGCAAAT
>OX419344.1:3710884-3728384 GCA_948470475.1 Galaxea fascicularis | reverse complement strand
GAAAATTCAATAAGCTATTGACAGACATTATTCAAGGAGTTGTTCAATGTGAATATGTTTTGTTGTTGTTGACGTGAGTGATATTATTCATTGTTGTAAACCACTTTCTTGGTTTTTGAAGTACCTTTTGTTGTTGTACAATTTTAAAAACCTGAAATATTGTGCCTTTTGACTGCTTTTTCTGTGACTAGCCAGGCTGTAACAGTAGCAACCTTTGTGGCTTCATAGTAATTTCCTTTCCATGATATCACTACTGAATGGCATTTCTTAGAATATGTCCTAGCATAACGAAAACACAATAATCCATGGTAAAAAATCAATGTTAAAAACTCTGGTTTGGAACAAACCTAATTGTCTATATTCTACTCTCTCAAAGGTCTCAAGAGAACAAACAAAAAAGAAAATGAAGAAAGCCCTGGCAAAAGCAGGTAATAACTCTAACATTGATCATTCACTTTCTCTGATGGTAGAATGGTGATGGTTAAAACTTGACTGTTTTGCTTATTTTTGTTTATCAGAATCCAAAGATGAAATTCTTAAAAGAGACAAAGCTACAAGAGAACTGAGTGAGTTTCTTTGTCATATTCACCAGCTTGTCATGTTGTACACAGGGTGTCTTCAGGGCACCTCTAAGCTTCATTCATGAGTTCCCCCCTAGTGCTTCATCCTGTGTAATGAGTGGTTTTCATCTGAGTGTCATGAAACCAAAACCATAGCAATTACTCCAACCAGATCAGGGAACCAGTAATAACATGCAACCAGTGCCCAGCACAGGGAAATGTGTGCATGCAACTCGTGATTGGTTTTGGTTTAGCTTCTCATTGGTTTGGAAAGTGGCATGAATTTGTCAGTCAGTCATTCAATGTCCAGGGTTGTCAAAAAGATTTTAAGAAGGAGGAGAATCTAGGAAAATAGAGGCACTCAAGGGGTAACAACACTATTTTCCCCCTACATTTTCTATTTTTACTGGTGAATCATAGCCGGTGAAACTAGGAAATTAGCTGGCGATATCGCCGGTTGTCAACACTTTTTGACTACCCTTAATGCCCCCCTTAAACAATCATTCCCAGCACTACACTTATCCGGATTATCGTACTCCACTTACGTAGTTATGATATGACTCCAGGGTTCAAACCATTTTCAATAATTATTGTTATTTTGGTAAGAATTTTGTCAACCAATCACAGAGCAAGCTAAAGTGAAACAAAAGCAAACACAATATTATTATTACTATCAACAGTCAATCGAAAACCACTCTAATAATGATTGTTCATTCTTCCAGGTTCATCCTGGGTATCCTGTGGTGGGGAGGAAACTCCCATACCTAGATAACTGATGCTTCTGAACTGGGTCAAGTTTTATCTGTTGAACTTAATTCTAGCGCTATGAATCTCATACCAATCAAGTCATATTTGCAATGCCAATTATTTTCCATTGGTGTATTTTAAATAAAGATTTTTCCTGTATAAGTTTTAAACATGCCAAGTTTTATACATGTTAACTGATTTATGATATGTTGTTTAACAGAAAATCTGAAACCTGATAAAGAAGCAATATTACGTATTGAAAGCAATGAGTTTGTTCCTCAGTCATTTAGCTCATCTGCCAACTCAAGAGGTCAACAGGTAATGATTTCCGGTCAATGATCTTTGTTTTAAAAAAAAATTGAAGTATCCTTTGTGGTCATTTGTACCATGTTAATATTTAGAATGTACTTCAGGTAGATAGTGTAGTTATCACTTCTGTTCAAGAGTCTTTAAGTTAGTGTAACAGTTTTATTGCATGACATTCACAATCAAGACTGCATCTTCATTGGGGGTTCATTGTTTGGTGCATGAATTATAGAGCAAAATTTGGCCCTTGTTTGTCTTGCAAATCAACAACATTTGAAGTCCATAATTTGTATCCGCTTCACTTCATAAATATTTCATTTCTGGTGTTTATTTTACAAATGGGTAACATCTCAATATTGAATCGTTAGTCATGAAACTCTATCAGATCAAGTAGTGACGTATGCTGCTTCACTGTCAACCATACAGACAAACTCTACAAGCACTTTTGTTGCTAGCAACGTCCACAAGATTGAACTAAACTACTTTTTTTTTCGTCGTTTCTTTACTGTTCGGTTTTGATTGCTTAGATACACTTGAACTTGAGTAAACGTATATATGCCGGCGAAACTTACATAGCTTCCAAATCTGCGCATCTTCTGTTAGCGACATAGAGTTCTTCAATAATGATTTTAAGTTTTGTCCTCGGCATTCTGCGATAATTTTTTCACTCTCTTGTATGGGTTTTTCCAATGCTGCTATTTGCGCTTCCCTATGTGAAAGAAAGGCAGTTGTTATTCATAAGGCATGATCTCTAGGCGTAGATATTTAATGAATATTGGCTGAGTATCGTTTTCTTCTTACCCTTTCGGCTTTGGTAACAGTGATTACTCCTCACCAGTCCGTTCCAGGTTAACCCGAATCCGAGCGGCAGAGGCTTGTTAGCTAGCTTGTACTAGCGTGCTTTTCAGCCTCACTGGACTTGATCGAAGTTTGTCACTTATGTAAGCGAGTGCCCTAAACTAACGAGCTCGAGATCTGTGAAAAATGATTTACGCTACACACAGCAATTTCACGGTACCAGCCTTTCAGAACCGTCGGAAGTCGGAACTCGCAAGTGACCCAGTCCTCGGTCTCGGAATCGTCGCAGAATCTGCGGATTCCTGGTAACTAGTGTCTGTTTATAAAATGACTTTCAACTCGTCACCTGTTTCAGAGCTGGTGGTCAAAATCAATGAATCTAAGTTACACCGTGATATTATAAAAAAAGATCAAAGTAAATATAAGCCTATCAACAGTGCACCGTTTTTGTCGTGTCGCAAACAAACTTTTTGAGTTATTTACTTTACAGAGGATGAGTTCTCTTACATTACAACATACGATAAAGAAAGTGTAAAACAGTTTCTACCGCAGTTACGAGTCGCGCTTGCCAGGTGCGCACTCATGTCCGATATCAAAGGTAAGTTATTGCTTGGTCGTTTGATTTAGTAGTTTTTAAAGATATAACGTGTACTTAATTGCTCGTTTCTTTCACCTTAAATGCCCGGTCTGAAATTAAATCTTCTGTAGTCATGTTGTTCAGTGTTATTTCCGTGTTCCTCAGTCTTCACGTTATCCATACACATCGATGTGCAACTGGCTTGCGAGAGCATCTTCAGTCAATAAGAACACACACCGAGTGTGTCAATCTAAAGGTTCTTAACTCAGTACACTAGCTGGCACGATTGGAGTGGAGTACATAATTTACGCAAACAACCGTGACAATTTACAGCCAAGAGAGTGCAGGCGATTTATCGAGCATATGGTACACGAGTGATATTTAGTAGTTTAAAAACAAATTCAAACGTCTGAAAGCTAACCGCTTTCTGTTTACAGACCTCTACAGGTATATCCAGCGATACGTTACCAGCCGAAATCATTATATCAAATTCAAATTGGTGATTTTGCAATTCAAAATGTCTGAACATATTAAGTTTGATATATTTGGCAGCTGTTGATCTCATTCCAGCTGAGCATTTATTTGTGAATTAGAAAAATACTTTAAAAAATGAGTATATAACACTGATGTAGTTTAAAATAGTGAGAGTTTTTCCCTCGCAGGAGGGTTACTATTGTAATTTTATTTTACAAAAAATACCTCGGGCTGTCATAACAATATTTGTTTTCGTCTTGTTTAAACATTAAGACAAACTCTACGATTTCATTGTTCATGTCTTTTCATGTCCGATACGCCCTCAAATGCTCAATACAAATAACGGTTTTCAAAGTATGACATCGTTTGTCTCTTAACTGACAACAACATCGCGAGAGTCAGTCTGCTTTGTCACCGTAAGAAGCTACGTAATTCAGTGGTCGCTCTGAGCTGTTTAACTTAACATGTCGGCTAAGTTTTGCTTGGTGCTACCAACACAGTACATCGTACAGATGGAAACTGATTTTGTACTTGTTCGCAAGCTTCTCCCCTTTGAAATTGATTAAGATGTCATCATAGTTTGTTGTTTGTGTATTTCTCGGGCTAATTCGTACTGTAGTTATAGAGTTCTCTGTAACTTATACTGAACGGGCGTGAAAATCGATAATTTATTGGGCTTAACTGGGATGAAATAAGCTTATCAATATAAACCATGCTGTGAAGAAAACTAGTTTTACCAAAGTAATATTTGTTGACTTCAGTCACTTTATTCTGACTTTTTATTCCTGTCTAAATTTTACTCTATGGCTTTTTAGGCCCCAGTTGATACAAAGTTAAAAAACATTAAGAACACAATGGATATTCAGAGCCGTTAAGTTTGGTCTTAGCTCCCGGATATTATTTGAATATTAAAGAGTTGAATGTGAAAAACTGATTGATTGATTGATTGATTGATTGATTGATTGATTGATTGATTGATTGATTGACTTATTGATTGACTTATTAATTGATTGATTGTTCGATCTCACAAAATCAGAAATTAGAGTGTAGACGCCACGAGGAAATGAGGAAAACTTAAATACAAATACAAAATTATATTTCGAACAAGATGGCTACCTATTAAAGGAGTTGCATGCAGTTTTCACTTGCACCTGATCCAATCGCTTTCCAGAATTCTTGTAACACTGCAGTGACAAATTTAATATCAACCCATTTCTTAATTTTTCTCTTGACAGTGATCTCGTATGGATGCGGAGCACAAACACTCATTTTTATCTCCTCTATACTGTCGGCAACCGTGATATATCTCACGCTGGGGAAATATCGAGATCACGTGATTGCAGTTCTTGTGGCCCTCGGAGCTGCCTCCCTCGCAGGGGACGCCATCTTTCATCTCCTGCCGCACGTTAGTAACTTTATCTATCCTTTTGATTCAAATGAAAGTGGCCATACGCGCGTTAGAATTTTACCACCTAAGAACTTAAAACACAGCCTCTTTGCCACCGATTTGTGCGGTGTTATAAACAGCAACACTGGAAAGTACTGCTCTGTAGCTTTTATTTGAATGGAAACACTTAAGGATTTTATCCACAGACTCAAAGGTAAGAATCACCTTGTTATGCACAATAAACAGTACAACAAGAAACAACTTCTTAATAGTGATTTTCAAAAGATCTCAATTCGGAATTTTTCCACAGACCTGTAAGTGACAACCAATTTTCTGTAGCAGTATAATTCGAAACTGGTCAATTGTGGGTTCATATGTTCCCGTGAAAGATACTGAATGTATATGAAATAAATCGTATATGAGCTGCGGAAATGAAATCAAGTTCAAGAGGATCCTCGCACATGTGAACGCAATTTTTGCTATTACATAAAAAAGCCTGAAAAAAATTCAGGACTTATTTCGGGATTTATTTCATATACATCACTTTCAAATTCATCTCAGTCCCATGCACGCAATCACTTCAATAAATTGATTGATTGATTGATTGATTGATTGATTGATTGATTGATTGATTGATTGATTTAGATATATAAATTTAATAAATAAGGAATTCTTTTCCTTTACAATTCCACAGGCACTAAACACTGAGTTCCACCATAAGCATGGAGGCAAAACTCCAGACTGTCACTTGGTGGTGTTATGGCGGTCGTTGCTGATAGTTTGCAGTGTATATTTCTTTTATCTTTTTCATCTTTTTTTCCACTTTGATGAGGTAAGGAGTTTGTTTTGTACTGTAAAGTGAACGTGGACAGCTGTGTACGAGGCCCAAGGGGGTACTCCGGATTTCAAGTGACGGAGATGATCAAATGGGGGCAAAAGTCAAACCCCAAAAAATCCCTGAACCAAAGAGTAACCCCAAAATATCCCTTGCCGAATCTCCGAGCCTTAAAAATTTCCAGAAATGATTATACTTTATTAGCAGAACTACGCGGCCGGGATACGGTGACATTACCCCCCCGGAGCGCACCACCACGAATCTTCAGGTTGTTTTGAATACCCCCTGGGGTACGAGGTACGTTTCTCATGCGCTCTCAGTCATCAGTTGTGCATTTTCGATTCTTAGGGAGGCCACGCCCACGCTCATATTATTACTCCTGAAAGTTGCGAGGGTCTAGAGTTAATCCCGCACGACAGCGAAAAAAGACCAAAGCATCCTACATCTAAAATCAATAGAGCGCTTATTTTGATGATGATGTTTGGTGAGGTTTTGCACACAGCCAGTGACGGACTTGCCATTGGGGCAGCTTTCTCCAGCTCCGCTGCAGATGGCCTCAGTACATCAATTGCCGTGCTGTTTCACGAGATACCTCACGCAGTAGGTACATATATAATACTTCTAGAATGATTTCTTTCCGTTACTCTCTCGTTTGAGTTTAGGATATTAACATTCTTTGCTCTAATGGAACAAGTCATTTCCCTCAGTTAATGGATGGAATCACGACAGACCAGACGGAAAAATAACATAATTTAAGTTGATTTGCTTCTGGTGTAACGATACTGGTGTAACGATACCGGTGCTTTGCTCCAGCAGCTATCAATGAGATCATGGGCTCGGTTCAGATGTGTCGATATATTCGGAAGGGCTTGTGACTCGAACACAGCCTCGGATTAGCACTGAATTGTTTAAAGCCTTATATACCACTGTGTGTGAATCTAACATCCACCATTTAGTTGTGTGATAATTCATCTCTTTTACTGGCATTTACTCAGTTCACCTCTACATCCTCTCCAGGTGATTTCGCCATTTTTGTTTCATCTGGTGTCCCTGTGCGAAATTCCCTGTGCCTCCTCTCCATTTGTTACATCTTCTCCTATTTGGGCGTGGTTTTCGGCGCTGTACTAGGCGCCAGTCTTAATCTGACAGCGTGGATATTTGCCGTAATAGCAGGCATGTTTCTTTATATCGCTCTGGTTGAGATGGTGAGTTACAACCGCATAGTTGCTTTGGTATAAACGATAATTTAGATTCCAAATCAAAACTTCAACCCTCCATAGTTCTGTTAATCTATTTCTGCCATCTTCTTCACTGCTCCCGGCGCTGGCGGTTAAATGTAAAATGTAAGAACAGAAGTCCTCTAAAATAAGATTTCACTTGGATTTGTTTACTTAGATGATAAGGTTTTTGTGCATCTGAGGTCTTGCTAAATCGTTTTAAAAGTTAGTGAAAAAGTAATTTTCGTTTTTCGGGTAAACGCTTAAAATTAATTGATATTTATATGGGCACACTGTTGTTATTCGACTTTACTCTTATAGTTAACCGTGTTGTACTAAAACCCTTAGAAATGGTACCATGGCCAGTCTTAGTAATTGGCTAACACTTTTTGTCCTTTTCCTTTATTTCCATAGATTCCAGAGATGTTTTCGATCATATCAGCAAGATCAGACGATAGAAAATGTTTTATATTTCTCCAAAACATGGGTCTTGTTTCTGGCTTTAGTATAATGATGGCACTTGCGGCTTTCGAAGACAAACTAAAGGGAGTGTTAACATAGCAAAAGCTTACTTAGGTTAACCTAGGTTATTTTATAGCAAAATGCATCCTTATTGTCGGTACTCACAGCGCAAACAATCTAGTGCTCAATAGGGGAGGGGTGGGCGCTGACCTTGCAAAATTTGTAAAATGTTTGTCCTGTGTCTTTCAGATGAACAAAAAGCCATTCTAAGCATCCTATCTGTTTATGCTTTTTTCAGAAAGGTTAAACAAAAAACATTTCTTCTTACAGCTTTATGACCTTGAAAAAGTTATTTTAATTTGTAGTTCGGCTAGCCTTAATTTATTTGTTTCGTTTTGTTTTTTTTCACAGCCTTTTTATACTTGTACATGGTTTAAGAGAAGAAATATTTTTGATGTGATTGTAATATTTTAGTTCATTAATTCAAGGCATGCATTCTATGCACATTTTGAGTAATGTCAGAGTTCCTGTAAAACTTAAAATATGTGCTTTAGAGGAGAAACAACTCAAGCATACTGAGAGGGAAACATTTCAATACACGACTTAAATTTCATTTATAGTGATTTTGTTATTTACAAAAAAGTACCTCACGAGTCGAAAGTTACTTTGGGTTGATTATACATCCTCTTTCTGGGAGTCGTGTCGTGTGACATAGGACGGAACAGGCGAAACAGGTTTGGGCTCTTTACCCGCGCCACGTGCAGACCGTTGGGTAAAATACGACCTACTAAGTCCCAGGCTGCCTCATCATCTGTCACGTCTTCGTCTAGTCCTGAAAAATGTTCAACCATTTAATTATTTTCTTGAATGTTCTAGCAAAGCACGTTGCCTGGAAACGGCGAAATACAGCTTAACTATATAAACTGTGATAAAATGACTCTAAAGAACGTTTAGAAAACACGGAGAGTGTTTGTTATCCTCTAAGTTTACCGCCAACCGTAACAAGTTGTTTATTTAAAATGCTACACTACACATAACCTACAAACGCCATAATTGCCTCTAGGATCACCAACTTCGTCAAGCTGAGACATCATGTGAGGACACGGCCCGTTGGACTAAATTTTGACCGTCAATATATAGTCCTAGGCTTACATTGGCAAGCTGACGTCCAACCTTTTCACCATTATTTAGACATGATCGAAGTCTTCTCCCATAATGAACAAAGAACTCACCTCCAATTCGTTCCCAGTCTCTCTTGTACATGCCAATCATTTGGTAGTCATGACTGCGCCACGACCCCTTTGGCTTATCAGGGTACGCCCCGCAGTCCAAGGCATAAAAAATTGGCGCGTAAATCATCTTTCCCTCAATGCAGTGCTGAAAACCGAAGAACCGAATAAAGCTAAGAATCAACTACCTCTCCGAAATAATTTCATTAACCGAGTGCATTGCAATTTCAATCTCAGCTGTCGTAGAGTGGATATGCAAAAAATCCGTTATCGAAGTTGCGTTACATGACAGAAAAACTTAACAGCCAACAACGTTCGCAGTATTTCGAAAGAAGACTTTTCTTTGACATAAGAGCAAGACTACGTCAAGGAAACCAACCTTGTTTTCACCATTCTCGTCCCCAGAGCCTCCTGACCCTCTTAGCCGGCGGGGTCTTCGCACGAGGACCAGCAGGCCTCCTGCTCCTCGTGCAAAGGCTTGGGCCGGCTAAGAGGAACAGGAGGCTCTGGGGACGAGAACGTGTTTTCACCCGTCCCTGTAGACCAGCGGCAGCCTGCTCATGCCCAGGGCCCGTCGCTAAGAAGGGCGAGTGGATGTCGTGGCTAGAATTGTTAAAAGCTTACCTTGCGACAATCCTCAAAAACAGAAGGTGGTAAATCCATATGTACATCAGCGGTGAGAATAATGTGAAGTGGATCTTGTATTAGTTTCACTCCGTGATTAATGGCTCGCGCCCGGGAGAATTCTCCATCTAACACGTGAACGACGTACTTCTGTAGTACGGTCCCTTGCAGAATTCTTTCAATATCCACTCCAGATTTATTAGAATGTACGACAACCAAGCGAAAATCAACTTCAAGGCTGTCCTTGTAAATAGTTTCGAGTTTTTCTATAAATCGATGCAACCGCTGACCTTCATGATTCACAGCTACAATCAAGTGAATCATAGCTTCCTTATTCCAGGCCAGACCCCTCGGATAACAAAGCTGTGACAACTTGCCTTCCGAGCTTTCCTCTCCCTTGTTATGCAAATACACATATTCAATTACTTTTTCTGTGTAGTCAAGCTCATTACAACCCAACTCGAGCTCCATAAGGTAAAGTGCTAAGCCACTTGTATCATTCGTTGGGATATGTTCAAGATTATGCAACCTCACAACTGTGTATCTCCTGGTTTGGGAAAGAAAATTGGGACTGGACTCAATTGTTAATGATAGGGATAATCACAGGAAAGTATAGACTGCAAAAAAATCAATGGGTCTAGGTAAGCTGAAAGCCGCTCATTGGGCACTATGGCCATGTGCTAGCGGGCATTACCCCTTAAATCTACCAAATAAAGTTTGAGGACGAGAAATAGCAGCCCTGGACAGCTGTTTCGGCCTTATTGGGCCTCCTCAGCATTGCATAGCTAATACCCGGGCTCAAGTACCCACATGAATAAAATAAGCAATGAATTTGTGAAGCTTTTGGCCTCACAAAGCTGTATTTGGTAGGTGTAAGGGGTAATGCCCACCACCTAGACTTGCACCAAGTCGACCTCTTATATCAGTAAAACGGGATAAAGTTTTTAAAGCAAGCGGTCAGCGAGCTTCGAGCGAAAGTCTACCCGCCACCACGTGGCCATCGTGCCCAGTGAGCAGTTTTTAGCTTACCTAGCCACGTTAATCCCTAGGTAATTCACATCCCACAAGCTTCATCTTTTCATTGCTTGTTTTAATCATTCAATATTTTAATCCCCAACATCAACATGTGAATTCTCCTAACAGTTCTTAAATATTCCGTATACTATATGTAGGGAGAATTTGTATAGTAACTTTATTTAGCCAGAGTAGCAGGTATTTCGCTTGAGGCCGGACGCCGGACGTAACGTCCGCTTCAGTGTTTGAGATGTAATGTTCGATAGTAAAGTCCGGTAGTTCACTCGAAATAATTAATTTCCTGAACTCTGACGTCCGCTGGTTTTGCCTATGAATGATTTAAAATGTTACCAAAAACCCTGGGGTAGCAGGGTAGCCCATTCAACCACGAGGTATTCATGGGGACCCTGGAAAACAAAGAAATGCACAATTTAAATGGTCTGTTAACTCAACTGATCCTTGTATTCTCACGCCCTGTCAACATGTGCCTGCCCTGTATTATTGAAGAACTAGTGACATGGTAAGGAGGTCACTATTAGGATGTAAAGGGTTATAAAGGGTGACCGGATCATAAGACATACAACACGCTGACCATTGCACTTCGCACTGGCCTCAGTTTGAGGCTTATGTTGGTGAAATACTAAACACTTAATAGCTGGTCCCTCGGGGAACAGTGAATTTTGTTTCCCTCGAATCTCAATGTCGAGGGAAACAAAATTCACTGTTCCCCAAGGGACCAGCTATTAAGTGATTTCTTATATAGCAAAACAAATGGAAACAAAAACAAAATCAAACTTTGAAAAACGCGATAAGATTCCAGCGAGGCCACATTCAACTGCATGCTCTGATCACGTGTAACGGCAGTCAACATTTTGCGGGCAACAGTGAACTGTTTCCTGCTGACGTCATAGTTTTCGCAAGTTGCCCGCTCATGGCATTTGGTGGGAAACAGTTCTATTTTTAAACGTCATGTGACCCTGAACTAGCCAATGAATGGACGCGCTGTAGCCGGAAAAATGCCAGTATATAACAATGAAAGGTGTTACTTAACATGGAGGTTCAAGAATAAAAAAAACGTCACCTGGGATAAATCTTTTCCAGTTTACCCATGAAAAGACCGATAACCTTCTGAGCTTCTTCAATTTCTTTCCAGTTCCTCCCTTTGTCGTTCGCTATTACGGTTGTTTCTTTGACCTCCCGGAGTGCATGGAAACGAGGTATATCCGGTTTATCCAAGACCGGAAGTGCGTAGCCACAAACAGGAAGAATCCTTTCTACAATGCTTTTGGTTAGGAATGCCACGAGAAAGAACCTAGTGGCCATGGTAACTATAGACTTAGTTTCTGTTGCCCTTAAGCTTACGGCCTTACTTGTCGAATGAAAGCTACGAGAATGCGAAATGAATTCCATTGTTATTGGCTCCAGATAGTGCTTGCCGGGACGAATCCAGCGCAATTCCACGAAATCAGCCTCGGTTCCTTGAAGATGAATTATTTCCAGCGGGTACTTCTTTCCCTTTTCCAGAAGAAAGTCTTCCGTTATCTGCGAGTCGTAACGAATTTCTCCAACTGGAGCGCTACCTATTATATCCCGTGATGCAACACTCGCTGCCAGTTTCAAACTTTCCAGGCTTTCGTTGGCGCCAAACCAGAACTCCGAGCCATCATCAGAGTACAGGACAAACTTGTAGTAACCAGTTTCCTTCGGATGTAGGTAGCCTACGACGCGCTGACCATAGTTTGTTTGATTTAGCTGAGCTCTTGTTTCAGAAATAGAATAATAATATTCAGGGAAGCGAGGGAAAAGAGGGGATTTAATCAAGTTCTCTAACTTGCCGCCACAAATGTGTGGCCAGACTTGCACGGCCAGTTTGCCATTCACGGTGTCTTCAACGGGCGCATTTGCCAACGACGAGGTTACTTTCAATTGATTTTGAGCATTTTTCCATTCAATTTTGTCGTTTCCACGAAAGTCTTTCTTTTCGGCCAAGATACGGTAAATTAACAACAACGCTAAAATGGAAAGCACGCTTGAGAGCGTGTCCAAAATTCTGAAAAAATTCTTGATTTTCGAAGTTCGCATGGCGTCTGTCTTCAATATCGAAAATACGTCGCCACAATCAAGATTGCAAATTAAGTCAAACAATTACCTCGACTCACGCTCACTTAACTTCCAAATTCTCCGTTTTGCCATTGTCCTGCCGCATCCATTTATCTGAAAAATACTTCTGGGCTTGTTCTATAAGGGCAAATTTCGCCGGAGATTCTGTTGAATCGCTTTTGAGAGAAAGTGTTGAGGTTATTTAAGTTTGCTTGCTTTAGTTTTCATGGTAACCGAAACTCATTCACAATAATTTTAAACGCAAAATTCACATACGCTTACCTCCAGCAAATAATAAGGCCGGGATGAGTGTTCATTAATTTAACTGACTAAGAGAGAACTAAGAGATAGGAAAATATATCCAGTTCAAACTGCAAGTAAACCGGTTCTATGCACGTTTGCTGAGTTTATGGAAAAAGTTCGACAGCAAAGGAGTTAAATTCAGAGCAAGTCGATCTTCAGGTTCTATCATCCTCTTATTAGGATACACAGTATATACGTAGCGAAATCAGCGTCTTTTTTTCTCCGCCTACTAATCCTCCTCATTGCCCGTCTTCTTCCGTTATGTCATCACGTGACCTGTACATCTGTATCTGTCTTGGGCTCCTAAATAAAATGAACTAATTTATCGACCACAAACAAACGCAGGATGTTCAACTGATCGATTTGCGTTTTTCTACCTGTGTTGCAAATTAGCCGACGCTCATGTGTTTGCAGAAATGTCTAACAAAAATAAATGAAAAATAGGTTGACCTGCGCACAAGCTCGTTCTTTCACTTTATTTTCTCTCAAGCGCATGCTCTAATTGTAAACAACATGTGTGACGCGAAATTATTTCGGACTTTCTTTGGTAAAACCTGGCAACGAAAGTTGAATAACAAAACTTTTCTTATTTTCTATTAACACATGAATTCGCCTTGTTAGCTCAGTGGCAGAGCACTGGTCTCGTAAACCAGGGGTCGGGAGTTCGAACCTCCCACGAGGCTTGAAGTTTTGTTAAGGTTTTAAGAAGAATTCTTTTAAATCACGTGGAAAGAAAAACAGTTCACAAAACGGAGCCAAGCGGTTTTGTTGGTTTTCTCTTCCTGTGTTTTTATACGTATAATAAACGTTAATTTCTTTATTTTTGTATGTATTAAGTTTTACGTCTTATAACTATTCAATTAAGACCTAATGTTAAAGGATCTGGAATGCTCTAACGTTTAATATATGGACCCTTGGCTCGGGAGATTGGACAACCACTTCTCAAGCGATCGAGCTTAAATTTGAGACGAAAAGTATAGGTAAAGGCGGTGATATTTGTGCAATTAAATCTCTTCCTCCAGGTTCAGATAGGTAGTCTGATTCTAATCCTCATTTTGTTTTACGGTCCATCGATTAAACAACGAATGCAAACGAGAAAAGAATGGGTAAAAGTTTCTCCTCTTTGACGATCGGCCGCCTCATTTAGTTCCAATGGTTTTTTGTCTTCACTTCTCGTCCCAACTTATAATTAACGAAGACGTGAATATAATAATAAGGACAAAACAAGAAATAAAATTCTGAGTTTTACATTGGGTCATCAAGTGACCCGTATAGCTGGATATGTCTATGTCTAGGCTCTCAGATAAAATGTACTCAGTTAACATGAGTTTTCCAATTTAACTACAACAAACACAGGTTGTTAAACTAAACTAATCGAATTTCGTTTTTCTTACTGATGTTGCAAATCAGCCGACGCCCCAATCCAAATAAAAGTAAAAACACTTGATCAGATCCGCGGGCAAACTCGTTCTTTCACTTTTTTGGCAACAAAAGTTAAATGAGAGAATTATTATTTACTTCGTCTTTCATCAGTTCGCCTTGTTAGCTCAGTGGCAGAGCACTGGTCTCGTAAACCAGGGCTCGGGAGTTCGAACCTCCCACAAGGCTTGAAGTTTTGTTGTCAGTCTTCGTGGAAATTTGAATTCTTTGAAATGAAAAGAAAAACAATTGGTAACTATTTCTTGTTGGTTTTCACCTCCTGACTTGTTGTACGTACAACAATTTTTTTTTTTTTTTTGGTTTGGCAACGAAAGTTAAATAGGAAATTTATTATTTACTTGACGTTAAATTAGTTGGCCTTGTTAGCTCAGTGGCAGAGCACTGGTCTCGTAAACCAGGGGTCGGGAGATCGAACCTCCCACAAGGCTTGAAATTTCTAAACGAAAAATTTTTTTAAAGTTATCATAAAATGGAACACTAAGTTGCCGCGACCGGAGAAAATGTTGGATGAAGCTGAACTACGTATAATGAATTTTTATTCCTTCTTTTCTTCGATCAATTTAAGACCTAATTTCAAGACAAAACCAAAGAAGCACTACTGATTGTTTCTGCACTTTTCATGGGTCAGTGCAATGCAAGATTTTGTTGGATATCTTGTTTTGTTTGGCAACGAAAGTTAAATACGAACTTCATTATTTACTTGACGATAAATTAGCTGGCCTTGTTAGCTCAGTGGCACAGCACTGATCTGTTTTGTTCTTTGAAAGGAAAAGAAGAATATTTGATGAAGGGAAAAACCTTCTGCACTCTTCATGGGCCAGTGCAATGCAAGATTTGGTTGGTTGGCTGACTGACTACCCTGGGTACCAGAGGTTTTCTTCGAGCGCGTGGGAGACTGGAGTCAAACGAGAGGCGTAGCGCGAGAAAAACCTCTGGGTCAGAGGGCTTGGATTTACCGTTCCCGATGAACTTCGATCCTATTTTCGCGCTCTTCACTCTGGACCAATCACATTGCACGAATCACGCGTGATGGCACTTGAAAATATTTTTAAAACATAAGCGCAAAAGGCGGGAACCGGATCTTGTTGTTTTCGCTTTGCAGCATTCGGCGGACAAACGACAACAATGATTGGGCTTTTGGGACTATCAGAATAGCCCATTTGTTCAGCTCCACACACAGACCAGGAATAGACCTTTTTAGCTTGTATATTTTGTTTTCCCATTGTAGACCACGTGATGTTACCCTAGAGAACTGTTTCTTTGAAATTTCGTCATATTCACGAGCATATGTACGCATAATTTATGAAAATACAAAAAGCAAATTCCCTTGGGAAGATCACATGGTCTACATTGGGAAAACAAAATCGACAAGCTAAAAAGGTCTATTAGTTGGAATAACAATAATTTCCCAAAGCTAGTTTACAATACCTCTAATACATCATTTCCCCGAATAAAGAGTAAAATTCCCTCCGCTTGCTCCTTGCTTAACTTGTCCACACCATCGAATGCCTTCAAAACATTTTCAACAGCTTTCGGAATACTTTCCGAATCCGCCAAAAGGGAGCGTAAGCAATGAGGCCGGCAACGGCAACGAGAATTCCACAAAGCAATAGGTTTAATGAGCAAAGACAATCGCTCTGCACGTGTACATTTTGGTACATTTCTTTCCCGTCAGTCTGCAAAACAACAACGTGAAATGACCAAATTTCATGTTTTCTGGAGAACGTGAACGCGTGACGGCAAATTTGTTTTTCTTTTCCCTTACTTTGATGCCGTTCATTGTAATTTAGTCCCTGGATAGTTCGCCAGCATTTTCCAAGTTAAACAAACTGGAATAATCGCGGAAAGTTACAAAAACGAGAAGTTCTATTTTCTAACGACGTTTTCATCGCCATTGTTTAAGCACCGTATTATCGTCTTTGTGATGCTCTCTCGTTGGCAACCAATTACAGATAAGTTTAGAATAAGGAGTCATCAGGAGCCAATCAGCAATCTAGTCCAAAATCTGGACTAGATCGATTTAACCTGGCCTCTCATTGGCTCGGCAACTTCAGAGAAATAGCACTCTGTTCCAGAGACTTTTCGCGCGGGACAACTGACAAGTCGACAAGGTAACCACGCAAAAAAAAGCCTCTAGCGCCCAGGGTACTGACTGACTGGCTCGATAGTATATTTCCAAGAATAGAAAAGAAAAACAATCGACGACAAGGATAAAGCAGAGAAAACTTTGGATGAGGCGGAACTATCTTTTGTTGGCTCTCTCTTCCTGTCTTTTTATGCGTCTGACCAACCGACAGACTGACCAACCGACAGACTGACTGACCGACCGACTGACTGACTGACCGACCGACTGACTGACTGACTGACCGACCGACCGACAGACTGACTGACCGACCGACTGACTGACTGACTGACTGACTGACTGACTGACTGACCGACCGACTGACTGACCGACCGACCGACTGACTGACTGACTGACTGACTGACTAACTGACTGACGGCTAATTCCAATCTCCTTTTTCTCTGACGGTCCATTGATAACAATCTCGTTCAGAGTAATCGACCCAAAAAACTGAGGCAAGGTCTCTCCTCTTGGCGTGCGGCTCCCTCATCCAATCGCAATTGTTTTTTCCCTCACTTCTCGTCGCATCTTTAGCAATGAAGGAAATTCAGTCACGGAGTCAAAACAACAAAGAAAAACCTTCGCATAAAATAAAATGATGCAAATATTCCCTTCGTCATTTTTTCCCTCGAGCAAGTATTCCTGACAAGCGAAATCGTATAAACAGGTTGTAGTAAACATTTTGTCTAAAAAACAGTGAAACACCAGTTCCAGGGTGTAACTGGTAGCACAGTTTCACAGCTTGCCACAGTCTCGTTCGACCACGCAGCCATTTATAAAGATAAGGATATAGTTAACGCTAAAAACCTCCTGTCACGAGGAGAAATCCAGTGTCAGATCACTTTTGTAGTAATACATCTGAAAAACGTCAGTGCTAGCGCTCATCATCAATAATGCACGTTGATACGAGAAGTGGACACAACGGACTTAAAGTTTTCGTCTTAAGTGTTGTCTATCTGTCGTTAGTTTCATGTGCTAGCTTGTCTCACGACGCGCCATCGAACAGTGTTGTTCAAAGACGACCGCCGTTAGAGCATTCCTCAAAAGAAAGCTTCTCAACGGAAAGGGGACAAAGTGAACCTACAAACGCGTCAATCTGTCAATCAGAGAACTGCAAAGCAATATCCAAGTTCATACAAGACGCTAGAAACATGTCCGTGGATCCTTGCGAAAATTTTTACGAATACGCTTGCGGGAACTGGATTAAAGACAACCCTGTACCACGCGGAAAGTTAGATTTCTCAAGATTTGACAGGATGTCGATGAGGAACGAGCGGCGCATGACGGAGACCCTATTGGCCGATA
>OX419344.1:3678384-3705884 GCA_948470475.1 Galaxea fascicularis | reverse complement strand
GGATCGACAACCACACTGCGGAAGCTGTTAAGGAAAAAGTAAGTCAAGATCAGGTGTAAGAATAAAAGATTTTATTTGCGTGTCAATATACCTCTCGGAGTAGAGAATCTAACTACAAACTTCACTCACATGTGACGCCGAGTGCGCGGGGGCAATCTATTCCAGATTGGTGAGAGGCCATTGCTCTCAATTCTATTCATTCACTCGTTCATTCGTTAACTTCCAAACTCATTCATTTATCAATTAAATCATATATATTTATCTATCCATTTATCCCTCCATCCATCTTTTCCCACTTCAATCCCTTCATTTAATCATTTATGTATTCGTTTGTCAGTTAGCTTCTTCTTTTATAAGTTCTTTCGTTCGTTCATCTATTCATTAAGTCATCCATCCATATATCAATCCCTTCATTCATTCATTCGGCCATACATCCATCCATTCACCCAACCATTTTCTTACTGTTTGTTTATCCGTTGCTTTTTATAGGCAGATGCAGTTCTGTATAAAGTAGGATACCCTGATTACTTATGGAACGATACCACGTATGCTCAGAGATATCACATGGTATGATAGCTATTCACAGATATGTTTTAATAGCATAACACCTCGGTAAACCAGTCTGCAGGCTACTTTTTCACTTAGTTAAAACATCTTCCATCTGACTGAACAAACTATTTCTTAAAAAATGATTTAAATTCTGACCCTTTTCTCAGCATTAACGCTGGGACGGTAACCGTAATTAATGACACTGTACGCGCTTGAAAAAAACGCCATAGTTTGACTGTTTAATATCGCACCACATTTATTTCATAGCTGAAACTGTTATGTTTGTTTCTCTCAGTTGAACATTACCGCGGATCACTGGCTGCAAAATTTGCTCAGTACGGCAAAATTTGCCAACCATCAGTTGTACTCCAAACTGGGGAAACCAGTTGATAGGCGTCAGTAAGTGAAGGCCACGTGTATGTTCTGAGTTTGTTGTTGGTTCTCGTGCTTATAAAGAAAGGCAATATAAAAGAGGGTCTCCGATTTTCTCTCTCCTCAAAACCTTACGTTTCCAAATTCCACTTTGATCCTAATATTCCATTTCCAAATTACTTCAGGCTTCTTTTTCAGAGCGAGTCTTGGTGCTCATCCTTTCATATGCAAATCAATTTTCATTCACGTGTTCCCCGCAGTGAACACTTACCGTTGATAATCAAATACAGTCAGTAATTCGTCTCATCCTCACGATAGGAAGGCAAGTGTAAACTGAAATAGAGGTCATTTGCTATTACCAGCGCGGTTGCTAAGTCTAATATTGCATAATGAAGACCAGTATTGGGAGTTTTAGCAACGACGACGGCGACGGCAACGAACGCGTCATTTCAAAATGTAACTTCTCGTTTCTGTGGCATTTTTGCAATTTTGAGATTTGTTTAACTTGGTATATGCTGACAAACTGTCCAGGAACTAAATGTTATGAACGGTGTTAAAGTAAAGAAAAAGAAAAAACTTTTCCGCCATGCGCTCACGTTCTCGAGAAAATATAAAATTTGGTCATTTGACGTTGCTATTTTGCAGATGACGGCAAAGAAATGAACAAAACTGTAAAACGCACGTGCAGAGCCGATTATTTTTGGTCATTAAGCCTATTTTTTTGTGGCCGGCATTCTCGTTGCCGTTGCCGTCCTAGTTGCTAAGTTTAAGATTCTACGACTCGACGGCAACGAAAACGTCATTTCAAAATACAACTTCTCGTCGCCATCCACATCTATGTGAAAAAATCAGCTATCATTTTGGTATTATTTTTGCAGGTGGCAAGTTGAGCCTCAAATGATAAACGCGCTTTACGATTTATCTAAAAATGAGATAGGTAAGCTCTGTCAACAAAATAAAGTGTGATTTCTTCACGAAGCGTGCAAGTTACGACAAGAAAATAACAAAACAAATTTTCCGAACTCGTACCTGGCTATATATAGAGACGGATGATGGTAATGAGGGTACTGAGTAGAAATGCTCACAAAGACAACAGGGCTGTCAAGTTTTGCATGCTTCTTACAAAGAAAATTTCAAGGGATTCAGCAGTACGTTACGTTAGCAATTACATAGCAAAAACAACTTCCATCAAATAGTGACGACAAAACAAAAATATGGCCTGTCTTAACTTTTGTTAACGTTTTACCAAGCTAAATCGAACATGGTTCAGGACGTTTGAACGTTAACTACCAAACTTCCTTCCAAGGAAATGAATGATTGTAAAAATCTTCTTGCTAACTGATCTGAAAGTTCGAAGGTATGTACATCGGAACATCAAAAGCAGAACCTTCCCCAACCCACATCCTTTCCCTTCCCTCCCTTGCAAAACATATTTAGCTGTACATTGTCTTAATCATATTGCACATTTATCCTGATAGCCTCAGTATCAGGGCTTTATTAGGGGGGAGGGGCGGTCGGTATTGAAACATAATATTACGTTTCTTTCGAATTCTCTCCTCAGTGGTTCCTGCAGGTATTCTACAACCACCATTTTTTTATGCTAACGACATACCAAGGTAACATACCATTCTTGGTTATCAAGGGGTTATCAATTATGGCCCGGCAACAAGGGAATTTTTCTTTGGAGCTGAAATGAGAATTGATTGCCTTTTGGGCACACTAAATGTTCTTATAACTACACCAAGAAGATATCAAGTAACTTTTTCAAAAGTAAAACAAAGAGGAAAAAGTTTTGAACAATTTTTTTCACAAAGTCACGTAACGGAGATGGTTAGTTTTCAAGTGAAGTTTCCTCGGTATTTATGGTTATTCCAATTGTCTATGATACGCAAAGCGCAGATAAAATGTTTTCCTTGGTTTTCTTGTATCCAGGTCTGTGAGCTACGGTGCAATTGGTCACGTGCTTGGTCATGAACTTACACACGGTTTTGATACAAGAGGTGAGACTTACTATTACGTGTCACGCAGGTGCTGTCAGAAGAAACGAGTGTTATGTGTTTGTTTTCAGGAAGATAAGCAAAATGAAAGGGAATTTTTCAGTATTCAAAGGTTATTCGGGCAGCCAGTAACATTGGGACATTTCGCCCCATTTCAATCGATCCTTGCCATCCAAAGCCAAGATGGCCTATTTATAGTTTTGCTAACTTGGTCAAATAATTTTAAACAAAAATGAACGATTATCTGTGGGTTTTCTTCCCTTGCAATATCTTCTTCAGCTTTTCATAGTGGTGTTCTTTACCTTTCTCTGATTCCAAGACGTAGAATCATGAAATAATCATTTCCAGGGCGAAAATATGACAAGAATGGCGAGAAGATCGAAAAAAGAATGCGCTGGAGTGAGTCCTCTATAAAGACGTTTCAAGAGAGAGCCAAATGTTTGGTGGAGCAGTTTTCTAACTACAAAATCCTTAACAAATTTCACGTAAGTGGTTTACGGTCATTAGTTTTCTTTTCCATGTAATGTAGTGCATACTTGGCTCATACTTTAGAAGATCAGTTGGTAACTGTGGAAGACAAATAACTGATTTAGGGAGCCTGATGCCAGCGTACAATGTAAGACTCCATCTCATAACCTTGAATTGTTGATTTGATAATTAACTCAGATAAATGGGCTTCAAACTCTGCAAGATAACGTTGCTGATATTGCTGGGCTGGCTCTAGCTTAGAGTGTGAGACAGTGCGTGCTGACTTAGTGTTGTATTTGTCAAATCATACGCAGTTAAGCGGAGAAAAAACGCTTGAAGAGAACATTGCAGACTTGGGAGGACTTAACCTGGCTTATCATGTAAGAACAACAGTTCATGTCCGTAGCCTAATGTTATCGTGTTGTTATCAGTTATGGCCGAGATTGTCGCATCTTGTCATTTTCTCTTGCATATAAACAGTGATTAACTGATGCCTTTATACATACAGAGGTACACTTCGCAGTTTAACAATTAATTGCGAAGTAACTGACTCCCTTAGGGATACAGAGGAACATTTCGTGGTTGATAAACTCCCGGTAAACTGCAAAGTCGTTTGCATCTGTAGTACATATCCCGAGACGTTTTGCTTAAATTTATTTGTCTCTATAAAGTAAATGCAAACTTTGCACTTATCAAAGTTTCGACATAAACATACGTAACAGTCTCACTAAGCTTTATTTCGGCGTTGTCTATATTTTTATACACGTCAGGGACCGCGCAGGGGGAAGGGGCCGGGGACCCAGTCCCCCTCCCTACTTTTTGGTCAGTGAAACATAACAAATTAAGTAAAATACTTTTCCATAAATGAAAAGGACTTTCACGGCATAATAGTGGTTGGAGCTGGCGGCCCTCGCAGGAAAACATCCAAGCCTGACGGAATAAGTCTTGAAATTAAACTGAGTTAGGTTCGTTTTAACCATTTTTAGAATCAACCCCTTGTCTTTACTGTTGGAGAGACGGAAGCGGACTCCGCGGGCCCTGCACGAGGGAGCATGTGCGTTGAAATTTGACGACCTAGAAAACTCACATTTAGTCGATAGAAACCGGGGCCTGCAATCTATCTGTGACATAGTCAATTATTGCGAGGCAGATATATCTTCATATTTTTGACTGGGAAACGATAGTTGTCGCCTTATGGCAGTGGTTTCATGGCCAGTAGAGACTTTTCGTCGGCGCTTTATACCCAGGGCAATTAACTTTTCAATGCAATTGTAAAAGCGTTCTCGCTCTGAATTTCTCGTAGGCCTACAACGATTTTACCGAGAAGTTCGGAGAGGAGCAAATTTTACCAGAGTTAAACATGACAAATAAAGAACTTTTCTTCATTGGATTCGCCCAGGTACAGCAAACCATTCTTTCTCGACTACCAGAAGTCAGTTGATGTTGTTTTGTAAACTACTGTTCCAGCTCCCCAGGCCGAAGACCCCAGGGGGAAGGGGGTAATCCGGATTTCAAGTGAAGGGGATGATCGAATGGGGGCAAACGTCAAAGCCCAAAGAAATCCCTGCACCAAGAGTTAACCCCCAAAAAGTCCCATGCCTAATCTCCAAGCCTTAAAAATTCCCAAAAAGGATTAAATGATATAAGACGAAAAAGCCATTAGAAAGTGAACTAGGTGTTTGGGATACGCGGGCATTAACCCTGGGGCACTACCACCCATCTTCAGATTGTTTTGAATACCCAAAAGACTCCCTCCTTAAACCAATTCAACCCAAGCAAATCCTTCGATCATCGCCGTCGCTTGAAATCCAGATTAAACCAAATTTTCTGGAAAACTGAATGTTTATAATTATTTTTTGGCATGTTTTCGTTCTTGAAAGAGAATTGAAACATTCAATTTGTTAAAGAGCACAGCTCACGCACCCGTCTGGCACACGGTCTTTTTTGCTATATTTTTATAGTGGCCGGAAAATTTACTCATTACTGACTTAACTTCTCATTTAATACAGAAATGGTGTACTAGCACCACCCCACTAGCAGAGCTCTTGACTGTCAAAACTGACGTACATTCTCCCCCACAGTACAGGTGAGTGAGGCAAGCCTGTCATATGTATGCTTTACACGGGAGAGCTCATATATGTAGTATAAATAGCTAAGGGGAGAGTGAAGAAAAAATATGTGAAGTGAGGGAATCCGCGTTTTACTAAGACGTTTTGTGTTCACGCGTTTTTTAATCCGAAAAGTCGTTATCCCAAATATTAAGTAACCAATTCCAATTCCCGGTTTTCACTGTCACACCATCATCAAAACCATTCAAATTAAGTCAAGGTTAAAAGAGATAAAAGAAGATGGATATTCTAACAGTCTCGCAAAGATTCGGGTCTGTGCGATGTTTCATGCAGGAGATATTCGAAGAAATGTTCTACCCAAATTTACAGGGCTTTGTATGGAGACGCCATGTTTGTGACCCTATGAGGGGCACAAATATGGCGGCCGGAAGCTAACAAAAACATAGGTCATCGAGTTTTGCTATAAAAAGGTGGTAGTCGTCTTCTGAGGGCTCATAAACATCTACATGGGTTTTTATTCTCGTTCAAGGACTGTTCAGATTGTGAAATCTCAGTGGATAAGTCCCTTTTTTTAACCTACATGACAGCATTCTCGGACGCCAGTTCACAAACTTGTCACGCAAAAGATTAGAAATTCAACCTTACTTTATTGCAAGACGAAAAACCCTATCAAACTGAAAATATGTAAAAAGATAAATCATCAGCCATTCTAATGACTAACTAAACTAAATTCTCAAAAGGATTGATAATTCCATATTTTTTAATTTTGATAACGTCATATGAAAACCAAGAATTGAACTCGCTATCTCTTTTCTGGTTGACCGAAAGCGTACAGAGAATTTTGGAAATCAGCGCTTGTAACATCATACAATGTAGGGAAATATCTACGCTTTTCGGCTGACTGTTCTTTCAAAAATTGGCTTAATAAGTAGTTTCCATTCGGCAGCCAGTGTACTCTGATAACGTGGTGGAACTCTGGAGTGGGTTTTTCATGGGTTTCTATTAGCACTGTTATTTACACTCCAGAGTTAATTCTCTGTTCCACCACTTGTATGTGTTTATAGTGCTACGCGGCACAACATATATATGTACTCTGATAACGCACGAATAACGTGCACGTGGAAAGGAGTTGTTGATATTCAGCTGTTTCAATAGCAAAAGAAATTTTTATTTACTGAAATGCCGCGAACTGGTAGTTTAAATTTTCTCAACTTTGCTATCAAATGGGTATAACCAATACGACTGCAGAACGGCCCATTGTATAGAAGTTTGTTCGCGAATTTTATACCTATCCTAAAGGTCTTAAAGACAACATTGTAATTTATCCCTGTTTTAGGGTAATTGGACCCTTGGCGAACCTTCAAGAATTTTCAGATGTGTTTAAATGTGAAGTAGGATCAAACATGAACCCTAAGAAAAAATGTGAAGTCTGGTGAAGTGGGGAACACCAAGGTCGCCATGTTCTATCTTAGCTTTATCCTCCGAGCTTGGGCTTGGTGAACAAGAGGCCAATAAGCTGTGGTGCCTTATATGATGCTTTAAAAGATTCTTTTAACTTTTGACCCAGTGGACAGAATCCTTTCAAATTAAACCGGCATACCACTTATTAACCGAGAGTGAGGTCATTACAGGGAAATATCAGACTGAATCCTTGATGAATTGACCGAGCGATTGCAAATACCAACGCCGAGGTCTGCGATTTCCATGTACTGACCGAACGGACGATAATAATAATAATAATAATAATAATAATAATAAGTTATTTATTATATGTCTTTTTATTGAAATAAAAATGAAAAAAGGCATTGCACCGGAAGTTATATTTTCGCTTGTTCTTCCTCTCCAGAATGATAGAACTCATTATCCGAATGTTCCTCGTTATTCATAATTTTAAAAGATCTAAACATTTTTTTCTCACATAAATGCAGCTCTTATTGAGAGAAAAAGTTGTTGCTTGTGCGAATAAAAATTTTTGGTAATGCTCGCGGTCATTACAAGGAAATCCGGACCGCTCAGCAACCAATCAAATTGCTTGTTCTATCGCTGCCGTGCAATAATATGCCAAACCACCTGTGATACTGTTTATTACACTGTATAAGGGGGTTCTAACTTTTAAGTCTCACTGTCTGTGAATAAAATCCTCAAGTGTGAACATTCAAATAAAAACTACTGAATACTACTTTTCTATTTTCCGACTGTGCTTTGCTAGGAAAGGATTGTGCTGAGTGGTTCTACAGTTTGAGTCGATGGTTGAAATTAAATCCTTGATTTTGACCTTTCAACTGAAAACAATTGAGCAGTTCTCTCTGCTGGTAGTGTTATAATTATGCTATGCAAATCATTCTGACTTTTGATTGTGAAAAAGGCCGCAAAGGAGGAGAAAATTTGGAGGAATCAGTAACAAAATGTTAGCCACGATTAGCTTTGCCCTCCAATCCGCATTTCTTGTTTTTGTCGACTTTTCTTTGCCAGTGTAACAGGTGGCGAAGCAAAGGCATATTCTTTCATACGGGTACCTGTTGCATGGCGTAATCTTTTGAGCAATTTCCGCTGCGGTGAAGATCCCAAAGGCAAGAACAATTTACAGCAAGGACTCCTTGTCTCAAATTTCCGTCGGCGCGGATTTCTTTAAGTATCTAACTGGTAATATGGCTTTGGATTTATTTTTTTAATGCAGTAGAGGCTTGGATAGAAATTCTTATTGCTCACAAAATATGACAGAAAGGAATCTTTTCAGTGGAGGAGTTAATGTACGAATGTGGCAAAACATTATGGAGGTTTTAGTCGCTTTTAACGTTTTTCTCGCAATCGTGTCGTGCGCTAGTTTACCTCCAGACGCAGAGAACATTCCGGTACGCAGTGCACCGCCTTTAGAAGTGAATCCATTCAAAGGAAGTAGTCTAAAGGAATCGAAGCAACGCAGGTCTGATAATACGCCGATGTGCCAATCAGAAAGCTGCAAAGCTATTTCAGAGTTAATACAAAAAGTGCGGGACGAGAAAGTGGACCCTTGTGAAAATTTCTACGAGTATGCTTGCGGAAACTGGATCAAAAGCAACCCCGTACCACCGGGGCATCTTCAGTTTTCCAGGATAACGCAATTATCGAAGAACAACGAGCGTATTATGAAAGAAACGATGTTGGCTGATAAACCCGAGGACACGGAGACGATTAAAAAAGTTAAAGATTTTTATCGTTCGTGCTTGAACTTGAAGAAAATTGACGATTTGGGCAGTGAGCCTCTCTTGAATTATATAGACAGCTTGGGTTCGTGGTCGCTGAACAATAAATGGAAACCTGAAAATTGGAATTTTTATGATGTTTTGGCGGAAGTGCAGAGAGATTACCCGGTGGAGATTTTCTTCAGCGTGAATGTCATTCAGGATCCAGTCAAGGCTAAGGGAAACAAGACCAAGAAATACGTTGCGCTGGTGAGTGCCTCTATTCTAGGATGAAGTGAATCAGACTTCTATACACTATAATATAAAAGTAATAACGTGATTATTTGCTAAGAAATTGTTGTGAATGTAAAACTAATAGGCGTGTCTCCCTTTTAGATCGACCAAGCAAAGTTGAATCTCCCGCAAATCATTTACTTCACAAGTTCAAAGGTACATAGTCTTGCTGATGTGATTTGTGCGTTATTCGAATTCCACGAGTGTGCGTCCACGCTCACAAGGATTACTGACTGAAATAAATTGTATTTCAGATTTTGAGAGAAGTTTGGAAGTACATGACGATCATCACAAGTTTAGCAGGAGTACCTTTTAGTGAAGCAAAGAATGCAACGAAGGACTTACTTGTTTTCGAGGGTCGCCTAGCTTCGGTAAGAGACTTCACTGGCTTTGATGAATTTATTAAGTATACAGTTATGAGGCTATTATAGATATTCTATATCTGAAAATACTTACACAACGTTTCGTCAATTCAGTTCACGCAACCTCGTTCCCAGGAAGACGAGAGACCCTGTGAACAAGGTTGCAGTTCATGCTGAACTGTATATAATTACTTTCTTTTCTCTAACACCTTTCATTTAGTATTGGGTACCTAAAGTGTCCAAAAAGTACGTGCGTATTCCAATCGGGAAGTTAGCAGAGGCTCTTCCAGAGGTAAGCTTTTCAAATGTCTACTAGTTAATTTATCAGCTGATATGGAAAACCCGGACCTAACCAAAGGTAGGGGCGGATTTAGGGGGGGGCGAGGCGGCCGCCGCCCCCCCTTTCAGTTCGTCGGAGATTGTTTATAATTTTATTCAATATGGAATCCTGATCTTTTACGTTCCAGATTGCACCAGAGTGCATGTAACAGTACCCAAATTTTCAAAATTTTCTGGGGGAGCATGCCCCAGACCCCCCTAGAAAGTAGCGTCAAAGGCGCTACTGAGGCGCGCTAACGCGCCCTAATTAGTATTCTTGTTCGATCCCCACTTCCAAAAAATGCTAGATCCGCCCCTGAAAGATACTATAGCATTTGCTTGATGGGCTCCTGCGTGACCTTAGTGACTACTAAATAAAGCTTACTTCCTGACAATCTTGCTCTTCTTTTCTCTATTAGTTTCCCTGGGTAGAACACTTAAGAAAGGTGATGTCGCAACCAGATCTTTCAAAAGACGATATGGTAATAGTCCTAGCCAATGATTACCTACAAAATATGATCGATCTTCTTCGCAAGACAGATAAAAAGTGAGTTATATTAAAACCTGTAGGTTGTCATGGTATTAAATCCGGGTTGAGCTTTAACCACGCCTCAAGCGACTCGTCCCGGTGCGCTTATTGAGCATCATCGCTGTAGTATCGACAATCGGCGGAGACTGGTTATTACTTACGCAAGCTAAGAACACACTGGGATGTCTTGAGAAAAGGACGAGGGTTCCATGTAAAACTAAGCTATTTTTGATGCACTAAGGTCGCCATTTTACTTCTTATGCTGTCCACAGAGTCAAACGTTAGAACCACCTCACACAGCGTGATAAATAGAAAGAACCACGGGAAAATACTGCTCAGTAGCGTTTATTTGAAGGATTGTACCTCAGGATTTCATCCTCTTTTTACAGCATTTTGACACCAAAATAGGGAAGGACCTCGCTCAGTAGTTCTCATTTCATTGCGACACCTACAAATGTTAAGCACAAAGTGTAAAAGTATTACCCCGTATTGAAGAACGTAAGCCTGTGTAGCAATGTCATGTTTCCGTTGGGATCTCTGCGGTTTCCCCTGATTTGACGGCGAGAAAACTGGGGTGAGGGCTAGATAAAGAGGAGCGGGGAAGTTTTGCTTGCTAGCAAGGCTTAAAAAACATTATTACTTTTTGACAACCTCAGGATACTGTCTACATACATAATATGGCGCTCTATCAAGGACTCGGTGCCTCTTCTGTCCAAGCGATTCCGAGCAGTTCATCAGATGTTCAAGAAAAGACTTCTCGGTACAAAATCAAACAAGACGAGAGAGGACATTTGCTTCAGCTACACGAACAATATCCTGGGCCCCATGTTGGGTGCTGTGTTCATTAGAAGTGCTTTCGGACCAGAGAGCAAAGACAAGGTATGTGTATACGATTCGCGTTTCAGTTTCTCTTTCGCAGCCAGGAGACCAGAACGAAGCGTTGACAAAATCCATCTATGCCGGTTTTCTTTACGTACGGTTAGTTTAGTAGTTCTTCTTCGCCCCTTTAGATTTGGTCAATAAATTGTTTGAGACTCTGCGGTTGTGATTTTAAAACGTTTTTTAATTACAGTACAAAATCTACGAAACCCATTTTCTGCATGAACGGCTGCCACTTAAGACGCTAACTTGAAGCACCGTTTTCATCATTGCAGTCGGGCCAGATTCAAGCCAAAAAACAATTTATCATTTCTTATGTGAAGCATCCCCAAAGTTTACTGAATGCTGTAGTCTTTGTCTTCAAGGTCGAAGAGATGATGGAGGGTATCATCCAGGCTTTCAAAGACCGTGTGACCGGGGTGGGCTGGATCGATAATCAAACAGTGCAGGCCGTCAGAGAAAAAGTAAGTAAAAGGCAACTGGTTTTTGGAAGGGTTTTCAATTTAGCGTCGTAAAATCAAAACCAAAGAAATTATTCTGACCAATCAAAAGAGACTCATTCGGCTCTAAGAAAGTTTTGCGAGTTGATGACTTGTATTCCTTAGTTAAGCCGCTGACACACAGTTCAGCATTTGTTAATAAACCAATGATGGAGCTCTTATTCAACAAATGTTGAACAGCGTATCATGCCATGTTGAATGTTGAAATAGGCCGTTCAATATCTTGAACAAGCTATATTCCATTCAATAAGTTGCTGCAACATCGTTCAACATCCGTTGAGCAACAAATGTTATATGAGATGAACCTAGGCCGTCCATGTTTTTTATGAAGAAACGGGGGAAATTTTGCTCGCCCAGACCTGTCACTGAGTGGCTTTCATTTGTTTGAATGGTTATTTGAGTGTTATCCTTTGATAGGCAGATGCTGCTGTTTACAAAGTAGGATACCCTGATTACCTGTGGAACGAAACCACATTCGCCCAGAGATATAGCAAGGTGAGGCTCAGTAATGTTTAACTATAAACTTGATTTAAGTATGAAAATGCACCAGCTGAAGCATAGAATAAAAATTGCTTTTACTCAGTAACGTCTTTTTATCATCTGCAAGAAACTAAGATTCCAAACAGGTTTGTGGTTTTGGAAAACAGTCAACTGATATTCAAGATATTTACTATTTATCGCCTCATATAAGGTAATGCGAGACAGTCTTGGATTCTGGATTCCATGCTGTGGATTTCGGATTCCAGGTACTGGATTCCGGATTCCAATCAGCCCGATTTGGAGTAAATTTTGAGCAACTTGGATTCCGGATTCCAATCTTTGGCGGGATTCCGGATTCCGAGAGTTGGATTCCAGATTCCAGAGCCCAGGATTCCGGATTCCACAAGCGAAAAATTTCATGGATTCCGGAATCCGGATTATCTTACATGGGGCAATATTTAGCAAATGCGGACGGTAAACAGTTGACAAATTCCCTAAATTTTACCACCTTCCATGACCTTACTCGATAGTGTTTTGGTGAGTATCCCCGCCTGACACGCGGGACACCGGGGTTCGATCCCCTGCAGAGGTGTGTATGACTTTTTTCTTCAAGCTTTCTCCTTTTAAATCTTTTATTTTGTCTTTTTTATCTACCAAAACTTTGTTTCCGAAATGTGAATATTCATTTGTGCATAACGTTAATTTTCTTTTAACGTTTCCTTGTTGCAGTTGAACATTACTTCGGATCAGTGGTTCAAGAATGTTCTCAGCACTGATAAATTTTCAAACTATCAAACGTACACCAAGCTTGGGAAACCAGTCGACAGGCATCAGTAAGTGCACTGGTGTTCACGCCTTGGGGCTATTGTTCACCTATATACGTAAAAAATGAATTGTGGGTACGTCCAGTCCTTTGTGGGGGCAAAGGGTCAAAATTACTATTGCAGGTTACGTCCTAAAACAGCATTTTGCACCCACAAAGGAATGGATCTACCCACAATCCACTTCGAAATTATCATTAGCAAAAAAAATGTTGTATTAAAGAAACGTCGAAAAAAGGTAGAAAACAAATGATGCCACCTTATGGAGTTATGGGTTCAACTAGAATAACAAACGTAAATATAAAAGCATCTCTGACATGCTTTAATGTGACTGCGCGATGCAGTTAAGAGTCATGTATGGTTGATATGCTTCAATATGACTGCGCGATGCAGTTAGGAGTCATATGTGGTTAAAATTGGACTATGTGACTGCGTGATGCAGTCGTAGTCTATACCCACATTTTACCCGTGCTCGCCACAAGAGTCTCCACTAGCTCAGTCACTTACAGCATCCGTATCAGATCTCGGAGGGTGGTGGGTTCAAATCCCATTTGGGGCTCGGATTTTTTCCGAGTTCCCATAAGATGCAAAAATATCTTTCATTTCATAAAGTGAGTCAAGGGAATTTTCAATTAACTTTTGGGAACAAAAAAGGAAAAGCCAGGTAACATTTACATTCTTTCGGGTGTTATTTTTATTAGGTGGATAACAGTTCCTCAGTTGGTGAACGCATTTTACGTTATCACTAAAAATGAAATAGGTGAGTAAAATAAGTTATTAACCGCTACCATAACATCTCTATATCTCTTCACATAACTCGATTCATCTGATTCATGGTGGTGCTGCTTTGCTTTTCCTTGCACCTTTTAAGGCTGTCTCCATATTTTCCATTTTCTTAGTGGTTCCAGCGGGAATTCTACAGCCTCCTTTCTTTTACGCCAACGACATTCCAAGGTAACATATTATCAAAAGGTTTTCTGATGTTTGACAGGTAAAAAGTGCATTATTTTTACTCCTTTTATACTTGTTCCGATTTAGGAATAGAGAATGTAGGGGATATGGTATCCCAAAACACAACAGTTTTCTAAGGACGGCATACTCTTGGCCGAGAGGTGGCCTGACACTAACGCCTGTTTTACACACTATTGGTCAATCATACTAACGCAAAACCGTTAATTATTTGTATAGCGTTCTATGATGTGACGTACGGCAAATTGTTGAAGACTATAAATTGTTGAACACATGGAAAATTGTTAAAAGAAATTTGAACGAAAAACAGACCGTATGAGCATGGTTTGACAAATGATAAAGGAAGTTTCTGACTATTTCAGAGGAATAAAAGGAGAAATACTCTCCCTTATTCAATATTTACCTCAGACTTTCCAATGGAATGCGCTTTCCACCAGCTTTCGTTAACAAATGGCAAAGGGCCATAATGAATCGCTTACTTTCTCATTCTAGGTCCTTGAGTTATGGCGCGATTGGTCACGTGCTTGGTCACGAGCTCACCCACGGTTTTGATACGACAGGTGAGAGTTTACACGTGATTACTGTGTGCAGTAATTCAGAATATGAAGCCTCGCAACTTTAAGCAGAGTGGCGTAGGTTTATGATTTTAAGTTAGATAAGGGAGCCATGACAGTGCATTATTTTTGTAGGGCGCAAATTTGATAAGGATGGCGAGCTGATTGAAAAACGAACATGCTGGAGCAAGCCGGCGATAAAGACATTTCAAGAAAGGGCGAAATGCTTGGTGGAGCAGTTTTCAAAATACAAAGTTCTCAACAAATTCCACGTAAGGAGATATTCAGGACTTTTTCTTGTATTTATTTGGGTATTTGCTTAAAGGAATATCAAATGTCCTCACGAAGCTACCTTTCTGGGACTTACCGGAAGACCTACCCCTGAGAACTACAAACCCTTGTGCGCATGGATGTGCGAGTGATCGCAATCAAGCTGATAACTCCTGTTTAAACGCAAAATTTCATACTGATAATACGTGCTCACTGGTGTTTTGAATTCAGTTCTTTTTAATGTTTCTTGACTTTTGGCATGCTTCTGAATTGAAAATTAACTCAGATAAATGGGCTTCAAACTCTGGAAGAAAACATTGCTGATGGAGGAGGCCTGGCCCTAGCTTACAGTGTAAGATATCACGTGATAACCTCTTGCATTTGTTAAATTATGCACAGATTAGCGGAGAAAAAACTCTGGGTGAGAACATTGCAGACTTAGGAGGAGTCAATCTGGCTTATCACGTAAGAGCAGTATCGATCATTTTGTAACGCTGATAATCCTTGAAGAGGCAAAAGGGTCGCTGCCGGCATTTTAAGTCTGATTGTTACATAAGTTGTCGTGTCCTCGTGTCTTGGGACGAAAGCATTAACAGTTTCAACACCTATTAACGAAAAGAAAACGAACGTTGTGGTAGGCCTAACCTTTTTTAAATAAGTAGGAAAAGCAAATCAAAACACCAATGCATTGGCTCGAATACGAAACTTAACAGACATGTATACAAGTGATAGCATCTTGTGGAGCAATGCTATCAAGGCCCTCACCTATTCCACACAAAGAAAACGCAAGCATTAAAAATGGTAACGCATTAAAAAAAATAAAAATAAAACACAAACCTCTACCTTTTCTGACGCTTTTAGAACACGAAAAACACGCCATCACAACCACTGTTCACATTGAAATTCAAAAGTGTTGCTTTGTAATGTTTTTCTTGTGTAAAGCTGACCTGAATTTGACGAAAACGCTGCAGTGCTAGTTTCTCCACAAAACTGGATAACAGCCAGTTAGACCGGTTTTCAATCGAGTGTCGCAAAACCCAAACCAAAGCAGTTACTTTGACCAATCACAACAGACGCAAACACCTCAGTGAACCAATCAGAATTTGAAGCAATTACATGCAACCCGCGAAAAGCGCGGGAAAATGCGGTTTTGCTCGGAGTGGCTGAGAAAGTGGCGCGAGTTTTGACAACCAATCACAGGCCAAGTAAAGCAGAACCAAAGCGAAACCGCTGAATTACTCCGCACTCAACTGAAAACGCCTCCAATATAATTAAAAATTCAGTCTAGACATGATAGATGCTCAAAGATAGAAATCACTCAGATTGGAGGAAATCCATGAAGTAGCAGTAAAAAAAGCGCTTTGCTTTGTTTTTAGGCATACAATGCATTCAGCGAGAAGCACGGACCGGAGCCAGTTTTACCAGAGCTGAACATGACAAGTAGAGAACTCTTCTTTATTGGATACGCTCAGGTACATTCAACTAAACATTCTTTATAATAATTCAAGTACTGTCTGGAATCTACGCTGGCAGGGTGGCAGGGGGAGGGACGCAACGGTGTAAGTGAAAATGGTGCATGGGCGTAGCTAGGGGGGTTTTAAGGTGCCCGTGACCCCCCCTTTGTAAGCCTTTTTTTTAAGCAAATAACCCACAGTATTCAGGTGACAATCTGGTTAGTACCCTGTGTTTGACACACAGTGTGACTGCTTCCCCCCTTTTAAAAATCCTGGCTACGCCCATGAGGTGCACGAGAATAAATCGTTAGATCTCTAAGAATCCAATTGAGCTAAAGTTGGTACCCAAAATGGCCAACACTTGTAACACAACCTTGAAAAAAAGTCCAATTGGAAGAAAAAAAAGAAAAACTGGTCCACAGTGTGCAACTCAGGTTATGCGTTCATTATAATTTATCCAAGAAAACGTTTCTAAACCCCACAAAAACGCTAGTTTCAAACCCTCTCTCCGACCCTTCGCTAACATCCCTAATTACACTTTGTAAACGCCGGGATTAAAAAGGTTAAATCGACCTTCATGCACTACCTGTATATCGCCCTACTGGCTGTAATTTTGTGTCGGAAACAGCGCTTGTTTCCTAATATGATAACAATTTGTTAACATTTGTGACGCCCTTCTCCACTAACAACGTTAATTCCTGAGATTTTCGAGGCTAAAATCTTATCTCAATTTGTTTGGTTTGCCCCACTAACAGAAAGAATGTACCCGCACCACTCCCGCTGCGGAGTTCCTGTCTGTCACAGAAGATGTGCACGCCCTTACCAAGTACAGGTAAGCGCTATCAGCTAGATTCCTAGTCGAGTATGTTTCTGTAGGTTAGTCAAGGGCGCAAAGCGTGTCGACACTACTCAGCGCTGTTTTTGTATGGTAAAATAATCAAGTAAAACAAAATTACCATCTTTTAACTCTCAAAGAAAAACCCCATCTTTCACGGACGTTTCACATTTTTTTACGTTTGACTGCAGATGTCTGTTTCCTTAATGAAAACGTTCAAACGTCGATTAAGTTTAGCCAGTGAGGTAAAGTGCTGATAATTTCCCCTGTTTGGGATACTAAACTCACTTTAATTTTCCTTGCTTTCCAGGGTGATTGGAACGTTATCAAACTTTCAAGAGTTTTCTGATGTGTTTAATTGTAAAGTGGGATCATATATGAACCCGAAGAAAAAATGTGAAGTTTGGTGAACATAGCATTAAATTCCGATAAATTAGACAATGGTGGCCCATAACGGATCTTTCTCTGTTTTTGTTAACAAATCAATGATTTCTTCTTTTCTTTAAATAGTACTATTGAAAGAATATTCGTAAAATTCACAGATTTTGCTGTACAATATGCAGATGCTATTTTACATTTTTTTTATTTATTGGTTTACTTATCAGATAGCGGTTTTCAATTGAGCGTCGAAAGCTATTCCCGTTCTCTTCGGTTTTGCTTCACCTCGCTCTGAGATTATTTGCAAAAACTCCCATCTTTCTATCAACCAATGAGAATTTACCACCCTTTGCGCCGATTACATGTGATTACTTCCAATCCTCGGAGCCAACCGGTTGTGCCTAAATCATCCCCTTTAAAAGGACAGGCAATGTTGGAGCAATGTTAGAGCAATGTTAGGCTGTCCTTCTGGAGGGTACAATTTAGGCACGACCGAGCCAACCGGGAGTGCTATAAGTGTTTCTCCCTGCTCGTTTAGATCTACGTTCTGCAAGCCATGAGTATTAATTGGTTTAGTTTCATGAGTTAGCCACTTTAAAGTGTACAAAACACCTACATAAAAAACTGAGTACTTGATTTGGAAAGATCAGTCAACGCGTATGAGAGAAATGTTGGGCAATATGTCAATATTAGCAAACACTGTTGGCTCGTAAAAATAAACTTGAGTAATTAAAACAATTTTTCACGCGAAATTTGTTCCCCATTGTAATATCGGTTCCAGGCCCGTGCATATTATAAAGACGAACCTGAAGTATCAAATATAGTGGCCTTCCTGTCAGGAGAGACCTGCGAGACATTCCCTGACTGACTACCTGGACTACCTGAGACCTCTCCCATAATTAGCCTCTTCCCCTTCCGAAACTCCCCCTCGGAATTAACCGTGCGGGAACCTCTCCCCGAATAAGAGTCCTTCCTTGTGGGATTTATGCACAAAGGTTGTGGAAGCTTTTAATGTATACCATGTATTTAGTGTTCCCAAGAGTTAAGTGTCCCCGGCAGCCGGGAAGGGTCTCAAAAAAAAAAAACTAAATGCCCAGCAGTCAGACATTTTTATAGAATTAAAGGAGATGCTTTGAACTAGCCTTTGGAAAGTGTCCTATCTTTGTTCGGATTTGCCATGCGAAGGGGAAAAGGAGAGTGGCTTCGCAGCTAACTAGTTTGGCTTTCCTGGGCTCAGAATAAAATCGCCTCATTGCGATAGTTGGAAAATTTTTCGTAACGTGATCTGTCCTACTCACGCACATCTGTTTACAGTGCATCTGCGCCAGTAAATCATTTAGAAATTACAGTTCAAAACTTGCTGGTCTCGCGTGCCTAAACATCTTATGGGCATACTTGGCATTAAGTACTGTTAGGGATTTAAAGACTGAATTTTCGTTGAAATCCGAGTGAATTTTCAGACTGCCGTGCATTTAGCCTGGGCGAGAACCGTGCCCGTGAGTCGAACACGAAAACTATGTTTGCCTGCTTACCTTAAGTTACTAGGCTATCATATCAAAACCGTTGAACTCTATCCAACCGATTACAAACCAGCATACTCCAAGGAGACCAACATGGGACTTTTCATGGAATTTTGACTGAAAGTTCCGACTGCCGGGTATTTAGTCTAGGCGGGAATCGTGCCCGTGAGTCGCAAACAGCACTAAATTGGGGCATGTACTAAAACCCGAAACAACGAAACGAACGAAACGAAGCCACGAGCCAGCAAAAGACAGAGTTATCTTACATTTAGGACTTTAAGAGCCAATGTCGCAATATATCGAGAATCTCAAATCAGTTCCAAAAAATCGGATTTTTGCTAATATCACCCAAACAACCCTTTGAGTGAATTATTTCAAGAAATGGTATTAAGGAATCCCCAAGCGCTTTACATTTTAAGAAATTTAGAAAAGTTCGAAAATTCGCAAAAAATACAATTTTTATTCAAGACATGAAATTAGTCTAAATTTCCAACAATTTTAAGGAAACATTACGGACGCGCAAAAGCTCCTAAGTAACTTCATCTTCCTCACATGTTTAGAAGACTTCCAAGGCTTCAAGACTGTGTAAAAAGATTCAGCAAAATGATTTTAATAATATAGCTTCTGGCCTTCCTTGCGTACCCTCTCCTTGTCGTGGCTAGAACTCATGAACATGTTATTTTGAGTTTCTTCGGCTGGGCGCTGTCTGACGCTTCTAATGCCGTAATGATAACATCAATAAAGTCAAAAGCCATGAATCTTTTGGTAGAAGTTGTTTTCTATTACAAGTAGAACATGGAAACATAGCTTCTTCAATTATAAGCCAAAAATATATTCTCGCGTTCGCACATTGTTTTATACACAGTCCCGCATTTCCATTTCTTACATTTGTTTGTGTTATATTGGCCTTGTGGAAAAAGCGATCACAGGCAGTACTATCGTTTTACTTGGTTTTACAAGTGGATTTGAAGTGCAGTAAGACCTATTTATTTTTTCTTATTCCACTTCTCGCTTCCTGTAACGCGGCTTACTTCGACATTCGATCACGTCCACGACGCCGATCAAATTAGAGGTTTCAAATCCTTCAGACACTAAAAACATGAACGGACCACCCGCCTGTAATTGTTTCCCGTCAAAAGCTAGCCTTCTTGCAACATTCCTGCCGATATAATTGACTGTAATATGCCGTTCGCCATTCCCTCACATATGAATCGCCATTAACGGCTGATCCCAAAACAACAATAAACGCGCGCAAAGCAGGCCGGTCGATAGAGTCTTTAATGTTCTTTTTTTGTTTGTTTGTTTTTTTTTATATAAAACGTAACACCCCGGCCCCGGCCTCGGCCCCGACCCCGAGTCAACGTTTTAACGACACCCTTCAATTTAGCACATTAAAATTTGTTTTGACAAACTGGTTAATAATGTAAATAGAGGGTCCCCTACACTTTTTTCGTGAAACGTGATTGGGACTATTTTTTTCTCTTTTTTTTAGGTTTATTTGTTCATTCGTGATTCGTGATTGCCGATATTTGATTTCATCGTGAACGTGAACGAAGTTTGGCAATTATCCGTGACGCGTGAACAGTCTCAATATTTTTACGTGAATGCATTTTCCAAAGTGGTATAGGGGACCCTCTAAATAGGCCACTGTGCAGGGATTAAAAAACCTGGAGTTCCGAGCGTCCATCGTCAGAGAGAACAAGGTTGGATCTAGATGGAACATGTATTGTTGCGTATATCGTGTACTCCAGGGTGTTGTAGTGATCCTCAAAACTTGGGATACCGGCTAAACACAACAACACTTTAATAACAGCACCGAGCTAGGAAAAGGCCGAAAAACGTATCCGAAGCGTCACTCTTTTTCTTGAGCCCGCAATATGATAGGGCCGCAGTATAACAATAATCAACTGGGTACTTCATAAATATTGTCACAGGTGTGGTCAACGTTCATATGTACCACGCGTACACATCGACACAAGTAGCACCACTGTTGTTATCCTCTGAACAGTCGACCCAATCCTGTCCATACCAGATCTGCAGCTCTTGGTTTCGTAACAGAGACAAAGGGCTTGAAAGGTTGTCAAAAACAAGCTGTGGAGAGTTTTGACTGGTCTTATCCAGAAAGTAGAAATAATTTTTGCAACTTCCATTGTTCTTCAGTTCTTCAGCTGGTGGGAGAAGCGCTCCTCTGTTTGCGTTCGTGATTATTGTCATCAAGCTGTTCTTTGGATAGAACTCTGTATTGTTGCAGCCCCAGTAGGTAGCGCGGATCTTTGGGTTGCAGTGTATAGATCCAGTCCTGTGAACCAGCTTCATGGCTTTGACACGCCCAGTTTTTGATATATTGAACAAACCATAGTTGTTATCTTTTGCTCCAAAGCAAACAGGGTCTGTGTTGACTTTATGCCAAACACCTGTGAAAGAAAAAGGTTGATTAGCCAAAGAACGAATAATGAATGAATAAATAAACAAATGAACGAAAGCACTAAGGTCTGTATGGTTGAAAGACTAAGTAATGATAATGGTATTGACAATGATAATGAAACTGAAAGAAAGATTAGATCGAAATGAAACTGAAAATGAAAATGACAGTGATACTGATGGTGATGGTGATGGCGATAAATAGTAATAATGATAATGCAAACGTCTGAAAAGGAAAAAAAGACCAAAGTAAGACCAGCAAATGAATGAATGAATGAATGAATGAAACAAATACGGAATGAATAGATAAATGAATGATAAAGATAATGATGGAGACAATAATACTGTAATGATAACGACAATGAAACTCAATATAAAATATGAAAATAAAAATTAAATGATGATGAGAATTTTGCTGTTAATAATGATACTTTTATTAGTAATGAATGAGCATAATGATGATAATAAAAATGATCATAATCAAGATAACGTAATGGTAATAATTTGATATGAAATATGTAAAGAAAAGGTCACTGTAAATATATGAAGTAAGTGTAAAAATTTGGTAAACACAATAATAATAAAGACTATAAAAAATTCTTGAAAAGATACTGAAAGTCCTTACATGACTGACATTGATCCTGGACGGTTTTACACCTAAAATCAAAGTTGTTGCTCTTTTCCAACTCTTTACTCTTTTACTCTTAAGATTTTACGTAGCCAAAACTTTCATTATCAGTCTTGCAAAGCCAAATTTGAGTATTTTAGACATTATTGTGTGCACATCAAGAAGGGGAGGGAAGTTAAAATGTTGAAGCTTAAAAAGTAAGGACTTTAAGATGATTAAAGGTTAAAGATTGATAGACGAACCCAAATAATTTCCATTCCCAACGGTTTCCTTACCCTTTGTATAAAATGGCTTAATATCTTCTTTTGATGCTCTAGGAACATTTTGTTTTCAGAAAAGGCACTTGAGGGTATGTGGTTTTAATTTGACCTCCAAAACGTAAAAGTGACGATGGCTTAGCCCATTTAACGTAAGGAAAGAATGAATTGCGTTGCCATATATATAGAAATGTAGTGAAACCTGATTCGTACCTACACATGTATCCAGTATGGTGTCATTAGTATTTTCGCCTGCGTATATCCAATACGGGGCATCAGCCATTTTGTTTCCTTCACTTCGCTTGATTTCGCTGCAGGTTTCGACAGGAAGCTCTGGAATTGAACCAAGTGGTACTGCGACATAAAAGGAAAAGAGTTTTCAAACCATAGATTGAATCGTTATAGTGGTGCGATTCAGACTTGCGTTTTTCAAAATTCCGGAAACAATGTTTCAAGTCAGTTTTCTATCGATTGGTTCTAGCTTTTTAGACAAACTAGCGCAACGTAGTTCTCAATTTTAAATCAAATTTTCTTTAGAAGTCGAATCTCTGGTAATGAACCTAACTGATGCATCTAAAATAGTATTTCGGTGTCGAAACGTTTTCGGGAGTTTCGAGAAACGATTGTCAGGTGACGTTTTCGTCAACATAGTTTGGATCAATTAACAAGTATAACCTCAGTGAGCTCATAAATGTGTACGAGTAGAGTTAAATTGTGTTTTAAAACTACCATGATGGAAGACACACATATTTGACCTACCACGCTTCAAATTCAGCATCTCATTCTCTTCCCATTAAAGTGTTCCGTGTTGGTCTGATTTTCAAACACTTCAGGGAACCGTTAATGATTTTAGTTCTATTGCCTGGGTGGTTATAATTTAACAAAACTAGATGTAATCTAACTAAGCTCATATAAGTTAAGGCAACTCCAGTTGGTGTATCCAGATCAGTGTTCTTCGGCTTTCTTCAGAGAGATTGAATAAGACTCCGTAGCTGCTATGAACTACTCGGATTATAGCGGAGCTCCGGCGACCCGAAGGGCCGCCAAGCGGAGCCCCATACTTATAGAAACCCGTCAACTGCTTTTTTCATGGTAATCTTGGCTAGCGGTATTGCTCGTGGGCGCGACCGACGACGACGACGACGACGACCTCGCGCAATAATTAATAATATCCTAATAAGTAATAGTAATTGGACCGAGTGGAGTACAATTCAGGGAGTAATCGGGCGAGTAATTTCAAGATTTGAAATTACGAGCACGATTACTCCCTTTATTAAATCCATTTTGAAATCACTGGTTATCCTTGCAATCTGATTGGCTCTCAGGGGTGCGATTTATTCACGAATCGCACTATTTTTTGCTCCAAATCGCATCTTTTTCTCAGCCAATGAGAATGGGACAGTAAAACAAAACAACCAATCAGATTTCAAGGTTAGTTTAAGGTAACCAATAAAATTTCAGGAAAATAAAAGACAAAAAGCCAGTGTGTTGCGAATTTTGCAAGTACATGTTGTATTATTGCCAAAACTTTGTTGTTGTTGTCTTTTCCTTTTCAAAACAATTGACGAGTTTAATTAATTACAGTTTCTGAATGACGATAATTACCCCCTTCAGGCTGAAGACCTACTTTACAAGAAGTTTCCAACATTCAGTGTCCATTTTTACGAATATTTTGGCGATTTTTTTCAACATCTGCTCAAGATCCGTACGATAGCGAGTCCAGCAAAACATAAACAAACGAAAACCACACAACAACAAATTCATAGCCATCTGAAGAAGGTACATGTTTCTAGGTTCCCAGTAGTTTGAAACGAAGCACTCAATACAAGAGCTCAACTCCGTCGCTGTGAATAAATATGTGCAGTCTTTCAACCTGCTCCACAAAACAGTGAATGAACGAACATCCTCCGAAGCTGGTGCCAGTCCAGCCATCTTGAAAATATCTTGAAACAAACGGCGCTGCAAGAACTTGACAAGGTCCTGAGTATGAAGTTTTACACCAAAGTCACAAACAGGAACGGAGATACTAACGAGCTGGAATCCCCTAAAATCATGCAGAGTGCCATTGAACGGTAGAAGGAGAAAACTATCCACAGCTGGGCATCGTGCAGTCCAGGGAGTTTCACAACTCCCGCAAAAGAAATTATCCATCGCAGAATTTCACCGGCTGCAATCTCAAATTCCTTCTCCAAAGACAACGAGAAGCCTCAGCCTCAACCACAGCAGAAAGGAAGGTATTCCATCATCGATTCAGGCGACGAGAATCGAACTTTGATGCATGAAACAGACCGTTTTCGTTTTTACTTCAGAACTGCTTGTTTGTTTGTTATGCTTGAATAAGTTTTCGTCACATGACATCGTTTTGCACACTAATTAAGATGTCAAAGCGTTTCCGGTTCCGCTGTTTTAAAATTGTGCGATTTCAAAATGGATTTAATAAAGTGGTAATTGAACTTCTTGTCGTGCAATTTTGGTCTGAAATCATACTTGTGATTTCAAATCGAACTCGCGCTGCGCGCTCGTTCGATTTTGAAATCACGCGTATGATTTCAGACCAAATTGCACTCCACTCAGTTCAATTACCATTATGAATTGTACGACACGAGGTCCAATTACTAATTAATCGTATCTATAACAAATTTCGAGATTAAGAAGATTTTGAAAACCTCCTTTGGGTGAAAAAGTCAGGGGTATGTTCCAGCAGTCTTAGAAACAGTGGGAAAACATTATGAAGGACGCGTGAATGGCGTGGGTGTCCAATTACAGGTATCCAATTTCAACTTTTGTAATTGGATACCTGTAATTGGACACCCACGTGATCGCGCACCAATTACGCGACAAATAGGCGCGCGCAGAACCAATCAGAATCGAGAATTTTGTTATAGATACGATTATAATAATAATAATAATCCAACATGGCGGTCATACTCCAGCTGACCACCTAGTTTACAGCGGACATCTTTGATATTAGACATCCATGTTATGGTCAACTAACACCTGTCAAAACAACGTATCCGCTGACCGGTATCACGTGACCATATTGTGGGCTCAACTTATGAGCTGTCGAGGTCAGCTGTTTTTCTGAAGTTGACCGCTGACCAGGTACTGGTTTTCAATTGGATCGCAGGCTCAAACCAGGCCAAAACGAGGCTAAATTTTTCGCCAGGATCCGAACAGATCTCCGTCCTGTATAAACAATATTCGCCGCCTACCTTGACTATTTCTCAGTTCTTTTTTTGTTTAAACCGATGAGAATCAGCCTTTGGATGTTAAGAGCAGCAAATTGGATTGCCTGGCTTTGCTATTTTATAGTTTACAGATCTGCGAGAGAAAATATCGTGTGGTTTGGCAGGGTTTTAATCATGCAGGCGCTGTTTTCGATTACTGACTTTTGCTGTGTATTAAGGACGGTGCCTACTTTTGTTAGTGCGCACACATTCTGCGCATTACGAAAGCCATGGTTTAAGCGCGCGCGCGCTGGAGTTGACATTGACGCAATCAACTACCCCACCAAGTACACGACTAAAATTAAAGCAAAATTTTCCTACTGTGACCAAATCAACTTTAATGAACCCTTTACTTAAACCAGGAACACCGGAATAGCAGCATATCGCTAAGCAATAAATGTTAACGTCTTCCACCTGAAAACCTGGCTGTTATCTTTGGGAAATTACACTGAAACCCAACTGTAATCATGTGCCTGCAGATGGCGTAGTGCGCGCGCATAAACGCAAATGTCTTACTTACTGGGGAGGTGACAGGAAAAAATGTAACGGGCACCGTAAAAGTTTCCAAAATAGATCAATAACTTTAAAAAACGCGTGGTTACCCCTACATTTTATGTTGCGAAATGGAAGTGGCAAGCCTTTTCAACTTATGATTAGTTTCTGGTTGTGAGCAAAAGGAATTTAGACTGTATTTTAGCTGAACCAGAGGAATGCTGTCGGAGACGCTAAAAGCGCCTTTGCAACGATTTTGTTGTTAAAAATGTACCAAAATTAATTTTAATGTTTCCATTTGCCATATAGTTTAAAGATCTTTTAAAATGTGTTTGCCTTTCTGTACCAGTAAAGGCGAATTCTAAGGAAATCTGTGAGGAAATATCCTTTCCCTCTTTTTTCAGAAAAATGCTGATGAGATTGTTGAGATTCAAGATGATGTTGAGATTCAAGGCTAATTATCTCGAAAAACTGGTTGGCTACCCCTATTTTTCTTGGTGGATTCCAATAGCCCTTGCAAAGATCTACTTTTTCGGCGTGGTCCTAACCTGGCGCAAAAACCTTTGTATTTAGTAGGCACCGTCCTTAAACTGGACGGTTTTGCCGCTAAAAATCCTTAATTGAAGAAGCTTCCTTGGTAGACATGTGAAGTAACACAAAGTGACGGTAAAAAACTTCAAGGCCCGCTAAGGGATTTGTATCTTCTTAGCAAATGAATACTTTTGTGTGAAATGACTGCTTCTGCTTTAGCTCTGTGTTCGGAGTGATTGTTGACTGACTTAAGCTTAAACTGTCCGCAGGTTAGTACTCCTGTTGTGTCTTTTATATGACATATGGTGATTTGTCTCTGTGACTACGTTCTTTGTTTTCTTACCTTTTGTTGTTTTCATGCTGTTTGGACCAAAAAATGCTTGTCTTTTTTCCAAATGCATATTTTCTATCCAATGTTTCATTTTGGATCCTAAAACTCTTCGTTTTCCCTACTGTCGTTCGTTTTTTGGGCAAAGAATTGGTTGAAGAAAAGCCAAGCGAAGTCCGGACGGTTTATAACCTCGGCTTCGCTTCGTTGACATTATTGGAAACTCGCACAGAGTAATCAACAACTCATTGCCAAACGTAAACACGATTATTAACAGCTGCAGCATTGGAAATGCCAGCAATATGTTGTCCCTCGACAGCAATTCTCGTTGTTAGTTAAAACGTCGCAAACTTTCAAGGCTATTGCAGTAAAAACGTCGTCCTTCGTTCAATGTTTACGGCTCAAAATGTTTTTCAGAAATCCTGAATGCCGATGTTACCATTAACAGTGATATAAAAAAATAATACCACCCACGACTTGTAGTCAAGGTTTGTTGTTTGCAATATTTGTAATTGATCGAAGTGAAGAATAAAACCATTCTCAACATCACTAGATAATTGCAGTTGATCACCTGAGTTGATGCACCTATCAGTGTCAAGCCCGAGGGGAGGGGGTGGGGGGGGGTCGGGCATAGGCTGGGGATGTCATCAAGAGACGTCTGGTATACACGCTCGCGCAATCTGTGTCGTTTATAAAGGAAATATAAAAGCAGTTCTTTGTTGAGTGATGTAAGCACTTAGGAGTGTTTGACCCCGGCAGAGAAGTGCCAAAGCACTCAACAATGCTTTCGGTGCGTTTCCAGTAATACAACGTAAGGCTTTTTCCACTCTCTCAATT